>JAPKLX010000003.1:439845-590372 GCA_026898415.1 Leonotis leonurus | reverse complement strand
GTATACGGCGATTTGGATAGTGACTATTTATAATTATATCCATCAGGAGAGATCGTATCCTCATGAATACCAAAACCCATTAAAATTCATTATTCGCGGGTGCTTGCCACCTAACAGAAACCTACGAACCCATTATCTATCGTGTATCTGCTACTTACCGTACGTTGGGTACTACTGCCAACCTACATAAAACATTTATCAAACTATCAGATAAAAAAAATGTTAGTTTTAAATGAGTGTTATTTATATTCATATTCACGAACTAAATTCTAATCATGAAATTATTCATAAATATCAAATGTCTCTAAAACATAATGATCAACCCACACAACTTTCTTTCTTTTTTTTTATCAATTAATTTTTACTTTTGGATTATTTATAATTATAAATGGTGTTTAGTAAGTACTAATTCCAATGCAATTTTATAGTAACCATATAAATTGAGTATAGTGACACTATTTATTTTAAATCAATGTGACATCATTTTCTGCATAGTACATGGTGTGACTAAATATGTACTTGCTTTTACATCACAACTCATCATCATTGCAACTTGCTATTTCTATTTTTAAATAATTGAAAGTAGGGTCAAATTTTCTTTTCTTGTAAACCACAAATATCTAAGACCTATATATTTATTTTGATTGTATAAAATAAAAGTATAAAACTAGCCGTTGACATATTTTGTTGGAATTAATTATCAATTAAGTTGGTAATAATTAGAGCCATTAACAAACAAATTAATCAAATTAAAATTAACATAAGAATTGGCATAAAAATACATTGATACCGTACAGTTCACTTATATTATTTTTCTGCAATTTATGTAGACGTCACAATGTAATCAAAATTTTATAATAATTAATTAAGTCATAAGTATTGGGTGTTTGCTGTCAAGGTGTTGATTGAATTAAAAAATTATATTACACCACTTAATTAATTAAGATATAAGTTAATTTCCTAAGACTTTGGGTTCTTAAAGTATATTTTATTGCATGCCTATTGGCTTTTATTTACTTGTCTTAATTGAAGAAGTAAGCATATTTGATATGTGCTGTCACGCTCTTAATGGCAAAGTGTGATGTAAATGATAAATCATTACCCAATTTGCACATATAATTTTGTTTGTAATTGCTATTTAATTAGCAAACTTGATGAAAGCTTATATATTTGAAAGTGTTCAAATTAATCAAGATTAAATTAAGAGTTGCCAAAATTTTATATTTCTATGTAAGAATAGTATAAATCATATCAAATTATAACGTTCATATGTAGTAAGCAGTTTTATTAAATTGTGCATACGTATGAATGATATAAATGAGTATTATTCGTACATTTCATATCATTCGTATAAATTAAATTAAAGTTGAAATGTATTTTTGATAATTCATATTAAAAATTATTATAATTTAAATATTATTATGTTGGTGACTTATTTCTCTCTTATAATCTAGTTTAATTATTATCCGTAATTAATACAAAATTAATTACCAATAATAAATTCATGTAAAACATAATTAAATAAAAAGTACTCCCTCTGTTCTTAACACATTTTATTATTATAATACATTCATTTGAATATAAAACGTGTAATGGGAAGAAATATTTAGTGGGCCTTTACCAGATTCGGAAGGCCAGTCCGAAAATCTGATTGTGAATTAAAAATTTGGCCCATTTACACACCATATTGGGCCGAACTGGGCCTTCTATGTTTTCGGACTAAGCCTAATTAATTTTAGTTCGTTGGTAACATTTTTGTTTGATTTGCTTAAAGGAATTTCAATTCGATTTCTAAATAAACAAATTAGCATTAGAATTAGATGTGTTTAAGAGAACCATAATTAAATCTTAATTGTCAATAAATGTAAAAAAAAAAAAAGTCAAAAAAAAAAGTTTTCAATTTTGATCTTTGCTTTTGATTACATCATTCAATCTAATATTTATTTTTGTCAAAACAACATTTATTGGTATTAAGAATAATATAAACCATTATTCAAAATAAAATAAAATGTCAATATAGGCTATATATATATGGTAATGATACAGCAATAAATGCCAGAAATAATTACTTCTTTACTCAAATTGTTAACAAAATCTAGAAACGTTGTACCCAACCAAATAAAGTAAAGCATTTTACTTTAATTATTAAATAAATACTTTGTGTCGGAATTTATATATCCAAAATAGAACTTTACAAATCAGTTTTTAATTTTAATAAATTTTCCAAATAAACTCTTTTGCCTTTTCTAATTTTTCTATTTTAATTAGATTATAGCTACACCACGAATTTTTATTTTTATAATAAAATATAATATGAAAATTTAATTATATTCATAAAATTTAAATTAAATATATATATATATATATAATAATTTTGTTACTAAAATAATTCATACATATAAATAGTAGAGAAAGTCTTTCATAATTGTCTCATTTACTATTAATTTTCTACTAAACAGAGAGAGAAATGGAGGGTGGAGCTGCGCCGGCAGACACCTTGATGTCGGAGGCGGAGGCGGCGCCGCCGCAGCCGCCTATGGATCATATGCCGTCCACCTTCAGCCACGGAGGCAGATTCATCCAGTACAACATCTTCGGGAACGTATTCGAGGTTACTGCTAAGTACAAACCCCCAATCATGCCTATCGGCAAAGGCGCATACGGCATCGTTTGGTAACTGAGCGTTCACTTTACGCTTCCGCGCAATTAATGTTTTGCTTGTGTTGATTATTGTTATGATTAATTTTGTGGATTTTGGATTATCTGGAAAAGCTCTGCTTTGAATGCCGAGACGAATGAGCATGTGGCGTTGAAGAAGATAGCGAATGCTTTTGACAATAAAATTGATGCGAAGAGGACACTGCGTGAGATCAAGCTTCTTCGGCACATGGATCATGAAAATGTTAGTTTTGATTTTGTTTTTGTTATTTATTTATTTACTGGATAAATGTGTGAACTGTGGTGAAGAAAAGTTTGTCTTTCAATCAGTTGTTTGGTGAAGTACTATTAATCTCTTAAACTTCAGAGATAACTTGATCAGTGAGTAAGAGAAAATAAAGACTTTTTTAGTCTATATGAAGAAGAATGGAGTTTAGTAGTTTGTGCTATTCAATCCTAATGGAGTTAAGTTAACTAAGCTGTCATCATTTTACTGAGTTAGCAGCACCTTGTTTCTGGTTAATGGAAAGATGAATGCAGTGTGCTACTGTGCTTACTTTGTTGATGTTTTTTGCTTGAGTAAGGAAATTGTTGGCTGATTAATTCGAGATGAACTTGTCTGATAGAGTTGGTCAATTTCAGATGATTTCAAAATTTTCAGTTCTTACATTTGAGATGAACTTATTCCAGCAGTGTTTTTCCACTCGAGACAGAGTGAAAACCGATTTTTCATGCTCACGTGAATTAGCTTAACCTTAGTTTCCATTTCTAGTCAAATAGCATGTGCTTTTCTTGTGAAATTGGAGAGGTTTAGCGCTTTATTTATCCCCATAGTTACACAACACTCATGATTATAGCACAACACCAAATAGAAGAAAGACGGGAATGGAATATTGAAAAAAATGATGTACATAAAGCAAAAAAAAATATGTGTTGATGAATACTGCTGAGCTTGCAAAACCTCATAGAACAACTAATTTGGCATTATTAGCTTCACATAAATTTGATCATGGTAATTTAATCTTCGGTAGATTTGGCACTGTCCCTTACTATCACTTCTCTCCATACAATCGTAGGAGGGTCTGAATACGTGTATGAGTAATCCAATTGATTGCAAAATCTTATTTGCCGCAGGTGGTTGCTATTAGAGACATTATTCCACCGCCTCAAAGAAACACATTTAATGATGTTTATATTGCATATGAACTCATGGACACTGATCTCCACCAAATCATCCGTTCTAATCAAGCTTTGTCGGAGGAACACTGCCAGGTTATATTTCAAATTTTAGTTTGAATAAATCTGCATATGATTACAGTTCTCAATTATTTAGTCATTTACCTTTTCACATTCTTGAAAACATGTTATAGTTCATCGTGAAATTACCACACTTATGTGGCTCAGATTTACGCAACTACTCAAAACTATTCTCCTTGCAGAACTCTAGTGTATTTCAATTGTAAGAAATACTCGAATTCATCTTTTCAGACATAAATCAGTTAAAACACAAATTATAGCAATGAAGTCGTTAGATATTGTTCATTATTTATTGAATCCATTGCCCAGAAAGTATAATATTTAGTGTATAAATAGCCACTTTTACTTATATAATGTTCTTGGATCCAATATACTTTTCTGTAAACTAACCGTTACGTTGTTATTGTACAGTATTTCTTGTATCAGATTCTTCGAGGGTTGAAGTATATACATTCAGCAAATGTTCTCCATAGGGATTTAAAGCCCAGCAATCTTCTTCTTAATGCAAACTGTGACCTAAAAATTTGTGATTTTGGATTGGCACGAGTCACATCTGAAAGTGACTTCATGACGGAGTATGTCGTTACAAGGTGGTATCGAGCACCAGAGCTGCTGTTAAACTCATCTGATTACACTACAGCTATTGATGTGTGGTCCGTTGGGTGCATTTTCATGGAACTGATGGATCGGAAGCCATTGTTCCCCGGTAGAGATCATGTACACCAGTTGCGTCTTTTGATGGAGGTATCTAGATCACCCGTAAACACCACTTTTTCTCGGATAACGTTTACATGTTCTACCATTACAAGCGTCGGGATTTCTTTCTCTTGCAGCTGATCGGCACGCCATCTGAATCCGAATTGGGATTGCTGAATGAAAATGCAAAAAAATACATCAGACAACTCCCCCCTTATCGCCGGCAGTCATTCAACGACAAGTTCCCTCACGTGCACCCCCTTGCCATCGATCTCATCGAGAAGATGCTGACATTCGATCCGAGACAAAGGCTTACAGGTATCCATCCAACTTCTGCCACCCCATCATTACTCAAACTTTGCTTACTCAAACTTCTCTATCTCATCATGAATCAGTTGAAGATGCATTGGCCCATCCATACCTGAACTCGCTCCACGACATCAGCGACGAGCCGACTTGCTTGACGCCATTCAACTTCGACTTCGAACAACATGCGTTGACGGAGGAGCAGATGAAGGAGCTCATCTACCTGGAGGCTCTTGCATATAATCCAGAGTATTATCAGCCCATGTGAAGAAAAAAAACAAAAACGAAGATGAACACATTTGTTTGTGTCATTGTTGAGCAGTGTGTGTGTTGTTGTGTTACTATAATGTGAAGTTGGATCAAATTTCTTGTATATAAGATTCCCATTTAAAGCCTTATGGATTTATTTTTTAAGGCTGTGCAAATAATTTGTTTAGTTTTATACTTAATTTTAAGGGTGTATGCCACCCAAATAAAAATAAGGTATATAATTAAATTTAACATTTAACGTTAACTTTTAAATAACCATTATCTTAAATAAATTCAAAATATAGAGATGGTTTTTAAAACTTCAAAATATGAGTGATTAAATTATGATATATTTTTTATTTTTGATAAATATCAATCAAGACTATATATATGATAATGGAATTGTATGCCATTAAACCCACACCAACAAATTGTATGCCTCATTCAAATAAAAGCATATCAACGGTAACACAAACATTAAAACAACCAATCGAAATAGGGAAACATGTATTCTAATTTAATAATGGAATTTTGTATGTCATAATTAAGTTTTAATTTTATACTTGTTATTAAGGTTGATCTCATCAAAGTAGGATATATAATTATCTTAGAATATTTAATTTCAGTTTAATTGATTTTAATTAGATTGATAAATTAAAAAATAAGGTATACACTTTTTTAAAAATTTAACTTTTTAAAATAATTATTAATTATGATTCATTATATATATTTAAAAAGTATTGTTAATAAACATTAATAAAAATAGACTACAATAATATTGATGATAGATAAAACACATACAAAATCACCTAACCTGTGTTTCCAATTCACCCCAGCTTCTGGCTTCTTCTAGTTTCTTCTACACAAATCCTACTACACTACTACCTAGTCACTAGGGAGATAATCAAAACACAGCTAGGCATTAACTAATTAATATCATCACAATTAACAATATTATAGTATATATATTAGCGGGCCGGGTCTGGGCCGGATCGGCATAGCCTGCCAAGATTCACGGGCGGGGGAGGGTTCGGGTCGGATCCATCACGGGGCGGGTCGAGAACAACGGGCAAGAACTCTACGTCATCACATTTGAAGTTTGATTTCTTGAATTTCCGGACAAGTGCTTCTTTCCCCTATGCATTCATTAATATTCTCAATCAAAATCAAATCAAACCAAATAAATTAAAAATATTGGAATAGTATAAATTTAGAACCTGAACTTTAGCCCACGTCATCTGACAAACCTTCCTACTGCGCAACAGATCTCCATCGAAGGTGTAGGTTGATCGCCATTGATAGTTGCAGAGAAGCTTCTTCATTTCAATGGCTGCTGCTGCTGTGGTAAAGTTCACAAATGCATACCCTAAATTCCCCAATTTCCTATTTTTTTTAGAAAGAGTTAGTTATATTACTTTGTCTTCTACTAAGGTTGTTTGGTAAAATAATTTACCAACTTATACTCTCCTTTATCTATCAATTTCTTATTCAGTTTGACGGTACCCGTCTTAAGAAAATAGTTTCACTTTAATTACGTTATGTTGAGTGAAGTTTGGATCATAATCTATTTATTATATTTAATTAAATTATATATAAAATGAATGATTAGCTTATAAAAATATACATAAAAAAATTGGATAACAAATTAGTAGATAGCATGCAAAATTAGTAATAAATTCATGAAGAAATGAGTATTTTTTTGTACTTTTAACCTGAATTTTGAACTATTGTGAATTAAATCACAAAAGTTTATATTTTTGCAATTGTAGCATCCCAAAAAGTTTGCAAGAAATTAAAATTTTATGTTTTAATTCGAGAAAATATAAAAATCAGGTTAAATTTACATAAATGATATAAGTTGGTGATTTATTTTGCTAAAATTCCTCAATTAATATAAATTTATGAAAAGAAAATAGTTATAAATACCTAAAATCAATGGGGAGGTAGAAGAAGTCATAAGCGAGAGAGTGGATTTTGCAGAAGCCATCAATAAACTTGAGCATGAAGTCCCTCCTAAATTAATCCAAAAAAAAACACATTAAATTAAATGATGTGTTTCAATTTAATTAATTACACAAAAAAGAAAGTAATGAATGCAGAAGATCATATATTGGGAGTTAATTAATGAAGCTAAGACATGCATGCATGGTTTAGGAAATGTATTTATTAGGGACTACATAAATCTTGATCATTGAATGACATGAAGCATGGTTGCATGATTAATCCATTCATGAAAAGAAAAAGAAACATAATAATAATGAATTAAATGCAGGTAAAACAAAGTTTTAAAGATTGCCGTTTTGATGCATAAATCAGTCACTACACAGCAAGAATCCCAGAAAGACTAGCACAAACATGCTTTATTACATGTATTCACAAATCAAACCTATCTATCTGCAGATATATATATATGTGTGTGTGTGTGATTTAAGATCAGCAGACAAAAACATGCATTGCTGTAAGTGTTTCAGATTTTTGCAGTGATATAAAAAGGGTACAAATGTCAATTTTTGAGGTGACAGGAACAGAAGAAATCAGTGTATAAAAACAAAAAAGCAGATTGGATTCAAGGAATCAAAAACCCTAAATGCATGAATAAAATTTTCGGATATTTTTTTTAATAAATATTGAAATATTTTAAATAATCAAATAGAAGTTCTATTTAATCTTTTCCCTATATATATTTGCTTAATTAGGAATGCTATTAATTACTAGTGTAGTCTTTGATTTGAACTTATGGAAGCAAGAACCCTAAATTCCATGATCTTTTTATCTTCAAATTTTAATTTCAAATGGAAATCATATATCTTAATAGCACAATGCAAAAAAGGGACAAAAAGAAAATAAAATTACAAGGAAATTAAAGCAAATATGATATATATATATATATAAGAGTAATATAGAAAAATCTACCTAAGCTGATTAGGAATATTCTTGATCATAAGTGTAGTCTTCAATGGCTGAGGAGATTCGTCGTCGTCGTCGTCGTCGGCGGCCATTTTCTTAGGCCGCCATTTTTGCTTCGGCGGCGGCAGTGGTGGTGCAGCTATACGGTATCGCTTCCGGAGGCGAGGGGGGAGAAACTTTTTTTGGGGACTCTTGGAAGCCTCAATACGAAGCTTAAGGCACTCTGGGTTTTTGTCATAAGGTGGCGGCGGTGATGATGGTGGTGGAGGAGGGGGCGGTGGATTTGCCTTTTGCAGAATTTGAGAAGGGGGGAATGAGTAGATGTAGATCGGCGACGGAGAGTGTATGTAGTGCGGGAGAATCGCGGCGGCGGTATAGGAGAGCAGCAGCTTCGGCGGCGGAGGTGCGGTGGGGATGAGGAAGTGGGGAAGAAGATGCACGTGCTGACGTGGCCGCCATTCCCGAGCTTGGGGGTTCAATGGTCTACACATATGGAAAGAGAGGGAGAGAAGTGCTTTTGAGAGTAAATGATGATCGTCATCATCTCCATATATATATATATATATATGTACTTTGTAACCGAATCAAACTATTCTAAACTCGGCTCGAAGATGTTCGTTTCGTATTCATTCGTTCAGTAAATGAATATGATTCGAGTTTCAAAACAAATTCAATTTTTTTAGTCGTATTCCAGTCTAATGAAATTTGATTAGAAATACTCACGAAATGTAATATAATTTGATTGAGCCAAACTTTCAATAGTTCATTAACATTACTAACGATATTGTTTAGAAACTTGAAAAACGAATCGAATTTTGAATCGTACGAATTTATGCTAGTCTTCAATTTATGAACTTGTTAATTTAATATAGATATATATACATAAAAAATTTTATCACTGAATTTTTTTTATTAATGAATGTTCAAAGAAGAAAAATAAGTATAAAGTATTATACATTACTGTTATTAGGTAAATATACCCATTTTCCCAAACATTGATGCAAAAAATAACCAAAACTAAACTTATAAATGAAATCTACCCACTTTTTACATCTCACGAGAGAATTGGTCCAAGATTCTCTAAAATACACAATTTACGAGACAAAAATGTGGTACTTTTCCATCATAAAACGTCATCCATCTATTTCTCTCTCTTATATTATTTTCTCTCCAACTACATATTTTCAATCGTTTATCTACTTGAAGGAGTCTAATTGAAGTCATTTTTCACAAAATTTTGAAGTAATAATCTCATACTTCCTATTTTATTCGGTAAAAATTATATACCGCTCACTTAGGGAGAAATACCGCTAATAACCCCACACCAGCGGTATTTGCAACGGTAGATCCGTTACAAGCGGTATTGATACCAGTGTGTAGATCTAATTTTTTCATGCAAGAATATATCAATATATATTTTTTCCATGCAATAATATATCAATAACATGCGATAATACATATTGCGAACATAATAATATACTTTATTATTTTTTATTGCTTATTAAATTCATTGTTTATTTATAAATGACGGATTAGGTACGGTATTTATTCTTCTAAGCCTAATAGACATTCTTGTAACCAAAAACGTCAATACCGCTCGTTTACGAGCAAATACCGCTGGTAACCCCACACCAGCGGTATTTGCAACGGTAGATCCGTTACGAGCGGTATTGATACCAGTGTGTAGATCTAATTTTTTCATGCAAGAATATATCAATATATATTTTTTCCATGCAATAATATATCAAGAACATGCGATAATACATACTGCGAACATAATAATATATTTTATTAAATAATAATTACATAATTGAAATAAAAAAAATATATGGGTAACAATACATCTAATACCGCTGGCAAATACCTCTCGAAAGGTATCTACCGCGTGTCAGTAGTACGCGCACGGTAGATTGCCTGTTGCCAGCGGTATTAGCCCTATTGTATTCCTAAGACAATTCCAAGATTTATAATTTATATTTCACACAAAATCAGTCCATATATAATTACTTACAAGAGGAGGGAGGTGTTAATGCGGTAGATAGGAAAGAGGAAAGAGAGTGCGAAAAAAGAGGGAAGAAGCAGGCGTAATTTTGGTAAAAAAGTTAAAGTGAGTATTTTTTCAATATAAATTAGGAAGTGGGTATTTTGTATATATGTATTTTGTGAATTGGGTATTTATAATTTTGTCCCTATATATTAGCTCAAATAATTTATAAAAAAGTAAATTTTGAACTCAAATACTTACGAACACTTATCGAATTTACACTCACGTTCACGTACGATAAATCTAATAATATATGAACCAAATTGCAAAAAAAAAGGAAAATAGTCGAGTAGTATATTTTTAGGAGTCTATTCTTTTTGTAAGTTAGGAAAATTATAACTATACTTACAGACTTACAGTAAGACAAAATCAATAAACCTACGACAGAATCAGAGTATATGAGTTGCAGCCTTTTCACAACAAGACAACGAAATTTTCTTTATCCAAAACAAAAAAAGAAAATCAAGAAAAGTATTACAAAAACGCATCGACGAATCCACAAAAACACAGTCTCAAAACTTCAAAAACGATCACCAAAATCCCCCAAACAACAGTGACAAACTTTAATCTCATCTCTCAAAATTCTTTGGCGTTTTCCCAAAATCCCAATTCTTTGTTCTTTACTCATCGTACACAGTTACACCAAAACCTCTCAAAATCTCTGCAGCCTACACAAAGAACCCACTTTACCTCTCCATTTCTGGTAATAATCTCTCCTCACTTTATCGCTCACATTCAGCCACGCATTTCGTCGAACACATGGAAGGCTTTCACTTTCTCCCACTTCTTTTTCTCTAAACAAGCAACAGTTATTCCGTTTTCAACCAAGATATACTGCCCCATAAATTATGGGTTTGACCCACAAATTTGATTCTGAGCTTCAGATTCTTGCCTTCTTCGGAATCTGATCTGACCGTTGCCCTTTTCAGCTTAAACATGTGTCTGAAAACTCTTGTGCTGCAAAAAGTATACATTAGAAATAGTTGATAGAAGAGAGCAAGAAAAGGTGTTTGTGTCAATGTGTAATCTGATTTTGTGTTTAGTTTGTGTAAGTTTAGATTGCGGTAAGATTTTCTTGATCTTTTAGTTAGTGTTGCAAGTAATCTGTAATCAGATGCATCTTGATTAGTAGACTCTGCTTTTCTTGCTTATTGTATATATATTTTCTTCTTATAATGAAGTACTTTTGTTTGCGTATAACACGATTAACTATTCCAAGTTCCACTCCATAAAAGTTCACGTTGAATATTCATTCGTTTAGCAGGAGAATTGAGATTTTTTGCTTAAAACTTGAGTCTAATGTATTTAGTTAGAAATGTTAGCAATATGTTATAATCTAATCTTGGCGTGTCCAGCTTCGAATATTTCGCCAACTTTATTAAGAAACATGTTCACAAGCTTTAAAAACGAGTCTAACTTTGAATAATTCGCGAACTTTATATACAAATTAGTTTACAAATTTGTCCAATTAATATATATATATATATCAACTCAATTAATTCAAAAAAATGACATTTTTAACGAGCTCAAACTCGAGTAATTAACGAAAACGGAGCTCGAATGTGAATACACCAGAAATCGAATAATAAACAAATCAAATTTGACCAAACTCAAGTTCAATTTGTATTTATCGAACCGGACTCTAACATAATTTACAAAGTTCGAGCCGAGTTTGAATTTGATAGTTCAATTCAAATCGATTATCACTCAATCATGCAATTTATTACCACCCAACCCAAGTACTTTGTAAGTAATTTCCAATGATTCCAACAATGACTTTGAATTTAATTTATTCTTTTTAGTTATGAAAATTGAAAATGCAGAAATGCACTTCATCAGTCTTATTAAATATCAGTTGTTTATTCTTTGCACATAAAGGGTGTAGAAAATGAAAGTCGATGCGTCCACAAATTTTAATATATTACTTTCTCCGTCCAAGAAATATCTTTCTAGTTTGACTTGATGCGGATTTTAATATAGTATTTTTGACTTTAATGATAATATATATTTAGTAGAATTTTTGGGTCTCACTTGATATATTATTTTAAATTGTGTTGTGTGTAGTTAGTGTGTTTTGGGTCTCACTTAATGTATTATATTAAATTGAGTTGTGTGTAGAGAGTATGGTGGGTCCACCTACTATAAATAGAAAGTTTAAAGTAGGAAGAAATATTGTGGACAAACGAAAATGATAAAATAGGAAGAAGTTTCGTGGACGAATGAAGTAATTTTTACTATTTTAGGAAACAAATAAATATTTGTGAAAGAGTCCAAAAAGAAAAACGAATCAACATTAACGGGATGGAAAAAGTAGAATTGTATTAATTGGACCGGTCCATCCCAATTCAGACTAGGTCCAATATACTTAGAGCAAAACAAATGGGCTTTGGCCCATTATATTTCAAATATTCAAAAAAACCAGCCCAGTATCATAATTTTTAATTTTCACATATTTTTGAATTATAGTTCATTGAATTTATAATTTTCTCATTTATTTGTATATATGCTTCAATTTTATTTGGTATATGTAGAAATCTGAACTGCATTAATCCAATTTCTTGATAAATAATCAAATCATGTAACAGTACATACCTAATTAAATTTCATTATCATCATGTGATGATATTAAAAAATTTATTAATTTATTAAAATGCCATAATTTAGTATGTATGTGTTCCCAATTTGCCGACTTGATTGTGGTTCACTTTCTCCCTATAGTCATAATAGTGTGTTAGGTAAGAATTCTAATGGCCTAACTATAAATTTATGCTATATATATATAAAGTTAGATTTATATAAAAAATAAAATATTATACGTTAAAATGAGACAGAATTTAGACTTTTCAATTATTTACAGTTAACATTAAAATTTATTAATTTAAATTTAAATATTTTACATTATTATAGAAATGTGGGAATTTTTTTTAAATAGAAATTAATTTATAGAAACGATCGTAACTATTGATTTAATAAAAATGAACGATTGAGATTTTTTCACATTTATCATATAATTATATATATATATATAACTATATATATATATATATATTAACTTATTTAATTTTCGTCATACTTTAATTTAATGTGCAACGTGGGTGATGCAAAATAGAAAAAGTGTAAATTGTGAGGGAAGATGTCGTTTTTAGATGTGATGTTTGTGTTGCAAAATTGTTGGTTCTAAAAAACTCCCACAAATCTTGATTTATATCAAAAAGTGTTTTTTTTTTCAAACTGTGACACCTTTCGAGCAAGAGACAAACTGGTGTTCTTGGTTCAATTCAAAATGAATACGTAATTCTTGTTTTTTTTTTTTAATTTCTTCTTTTTTGATCGATTAATGTAACATGCTTTTTGTCTTGTTTAACGTTGATGGACTTGTTTGAGATTAAGAAGAAGAAGAAGATATGGACGATTTTATCCAACTCAAAATAATTATTTAATCACTACATCCAACCACACACACTAACCCTAAAAAATGTTAAAATAAAAGAAAATAATTGACAATAATTAATATAATATATATGTATATATAGAAGATTTAATTGAAGGGGGAAACAACATGAAAACATTATGATAGTATCGAATCAATTAATCAAATACCAGACAAGATACTGAGTGATAGGTCGAACATCATATCCCAAAATATATATAATAAACAATTTTGGTAAAATAAAAAATAAAAAAAGGGGCAAAATCGTCATTTCAAGCATGCTTTCTTCTTCATCGTCGAGTCCCAAGCTCACATGCATCATGCATGGTGGGTCATTTCATCATGTTCTCCACCTCATTATATATATATATATATATATATGTATGTATATATATATATTATATACTTCTTATATACTTCTATCCACACACTTGTGTGTGTTTGTGTGGGTTTTCATATTTTATATATATGTATATTTGTAATCATATACTAACATATATACCAATGTATACTTCTATTAATTTATATGTTACGTATAGTCTGCATACGATCTCGTATGAGAATTTGATCGATCGTCGACATGTGTTTCTAGAAGAGACTAAACATTTGCTCTTGTTGGAGCTTATCGTTTTCCATCTAACCTATCTCTTGTTGAATTGTGGCAAGTCTTCCAGTGATATTCATAAGAGTGTTGTTGGAATAAGTGTTATTGAACGTCTTTCTTTCTTACTTCTACGTGTTTCTTTGCCAATAGAGACTGAAAGAAACTTTTATTTATAAGGGTTGGGGGTCTTTAACCTTTCTTATTATTAGTAATAATTATTGTCTTGGTTCTCGAAAAAGGATCATTTTCACCCTGACTTTTCATTAATAGTGAACTAGGTCAACTAGATTTTAGTGCGCTGAATAATTATTGTCATTTTCCCGTTCTTTTATGATTTATAGTATATTTTTATGGTGGCGAGTTATTGAACAAAACCACTTTTGGTGGTATATATATAATCATGTCTCGTGACTGATGTGACGTGTCACATAGATAAATAATAAAAATTTTGATTCAAATTTATTAATTTTTATTTTTTAATTAGATTTTATTTATTATGATATAATTTAATATTTATTTTATACAAAATAATTACTACTTATAATGATTCATATGGTTAATTGACATTATATATCATTATCATATTAGTTGCGAACACGTTAAGTTATTTTGTAGTTGTTTTGTAGAGAAGTTGTTCTAATTAACATGACTTGTGGTTTTCTTTTGAAACATTTGTTGCTTAGCACTCGATATATACTAATATTAGGAAAAGCAAATGAAGTGTTCTAGAAAGATTAGCAGACAGCAATAAGTTAGTATATATTAAACTTGATTAGTTTAGTATTAATATTAAATATTACACCAAAGGTCAAAAAATGAATATGCTAAAATGTCACACTTGAAGATGTGACAGTGTTTATTAGATGACATATATAAGAATACACAACTATCCTTTCAAATTATTTTATTATTTTCATATCTTATGAATTTAAAACAACCCATCTAATGATGTGTACTTTCAAGATATATGTAACTTGACTATATATTGCCCTACTCACAAATTGACATATTTAATATTAAAAATATTATATATATATATATATAATATTATATCTCTTCTGTCTCAACAAAGTAATTTTAATTTTCGATTGATATGTCCTAATAAAATTGTTCCATTTTCAATTTTGACATAAAACAATACTACTGACTCATTAAAATAAATTTACTTTTAGCATATGTATTTATATGCGTGTTAGAAGCAAATGTAACAATATTATTGAAACAGATAGAGTAATAATTTCACACAACACATCAATTTCTTTATACTATTTATTTATTTTGTAAAGAGTATTCTTTCCATTTTGTGAGCAATATAGTCAATAATGCATATTTGGTTGATGCAACACTTAGCATTAATTTGTTTTTCTTCACCATGATATTATAAATAAAATTGATAAAATGTATTTAAATTAAATTATAACAAACAAATTAAATGATATTCAAATATATTAGGATCGATCTAAATTGTTCAAAAAATCGATACAAGATAGGGATTGCTATAGGAAATTTGAATTTTTATACATTATCACACAAAAATATCAATATCTTTACTCTTAGTCATAATCAAAATACAAAAGACTGATGACAAACACAATTAATTGAATCATCATATCTTGTAAATATATTTATTATATAAACATATATATATATTTATTAAATCAAATAATATAGGTTTTATTTAATTAATCAAGTCAACAAATAAGAGATTGAATTCAACCTAACATTTGGTAATTGATATACTAATTTTTATTTATTTAATCATGTCGGAATCAAACAACTTGGGATAAGTTATAAGCTTGTCAAAATCAATATATATGTCAAACCACAATCAAATTGAGGAAATACAAACTTTGTTTCATATAAACATATATTTTTGCATATCAAAAAGATTTAATCGAATATACAACAAAATATGAATGTGGAAATACAAACTTCCAACTTGAAATCTTAATTATTTGAATACTGTCATCCTTAATTTTCAAAATTTGATACTTCAAAATTAGGTATCCCTCATTTATAATAATATTATTCAAGAAACTAAATTTAAAATCACTTAGACTATCCACATTGGTGACATTCTTACGAAAGTCACAACAAAAAGACAAACAACATTAATTTAAAAATATATGAAAAATGATGACTTTCAACTCGAAAAGTCATTCAATGACGCTCAATTCTTCTAATGTCACAACCATTTGCAAAATGAAGATTGTTTGTATAAATAGAGGTGAGATAAATGAATAATTTAATTAGGAGTTGGGTCAACGAAAGGTCACTAATGGGTGTAGTCTTACAATTTACTAAAGGTCAATAAAATCATAGTAAAATTTTGCACTCAAATAAAATAAACAAAAGTGAGTTAAAATTTTTGATAGTACTCCCACCATCCCCCATAAGTGTTCCCTTAAAAAGAAATTTGTTCCTCAATAAGTGTTATATTTCAAAAAACAAGATAAAAATAATATCAAATTTCCAATTTTACCCCTTTCATTATTGAAGTATTTTTACTTTTTATATTTTCCATACAATGATTAGGGGTAAAGAGTGGAAATTGAGTTATTGTATTGGTATGTGAGTTTTGATAATTGGGGACACTTAATTGGGAACGGAGAGAGTAGTTGTAAGGACAAAAATGGGGCTTATGGATTTCAAGTATTGAGTTCGAATCTTCCGTAACGCAGCTATATAATTTAAATTTAATGTATATAATTTTAAAATAGAAAAGAAGGGGTGACCCCATTAATTAATAATAAAAGAGGGGTCATTTGAAATTAATGAAGTGTGTGTATTTAATATGATCCACCACCACCACTATCATCTAATTTTCTCCAAGAAATAGACTAGTCTATGACAAGACTCATGGCTCATAGCTAACCAAATTGCTCAACCTTGCTCATATATTAGGATTTTCAATTATTATATATACACACACACATAACAATCTTTTTGTAATAAATGAAAAAATTGAAATAATCATTCTTTAATAAATTAAGAGATATAAATTTTTATACAAATTAATTTCCATATCTCTATAATAATGAAAAATATTTATATTTAATTCAGTTAATCTTAACAAATAATTCTAGATATTTACACATTTCTTTTCATAAGAACGTAATCATATAAGTTGAAATGTATGATCAAATTAGAGAATTTTAGCTAATTGGTGTTTGGAATTAAGTGGGAATGAACTTTAATTTATCATGAATATTTGGGGTTTTAATGAATAGATTATACTTATTACGATATTGAAAATTATTTTCCTTTTAAATCTTTAAAAATCGTGAACTTTACTATTATTCTTTTTTATCTTTTTAAATCATTTATTAATTTATGTGTGCTACGAGCCAATAATAAAAGAATGAATGATATGTTGTACAAAACTTTAGTTTTTTTTTTTTAATTTTTTGTTATGGTTTTTGTATACTGATAGGTACATAATAGTTATAAAGAAAATTAAACTATTGACATATTAATAGGTGTACATTAAATACCATTAAGTCTTAATAAATATAGTGTACTATTGCAATAAAATACAATATTAATGCGCATTAACTTATTGTACTCTAACAAGATTATAAATAAATGAGAGCATCCAATAACACCAAAATGGTTATTTGTTCTAACAAAATTAATTATTGCCAATTCCATCATTAACACTATTAATATTGCATTTACGCCCAATAATCAAAATTTTAGGTATATGAATATTGTCATAAAGTATTTCATCAATACAAAAAGAAAAAAAAAATAGATCACATTTTAAATTGTAGGTATAGGAACATTTACAATATATCCCAAAAGATTAGTGTTACTATTCGACACTATTTGTTTTATATGTATCACACTTAAAATGATGTGATTGAAATAATCCCAATAATAGATGTAAGTACGTATAATAGAACTGCTCGATCATACATACATGCTCGATCGTACAGACAGACACAACTTAACGTACTCAAGGC
This sequence comes from Leonotis leonurus, assembly GCA_026898415.1. NCBI lineage: Eukaryota > Viridiplantae > Streptophyta > Magnoliopsida > Lamiales > Lamiaceae > Leonotis > Leonotis leonurus. Next base: position 572,256 of record JAPKLX010000003.1, on the reverse strand, counting down.
TGATGCGGTAGTGTTACCATCACATAATGCCACATAAGTACATGAGTCATTGATTTTTTTTATTATGTAATTAAATATTAAATAAATATAAAATTGTATCATAATTAATAAATCATGTTTAGAAAATAAGAATTAATAAAAATTTATCAAATTTTATTATATTATATAACATGTCACATTAGTTGGAGTTTTGAATAAATTTTTTGGCAAGTATAATTAAGCAAACATTTTATTATTGCAAATAAATGTTGGGTTGGCAACAAGTAGATCTATTTGCCTAGATAGGTTGTTTATAATAATGAAAGAAGATAAAAAGGGATATAATCCATTACTACCAATCACTTCATGTCCTATAAATTTAAATACTCCCCATTAATACCATGATACCATCAATGTATTTGTTGTAAATATTTATTCCAACTACTTACACAAAACATATATTCATATTGTTATTATACAATTTGAAGTTTTAGTACTAATAGTCTTGAAAAAGACCTATAGTACTTTTGAGTTTCTGCATGTAATAAATTTAATTGATATTCAAAATTATTTATAGTTGAATTCATCGAATTTTTTACATAATTGAATGCAATACTCTGATTAGTCGAATTCGAACTCATTGATTTTTTCAGAAAATTGAATGCAGTACTCTAATTCGTCGAGTCTGAACTTATTGATACTTATTATGTTTGATTCAACAAGTTTCAACCACATTCATCAAAATACACCTAATTAATGTCAATCTTAATAGTTAGTACTTAGTGGTTAGATATTAGTTAGTATCCCTAATTATGGTTAAATTACCATAAAGTATGGATTGGATAGCTCACCAACAAGGGAGTGGATTAAGACAATACAAAAATCACAAGGGTAAAAGTGACAATTATGTACACTAGAGCCTCTTGTCTGCAAATTCCAATAATGGGTCGTGATCGTGGGCCCCAAACTGGACAGCCCACTATATGAAATGGGCCCATATGTAGGCCCATCTTAGCTCCACACAGGTTTTAGTTTTGCAGTTGCCTTCTATTCCATGATGCAACAGCAACACCGTTACAAATGTTTATTTCAAATGAGAATCGGGATCGGACCGGGTACCCTTTTCACAGTCCCGTTTTCAAAAAACACCAAAAAATTTTATCCCAATTTCGATCAAGATTTTGAAATTTATGAGTTTCGAGATTGAAACTTTTTAATTCATGTTCCAATTTTGAATAAAATTATGTTCTCAAGTCACGAACATGACCAAATTTCTCGAAAAGGACCAAAATTTTTCAAAATTTATAATTAATTTCCTGAAATCGAGAGTTTCGATTAGGATTTGGGACTTGCGAGTCCCGTAAATTTCTAATTTCTCAATCTCGTCTTGGTCCGGTCTCGAAAAATTTGGAACTCTAGTCGGGAACGGAAAAAAGTTCTAAGTTCCGATCATAAATTATCAGCTATATACCCTCTTCGTACTCACATACCCTAAAATCAATATTACATACAAATGTTTGACAATTTCTATAATTATTGAACATTGCATTCTTTCGTACTATTGAATTTTTAGTGCATACAAAATAATTGAAATTGTTGAATTTGGTCAAGAAAAAGTGCTTATCACAATAAGTCAAGATTCTTATGAAAAAGTAAATAGAATAAAACATATTTCCTACTATAAATTATAGGCTAAATCTACTTCATTTGCAATGTGCCAAGTGTATCATTTCAACCACATTTGGAACTCTAAAGATTCTATGCTAATTTTGCTTTTCTTTTTTCTTTAACACATTCATATATTTATAGAAAATTTATTACTATAAAAAAGGTCAAACTCAGATAGCTGCAAAATTAATTAATACCCAAATAAAAAATAAAGGAAATATCATAATTATTGGGGAGTTGACAAATGTTTATTATGCATCTATTTTAATTTGATAATTGATTAATGAATATTCAACAACTGGCAAAAGGAAAAGGATGAAACAAACCTATATTTTATAATTATGAAAAAAAATTAAAAAATCCAGCACATAATTTTACAATTAAGCGAATAATTAGGGAGAGTTTTATCTAATTACCAAACTAAGGAAACTCAGATTCTGCAATTAATAATTAATTAATTTAACCTAAACTGAAGGCTCCAAAACAGTCGGAGGCCGTACACGTGGCAATCTTGTAAGAAATCGGGAATGGGAGGGGTATTTCTGGTAAACTACATTGTGCTGCCCGTTTCCTCACAAAGTAGGCAGCGCCGCCGGTCACGTCACGACGGCGTCAGAGATATATTCCTGTGTACGGGCAGCTGCCCGGGAGGGGTATTTGTGTCATTTCGCGGTCTGTGTGGTAATGCATTAATGTATGGAGATGATGAAGCAATGCGAAATCTTTAGCAGAAATGCGATGCCGGCTTTCTTTCTCACATAGTTCACGCGTTACGCGCACTGATTTACTTCGATTTGATTGCAATTTTCTATTTTGTTTTGTCCCGTTTTGCTTTCTTCTCCATTTCTTGGTTGTTTATTGATTGATATTTTCTTTCATATCTCTCTCTTTCTCTGTATACAGACTTTTTACTCTACTCTTCTTCTGTTTGTTTGTTGGGATTCCATTTCGAAGTTAATCTCTTCACGAATAAATCGTTCGCTTTTTTCCGGCAAGTTTCAAAACGAGGGAAACTACGGCGGCGGAATGCTGCCGGTGCTGGATTACGTGCCATCTTGTTCATTCCGGCGGTGGTAGCTCAGCGCCGCCACTGAGAAAAATACTTTATTCATGCCGCCGGTGAAGGAGAAAGGAGGAAAAATGCTGGAGCCGCAGCAGTCGAGCGAGGAGAATGTAGAGATAGAGACGCATAAATCGATCGGCTGCACCTCCAGCACCACCACCACGACGGCGAGATCAGTAATCGTTGTTCCGAGAAGCAAGTCGCAGGCGGCGAGCCGGCGCGTTGCGCCGAGCTCAATCACCGATGGCAGTTCAGCGAGCGTCATCGAGAAGCACCTCCCGAACGGGGATCTGTACATCGGAACGTTCTCGAGCAACGCCCCGCACGGATCGGGGAAGTATCTGTGGGAGGACGGGTGCATGTACGAGGGGGAGTGGAAGAAGGGGAAGGCGAGCGGGAAGGGGAAATTCTCGTGGCCCTCCGGCGCGACTTTCGAGGGCGAGTTCAAGTCGGGCCGCATGGAAGGTACGGGCACGTTTATCGGGCCGGACGGAGACATGTACAGAGGCTCGTGGGCCGGGGATCGAAAGCACGGCCACGGCGTCAAGCATTACAGCAATGGCGATTACTATGAAGGGCAGTGGAAGAGGAATCTGCAGGACGGGCAAGGCCGGTATCTATGGAGCAACGGGAATGAGTACATCGGCGAGTGGAAGAACGGGATGATTCACGGCAGAGGCGTTCTTGTTTGGAACAACCGGAACCGCTACGACGGGAATTGGGAGAACGGCGTTCCCAAAGGGCAAGGCATCTTCACCTGGCCGGATGGCAGCTGTTACATCGGAAGCTGGGCTAACGAATCTTGCAGAAACACTAACAACACCACCAGCAAGGCTCAGGTCTTAAACGGCACATTCTACCCCGCTCACGGCATGAACGAGGGTTTGAAGGGGTGCTTCAGTCATAAACTTTCCGCTCCGCTGCTCGTGATGGGAGAGGACGCCGCCGCCGCCGGGAAGAAGAGGTCGTCAGTGGAGGGAGGGGCGGCGGAGAGGGCTTTTCCGAGGTTATGCATTTGGGAATCCGATGGGGAAGCTGGTGATATCACTTGTGATATAATCGATAATGTTGGAGCATCCATGCTCTGCAGAGATGGCTTCGTCTTGAACACTGATAGCCTCAAGCAGTTTACAAGGAACCCTTGCTGCGTTAGCGGCGGCGGTGAGGCGAAGAAGCCGGGGGAGACGATATCGAAAGGGCATAAGAATTATGAACTCATGCTCGATCTCCAGTTGGGTATAAGGTAAGCAATGAAGCCCATCTTTCACTTCATCCATTTCTACTCTGCTGTGAATTTCTGGTTTGATTGTGATTGTGATTTTCTTTGTATTTTATGAAGGCACTCTGTTGGGAAGCATGCTTCAAACCTGCGTGAGCTCAAGCTTTCTGATTTTGAATCTAAGGAGAAATTCTGGACTAGATTTCCTTCCTTGGGATCGAAGAGCACTCCCCCTCATCAGTGTCCTGAGTTTAGATGGAAGGATTACAATCCTGTTGTGTTTAGGTAGTTACAAATCTTGAGAATGTGATTTCTTGAATCTTGCTTGTGTTGGGCTTTCAGTCTAAATTTGTGAGTTTCTTGATTTGAATCTTCAGGCATTTGAGGCAGCTGTTTCAGATAGATCCTGCTGATTACATGTTAGCCATCTGTGGAGATGATGCTCTAAGGGAACTTTCATCACCTGGGAAGAGTGGAAGCTTCTTTTACTTGACACAAGATGATCGTTTCATGATCAAAACCGTGAAGAAATCCGAAGCCAAGGTTGGTTGCTACTACAGATTAGGGTCCCTACTAGTTTTGATTCATGCAATCATTATATCACAAGATTGAGGTTGTGTTTCTTCTTTATCAGGTGCTGATAAGGATGCTTCCCAGTTATTACCAGCACGTCTCTCGTTACGAAAACTCGCTAGTGACGAAGTTCTACGGTGTTCATTGTGTGAAACCAGTTGGTGGTGTAAAGGTAAACTTGTCGTCGTTGAATCTTTGGTTGCAGTTTCGTGCATCGTGTCTCGTTGTACTAATTTACATCACATTGTTCTAAACCAGACGCGGTTCATTGTGATGGGGAATCTGTTCTGCTCGGAGTATCAGATTCATAGAAGGTTCGATTTGAAGGGATCGTCCCATGGTCGTATGACCGATAAGCGAAAGGGGGACATCGATGAAACCACGACTCTGAAAGACCTCGACCTGGACTACGCATTTAGGCTGCAGACCAATTGGTATCAAGAACTTATCAAGTTAGTTTGTCATCATCTCTTCTTTGTGAGTAGCTTATTGCATCTTTTCATGTTTGATCTTTTCCTAATTCACTCACTGCCTTCGGATTTCAGACAAATCGATCGAGATTGTGAGTTCCTGGAGACGGAAAGGATAATGGATTACAGTCTCTTAGTCGGCCTTCATTTCCGCGAATCCAGTACCGGTGACAAGATTGGCTTATCGCCTTTTCTGCTGCGAACCGGTAAACGTCGTTTTTTATCGTGATAAGCAATTTCATTGTCTGTATGCAACAATTCAGTAACAATATGCTGATTTTCAGGAAAGAGCGATTCGTACAAAAACGAAAAGTTCATGCGAGGGTGTCGTTTTCTCGAAGCAGAACTGCAAGATATGGACCGCGTCTTATCGGGCAGGTGTGCATCGTTGCGCCTTACGTTAGAGGATTATGTATAGTTGTTGGCATGTTTAATCTTCAATTATTAGTCTTTGATTGATATAATTTGGAAGGTTTTTCTTATCAAATATAGTAATGTGGGGTATGATTAGACTTAGACCTAAGAATTTGATTACAATAGGTCAACTCTATGATTGAATACAATATTTGGATGATTGGTTCCTTTTCAATTGCAAGTCTTGATTAATTCAATCTTATTGAATCTTTGTTTTATGCAGGAAGCCATTGATCAGGCTAGGGTCGAACATGCCGGCACGAGCCGAGCGAATGGCTCGACGGAGCGTGGACATTGGCACACCGGGAGGAGGAGGGTTCAACACTTCTTCCCGCAGTGGCGAAATCTACGAAGTGGTCCTCTACTTCGGCATCATCGACATTCTGCAAGACTACGACATCACCAAGAAGCTCGAGCACGCGTACAAGTCTTTGCAAGTCGACCCCGCCTCAATCTCTGCAGTCGAGCCCAAGCTCTACTCCAAGAGGTTCCGAGATTTTATCGGGAGAATCTTTATCGAGGACAGATGACAAGGAAAATGCCCTAAAGCTTCTTCTGGTCGAGCCAGGGCTCGGAGAAGGTCCCGATTTTTGCACGTGGGTTGGAGTTTCTCCGATCGATTGCCATCGGTGGGAGTAATTTAATCTTTGTATATGGGAATTGTGGGAAGGGGGTAATTGGTTTTAAATTTTGTTTCATTGACTCAATTTTAGTCAATGTGAACCAAGAAATGTGAAGAAGAAGATTTGAAAGATAGGTAAGGTATATAAATCAAAATATTGGAGGGATATTAATAATTGAAGTGTACAAATTACATGAAAAGGGTTACAATAGTATATGAATTCCTTTTCTTTCTTATATTTGTTTTAGTTTTTGTCCCCACATTACATTTGTTTAGTGTGAGGTACAAAACCAAAATAGAGAGACACATGAAAAGTAGAGAAAGTGAGGTGAAAAAAGAATGGTTGGTGTGTTTTCTTCTTCTTTGCCTACTTTGTTTACTCTTTTACACTACCATCCTTGCTTGAATCCTTATTATTGTAGATGAAAACAATTATTTAGAACAATCTAGGATTTGCTAAGAGGTCTTTACAAGAATTATAACTCCTAGAATCAAACCATAAAGGAATTATATCGGTCACCAACTGTTTGTATTGAACTCTAACCGTGTAGGGAATGATTCGGTTTAGTTTTAATTCCAAATATATGAAACTATGAACTAACGGTTTCGAACCGTTATTCCTCAACCTTTTCTAGATTTATTGTATACTCTAATTCAATTTTATCTCTTTAAATTACATTTTAACTTGTAAATTTATGTAAAAAATAGATTTTTAAAGCGGTTATAAAAGATCCGACAGTTCAAAACAAGAACTGACGGTTTTAGGACCGGAATGACTTTGGATTGTTTCAATTCGAACTGTGAACCGTAATAACCATCGTTAACTACAATTTTGAATTGTGAAAGGTTTCAGTTTCAGTTCTAATCATAGATGTGAACATCTAATTTTCCTTTTCAAATGAGACAAATTGATTTAGCAGTAAGATTTGTTATGAGGGGTAATTTGGTCAGATGATGAAGGAGATATCTATGTTTGATGTAATTCACTATTTAATGTAAGAAAGGTACGGTGTGTGTAAGAAAATTGGTAGTGGTCAAAGATGAAAGGAGAGGTGGGGCCCAGGTTGTATTTGCAAAAACTCTCTCCCAAACCCGATTATTTACTTTTTAGATGAATATCAATAAATTCTCAATACATGATTATAACATAAAATCTAAAAAACAACTCACGTGTTAATAGAACGTTTCAAAATAAAAAATAGATCGTTATTAACGGAACAAAAAGAGTATTTCTAGAGTTTATTTTACTCATTTTTTGGTCTCTCTTTTGTTCTCTCAGAATTATTCAGTTGAATTTATTTAATGAAGGAACAAATATCCAACCACGATAACCCCATCCATTTGAAATAACTGAATCTTGCTTTCCCAATTTAATTTTTATAATAATTCTTTTGTGATGATTATTTATTTTATTATTATTATGAATGGAGTTTGACAGTATATAGAAAGTAAGAAATAACCTAACCTCAGACAGTTGACGAGCATAATCTGACTCTCTAATATTTTGCCAGCTCTAATTTTGATGCTTAATTTACACAATCAAGAACTGGTTTAACCAATCTCTAATTTTGATGCTTAATTTACACAATCAAGAACTGGTTTAACCAATCTTGTTTGTAATAATTAAATAATTTCACAGCCAATAATTGATGATATTTTGCACTTAATTCTGCCAACCTGTGGACACTTGTCTCCTTTAATTTTCTTTAGGTCCCAAAATAGAAAACGACTTGGAAATTGGGAAATTTTAATAAATTACAATCATTCATATTAAAGGAGTGGGGTTTATAAATTAGAGGGATTGTCTCAATAACATTTATTCTCTATTTAATTATATAAATAAATAATCTTTGTACGTACGTGTTCTGATGGAAAATTTCATAGCTAAAAAAAATGAAAAACACCCATATATTTTTATAATAAGTGTGTGATATATGATTGATGTATATAGTTAAAAAAAATCTTTGATATTTATATTGAATTGTTCTAAAAGTAGAAGCAATATAGACAAAACAACTTTTCTTTTGTTGATAGTACAAAATTAGAACTATTATTGTTAGTCAATTTGAACCACTTATATACTTATTTAGAAAGTAGAATATCAAAATATAATTTTGATTAATTATGTGCCTCAAATGGTGGCCATTGCCATTGAGGTCTTATTCTTTGAGTCTATATTTAGTGCCCATGTGATTTTAATATGGGTGGCCATTTCTTTAGATATATAGTTTCTAAATGAATAATAATAATTATTATCATTATTGTTTTTTTGTGGATGATAGAACAACTTCTTGGAAATTACATATTTTTGTTATTCATAGGATATATAAGGCATGGTCTATGATTGAACTTTCTTGAATTTCAAAAATTATATATATTCTTGTCTTACTAAATAATACAAAATAATGAGTAGTATAAAGATAAAAAAGTGATGAGATTCATAAATCGTAAAGAGTTATTTTGCTATCTTTGAAAACCAATTAACGTTATTGGAACAATCTAAAAGAAAAACAAGTTCTATTCAGCAAGACGATGGAAGGGAGTGTTGATATCAAATTTTTTTATTTTTGAGAGTCTCAAAACTTGTCTTTATTTCCATATAGATAAGCATGAACTTTTATCACACTCTTATTTGTGAATTAAAGTAATAAGTTGGGTATTTTCCAAACAGAAAAAATCACACCTTTTATGAACGAACAAAAATAACGAAAATGTTATATTTTTTCGTGAACGAATTGAGTATTAAAGACATCACATACTAATACATCTAAAACACTATTATTTCATGGTAATAAGGCATGTTTTCCATGTGTATACGCATATATATATATATATATACACACACATTACGATGAAGCAATATTTCTCAAAAGAGTTTGGCAAAAGACAAGATAAGAAATGAAGATGGGATCCTAAAATGATGAAATGTAATGACAACAAAGACATGCTTTGAATTAAGATGAAAGAAAGGTGCAATGCATTGTGCATAACTAATTATAATTGTAATATATATATTAAGAGAAAGATATTGGTGGAATCTGAATTATTCTTATTTTTTCTAATGAATTCATTGCACATTAGTAATCACTATTGGGAGATACATGTATGTATGTTACTCAAATAATTTGGTGATTTTATTCTAAAACAAGGCATCACTTTGGGCATGATTGTAATTATTTGGATATATTATTACTTTAGGCTCTACATTTGCTGCAATATAATTTTATATTATGAACTGCAATTTAAATATTCATATGAGATTCAACTTTCCATCACTACATATTAATAATTAAATTAATATAATTTAAATACTTGATTTACTGTATTTGTCAAAACAAATTTTCAACTAGAAGAATCCAACATAGGTACGGAATTTACTGTATCTTTCACTTTCACCCTATATATATATATATATATAGATTCTCTTTGTACCATATTTTATGACAACTTACATACACAAATACATACTTTTCCTTTTCTTTTTGTTGCTAATTAATTTCAAACTAATTGAGCTACTTTTTCTCACTTTTTGATGTCATCATGCTTACATACCTATATTTCATGGAGAGGGTAATTTTTTTCTAATCTAGTAATCAACATTAACCATTTATTTCTTACTCACAAAAATCTGAATTTTAATCATTTAATATGGTTCTTAATATTTCTTACTACACGATTACGATTACGGTTTAAAATTGAGTCGTCAGAAACAATTATAATTCTCAAACTATTGATTACAGCTCGATTACGATCAATACGACTACCATGATTGTTGTCTCTTGAACAAGTCTAACTCTCTAGCTCTTGCACTCTTTTGTCCACAAATTTCTCGCTTTTTGAGGGTGTCTTATTGTAAAATAGGCAATGACGATTGATGCCTAAAAAGTATAAAATCGCGTTTCAAGAATCACGAGAATAGTACGATCGATGGATAGATAGATCTTTGATTTGATTTGATATTTAAGTGTTGAATTGTGCAGTAGTGACAGTGCACCCATCTCTACTCTTTTTTAATCAATCAATTTATGCTAATTTTATTTATTACACTTATTTATTTTTATTTCCTATTTATATATGGTTTCTGTCCCCTTTTTAAAATTTTGGACCACTCAATTTATACCAATTTGTTAGTAATTTTTGTATCTTGTCTTAAATATTAGCCGCCGATGCAGACTTACCGTTTTTGTTATTTCTCAATTAATGATGTTTTTTTGGATGTAAAGATTTTGGGATTGTGAAATTTGCTTAATTGGCAATTATTTGCATTGGTTCTTTAAATTTCTATAATTAATTTAAAATGTGGGCATTGATTCTTGAGACTGTTGCCACATTTTGATTCTTTTTGCGTTGGAAACTTAAAAAATTTAACCCATTTTTCAAGATTAGGACAATACTCATTGTTCTTGCTAAATCTTGCTTTGAAAGCTAGGGTAATACTAAGTCTTTTTTTTATTTTATTATTATTGGTTGATTAATGAGATTATATACTTTTATTTATTTTATGTTATTAGTGCCTACTCATTTTGGATGTTTGTCTTTAATTAGAGTATCAGTTGCGTCTTGAATTTCAAATATTATTGATAATAATCAATTTTTGAGTTTCAGATATTTCGGATAATAATATCATTAATACTTCATATTAAAATATATATTGATTAAGACACCTTGATTCAAATCCTTAATAACATCACAAGTTTGTAGGATCTCTACTTTCATTATTCTTGATTCTTGAAAATATGAATCATACAAAAAAGTCAAACAATAATAAGCAATTTTAGCCTCTATATTAGTTTTAGGGACCAAAGTTAATAATGCTTTTGAGATTTAAAGGATAATGACTAGTAACTTGGCTACTAATTGTTAGAATCCCCTCACTCACACATCCTTCACTCTTATCCATAATATTTTTGAGAAACCCTAACCACTAATTATAATTCAACTAGTTTTTTTTTTCTTAAAGTGCAAGTAGTGTTTAGGGATTTATTCTAACTAGTAAGGATAATTGAATTAAATAATTATCGTGGATATTCTAAATAAAAGATATATACAACACACTTGTATTTTGTAATAATGAATTCCACTATATTATATATATATATATATATATATATATATATATATATTCCCAATTAAAGATAGAAAAAATAATTAGTGAACACATTACACATACTACGCTTTCCAGTTTGTTTCCAGCTATACCTAGGAATTAATTTAATTTATATAAAAAATAAAATTAAATAATTCCTATATATATATATATATATATATATATATCAGTATCAAATCCAGCTCTACTAATCAAAACCTTCACTTTCAAATATAAGAGTTGAATTTTTGTAAAAGGACTGATATTAAATGGTTCAGAATGTTCTCCCCATTCTGCATGGGAACTATTTCATCCACGTCCTTACAATTGCCATGCACCATATATATATAATATTAATTCTTTTATTTATTTCTTTCCAACAACATGCATGCATGACTATTAACAAATAAATTAAAAAGGGTTTCTTTCAAGAAATAAATATACATTTATTATTTATTTTTCCACTCGACAATCTACACAACCCATCAAAATCAATCCTCCAATAAATCAAGATTATATATATGTTCACATTTGATGTGTTTATATATTTAGAGATTTCGATGCATTATAACCTCTTCATATTTACTTTTCAAAATTGGTAAATAGATTAAATTTTACTAATGTAGAAAATGGGAGACTTAAAATATTTATATATGCAACCAACTATCTTTTTCATTAATGAATGCATAGCCATTTGTTGTCGGAAACTATTGCAAGTGTTTCCAACACTAGGCTTGTTTAAAGGCAGACAAGGCCAATTTCAACAATTGAAAAATAAACACTACACATTGCAAGAAATATTTAAGTGCTTCACTTTTAACTTTGTGAATAAGTCAATCGATGTATATTAATTATTGTGCCCCTTTTGCACATATAATGCTCCACTATTGTATATTATATGTAGTGATCTCTGTTGTATTTAACTATGAATGTGAATGACAAGTATGTCTGAATTGTGTGCATTGCATTTGGATTAATTATGAAAGTGGTGTTAGAAATAGTTGGCACAATTCCCTAAAGTTTAAAACAAAAATCAACATCACGGTGTTTTCTATACATAGTTACTTGTTATTGCTCCATTTAAAAGTGGTTATATAAATTATAAATCCATAATTTTAATAATATATTTTAATTAAATTGAAAATATGTATAGAGTGAAATTTAAGTTTTATTTGATATAATATTTTAAATTAACTTGTGGTCGGAGTGGGTATATTTATTTATAGGGTTAATTAATGAAAAACATTGCTAATTTATTATATGGGGTTGTGTTACACGTGTATTTATTTGTAAAATTGCAACAATTTATAACAAAATACTGAAATAGAGTCAAACATGATGGCATGTTTGTCTTTTATGGGATTTAATAAAGTTTGATTAATTTGTCGCACAAAGTCCAAAATTCCATGCTTTTTAAACACGCAGTTGAAAAGAATTATAAAGAAAAGATTCATTCATTTTATTTTTAGCATAATCCAAAGTTGTGAATAAGTCACAATTCTACAACTAGTTGCCAAATATTAGACTGTAAAGAAATATCATGATAGCATCTTCTTTAAAGTATTACTAAAGAAAATATTATATAATAGAGGATTCTTTTATGATCATATCTAGGATTTTTAATTACAAAAGTATCTCTTTACTAATATAAATCACATAAACTTCTATAATATGTAATTGGGCTTTATAACCTTTTTATATTTGTTTAGGCCCAACAAGCAGGTTGGATCAGTGTTGGGCTTTCTAATTTTAACTGAAACCAAAGCCCACCCCTTTGCATCAATGTAAATATGTTTCATTGGCAACTCCAACCACTAATATATATACAGAATATTAGCAATATGTTCAGGTTTCATGTCACCTTATAATTTCAAAAATGAAAGTACACCAACCAAATGAACAAGGAGAAAAATGAGAAAATGCAGCATATATGTGTGTGTGTATATATATATCAACAAAAAATTACTTTTTCCAATGCCAAGAATAAATAGAAGGATCAATGACGAAACACCTAGAGATTGCGGTTCAGTCATATCAATTTGCGCACATTATTAACAAATAGAACTGTATGGAGAATTAATCATTAGATTAGTGTACTACACAGGATGGCATGCTCAAACTAATAAGCCAGAGACCTACAAATGAACATCATTAAGATACAAGTTCAGATATTATTGTTATTGTCTTTTGTACCTTAAATGTTCCGGTGCTTTAGTAGTAGTTACTTCAGTGATGCTCCTCAAGCCACTTGATAAGTTGCGTGCCACACGACTTACTATGATCCGCGTCTTAAGTACCCCTGATAAGAAGGCGCAGCGTTTCTTTCGTCGTGTTCTGAAGCACTATAGCCACTTCTTTCACCTGATCCTGCTGGGAAATTATTTTGACGAGGTGGTAAATTAGGTAGGTTTCCATAACTTCCAAGATTATCTGCCGTGTAGCTCTCCTGTGGTGGCTGTTGAGGTGATGCAATGTTCTGATAGAGTGGTGACTCATAGTTCTGTTGTGGTGGCTGCCCGAATGTCTGGGGTGATTGTCCGAGGCTCTCCTGGGGTGGTTGCTTAAAGGTTTGCTGAGGTGGCTGCCAGAAGCTCCGTTGAGGTGGCTGCTCAAGGTTCTGCTGAGATGGTTGCCCAAAAATTTGCTGGGGTGGTTGCCCAAAGTTCTGTTGAGGTGGCTGACCAAAGCTCTGCTGGGGGGGTTGCCCAAAGTTCTGTTGAGGTGGCTGGCCAAAGCTCTGCTGGGGTGGTTGCCCAAAGTTCTGTTGAGGTGGCTGGCCAAAGCTCTGCTGGGGTGGTTGTCCGAAAGTCTGCTGTGGTGGTTGCGTGAAGGTCTGCTGGGGTGGCTGGCTGAAGCTTTGTTGGGGGATCCCGAAGGTCCTAAAGGTTTGCTGAAGAGGCTGCCCCTGGTTCTGCTGGAGTGGCTGCCCAAAGGTCTGCTGGGGAATCCCGAAGGTCTGTTGCTGTGGTTGCCCAAGGCTCTGCTGAGGTGGTTGCCCGAAGGTTTTCTGTGGTGGTTGCCTGAGGCTTTGTTGAGGTGGTTGCACAAAGCTCTGTTGTGGTTGCCCGAGGCTCTGCTGAGGTGGTTGCCCAATGATATTCTGTGGTGGCTGCCGGAGGCTTTGTTGGGGTGGTTGCCCGAAGCTCTGTTGCGGTGGCTGCCCGAAGCTATTCTGATGTGGCTGTCCAAGGCTCTGATGGGGGAGCCCAAAGTTTTGCTGCATTGGTTGCTTGAAGGACAGCTGAGGTGGCTGGTTGAGGCTCTGCTGTGAGGGCGAACTGTAGTTTTCCTCTCTCGGACGCCTAATATTGTCCCTGCTGCTGCTGTTTCTTCTCCCATAATGTACTGGGGGTGGTCTTGGAAATATTTCCCCGTTCACATACTTGTCTCCTACAAGATAATGGATCGTACTTGAGATAAGGAAGGAAAATTAGTTCCCATGATTCCACAAAGACACCTTTCAGACAGTGAAAGTTGTACCGATAACAGAAGAAAAGCCTAACCTCCATATTCCTTGTTTACAGTATCAATGTAGGAATCTGGCAGTACAAATACAACTTGCGGAAGACCTAGCAAGGTAAAATTTTAGTCTACGTTGGTCAAACTCAAAACTCCACTATGCAATGTAGTTTGTGCTAAAGAAACGCTTACTTTTAAACTTTTCAGATATAGCCTCCGAACACTCAACCTGGAAACCTTGATATGTGGTTGTACTCAATGCATATATTTTCTTCTTTGCCTCTTCCACACTAAACAAAAACAATTCAAGGAGGAATCAAGCACTATATCACTGTCTCAAGATTAAAACAAGCTGCACTAATAGCTCCATATCCACTTGAAAATATTAACCGCCATAGCTTATGGTCCGTACTAGCAAATATTTTACAAGTGCATAGAAATCAGTAATGCTCGTCACTTTCATGATCCCAACTGAATCAGTAGTACAAATAAAAATGAAAACAGCAACATCAATCAATAATAATAGGAAAGAAAAACACATATAGTTAAAATTCAAACACACTTCCTCACTCAAAGGGCGTAAAACAAAGCACACGAGTAATGAATCTAAAGTATAACCGTCTCGGAATTTGTCATTAAAGCATAACATGTGGTGGTTTCTCTTTATCCCTAACCTTGAAAGAAGCTGATCTAAGGTTCAACCTAATTCCTACAACCAAATAATATGACTAATACACACAGCTGCATAATAAATGGGAGAAGTATTTCCCTTAAAACATCATAACCACAAATCTAGAAAGAAAATGATACATGTGATTCCAAAATCAGCAGCTTTATCAAAAGCCTAACCCCAATATTATCCACCTCAACTGGATCGCAAGTAGATAAACATTTCTGAATCGACCTACCTGCCGAAGACTTGCGCGGCAATGTTGACATAGGTTTCGATCATCTCTTCGCGGGAGATGTTGGAATCCCGGGGGAAATCGACGGTGATGAGCCAGTGGTTGAAATCACAACCTTCGAATAGGACGGTGTCGGCGTCGATTTCATCTGCCTCCGGATTGAATTGGCGGCGGAATAGGGCGGAGGTGGAGGTGAAGTGCCGCCGCATGAGCTGCGCAGTGGCGGCGGGGAGTGGAAGAAGGCGAGAGGCGCGGGTGGAGACAAATGGCTGGGGTATGTAGCCATGGGAAGAGCGGTTCAGTAGGGAGTACGATAGAGAAAGAGCGCGACGGAGGCGAAGAGGGTTAGACGCCATAGCTACTGATAGAGAGAGAGTGAGAGGGTTTAGGGGTTTAACGGTTTAAGCATTTGTGAAGTTTATCTTCATTTTCTACTTCGGTTTTTCTTTTTTTTTAAATTATAGTAATTTATATTTGTGATATTTATATCTGTATAAAAAAGGAAGAATAATGATTATATAATAGAAGATGCATGTATGGAATAAGTAGTGATCTAATTCAACTAAACTCCAACTTCGAATCGAAAGGCTCGTAAATATACTTGAATGTAATATTAACGAGTTTAGCTTGAAATAGCTCGGTAATTTTGTTAAGGAACTTAAAAAACAAGCCGAATTTTGAATAATTTATGAATTTTATATGGCTTAATTTACTATCGTGTTCAATTAATATAATGATATCTTGTAACTTAAATAATTTAATATCTTATAATTTATAGAGAGAGAAGTGGTGAAGACAAACCTCATCAATATATATATACATATACAAGAAAGAATAAAGGTAAGAAAGTATCCCAAAAATATGAAAAGGTAATAAGTGTGAAGCAACTTTGTTGCTTCATCTTTACAAATATACTACAGAATTCTTGGACATACACACACCTATATATATAATATATATATTATATATTTGTAACTCTTACAATCCTCTCATTTGATATTTTCTCCAATACTTCCTAACTATTACTACTACCAAAGGTCAAAATGAATCAACAAGAAGTTATTCCTCTAAGTCAGTCAATCTGTAGTGTGATGATCAGAATGTATATTACCAAAAACATCATGGCAACTTTCCCAGTTTCCCTCTTCCCTTGCTTCCCAATATCCACCGATGTAACAGTACGTTTCCGATCCTTTCTCTTTCACGAACCAACGCGGCTTCCACCCTTTCTCTTGCATCGACCTTGCCTGCTTGCCATCAAACCGTTCTCAGATCAAAACAAGCCCGTCTAACACATTTCGTAAGGTAAATAATATCCCCGTCTAAAGACGTGTTTACATAACGTGTTCGTGATTTTTGCAGAGAATATAGGATTTGTTCCAAATCAAGAATCGTGTTGGTGAAATTTACAGGTAAATCTCAAGGAAACTCATGAGCTATGAAACAGAGAAGTCTGGGATATTCGTTGAAAACATGCTCGTGCGTGTATTTTTCAAGTAAATGAGTATGCAAGGAATTCACGAGTTCAAACTTGTTACCTGCCGTTGCCGTTGCTCTAGCCTCAACTTTTCAGCGTTTGCCTTTTCATACTCCCCATTTTCCAAGCACCTCTGGTCAGGTCTCAATCTTGAATCTGTTGGGGGTAGCTTCTCCTGTAAAAAGAGTTCGGTCGGATTCAAAATTCAACGTGATGACCCGAAACGCGATGCAAAATCTTATAGATGACTAGCTTAGAAAGGCAGGGAACAGGGAGATGCATTTACAAATCGATCATTCTCTAAAACTTTTACCATTAATCCTGGAGTGAGTTCATTCATTGTCATGGCAAAACGCGTCAAGTTATAACGTGTTGGGAACTGGGGAGGCTTGCTGCGCTTCCATAGTAATCGAGCTTCAGACAGAGGTTCATGACCTTTTCCTTTGTAGCAATCTCCGTCGACATAGTGCATGCTCTCATCCCATTTCCCAAACAACGTCGCCGCTATCTTTCCACTCTTGTCTAGAACAACTCCCTGCACCTGCATTCTCATATTTTCAACTTCATTAGCATGACAAATAGCATTAAGGTTTGTATTTTTAGCCATTCAACGACTACGAAGAGAAGGAACAAAAATTCAACAATCACCAAATTTTCCATCTCGTTCGTTTTTTCTTTTCGTAGGCACTTTTCCTTTCATTTTTTAGATAACAAAACGATCTACAGCATCGTCGATTCTCATTCATCAAGGGAAAGAAAAAACTCATTCACTCTAGATAGATATAAAGATATTAGATGGAACGAGAGAGCACCTGATGAGGATTCCGATCTATGATCGACTGCTCCTTGAATTTTAGTTTACAAGAGTAATTCTCGTTTCCTTGTATCCGCATAGTGCCGTAGTGGTCACAATATAGTTTTCCCAAAATGAGATTATATATAGACGTTGTTACCTGTTAAATCAAGAAATCAGTTTATCTGTGAAATAAAATCGGAGAAAAAAAGAATCCAATCATTCGTGAGATACCTTACTCCACTGAAATACTTCTCCATCATCGAATTCGATAGTTAGAATGCCAACTGGATCAAGCTGAATCGACCGACCCCAGAATTTGCTTTTCAGATCACTATCACCATAAAATTTCCAGCCTGTGCCCTCACAATGACATGCTACAATCGTGGGGTGATGACTCACCTGATCCAAAGAAACTGGTCACTTGCTTGTTTATTGGGAAAACGAATCACTTTGTTTCGACCAGGAATTATACAATATTTTAGCCAGTCAAGGGATCATTTTATAGTAACGCATTCGAAACTATTAGAGCAATCTAAAAAAGATTTCCACAAGTAACAAGGGGATACCTTCTCTGAGAAAAATCGGAGGCCTTTATCCGGATAATCAGCTTCGTACGTCTCTCCTAATAACGGATTAAAAGGTTTGCAATTTCTTCCTTCTGTAGAAGCATAGCCAGATACTGCAAATGCAGCCACGTTTAGAATCCTCATAAGGCTGTTACCCTAGAAAGAATTCGATAAATCACGAGTCAGTTACTAAAGGGTGACAAATTAGAAGCATCTAGATGAAATAAAACCTTAGGAAAACACTACCTTCTTCCCCCATTCATAAGCTCGATCAAGAAGGTATGAATATTCCACGTCTTCAAAACATTTCTGCAGAGAAGAGAGAGGTTCATTGAAGTAGACAGGGAGACAAACTTTGGTAAGATCCTTCCCGATGTTGTCTTTGATCATTGACCATAAGCTAACTCCTTTTTCTTTCTCGACAGGATCGGGCAATTTTTTCCTACGTTTAACATGAGGAAAGTTCCTTCCGGCAGATTTGATGTCAGGATCAATACCATCCTCTGATTCAAACATATTAAGATCATCATCGGATGAAAATGAAGATGTCCTAAAGTCAGATCCGTTGCTCTTAAAAGAGCTAGAAGAAAGAAAATCTTTGGTATCAAAGAACGTATTATCTTCTTCATCTGTGTCTTCGTCAGCTGCATCTACTCTTTCATTTTCGTATTCAGACTCACTGGCACTTTCTGTTAGAAGCATACAGAAGGGTAATAAGGAGTGGCTCAGCTTATTCAAATACACGATTTACCAAAAAAGAGAATGGAAAACGTTGACAGCATATGACTATATACCAAAAAGAAACTGAAGAACTACTGTAAACAGAAAACTTGGCAACCTAAATAAATGAACATTCACATGGTCTTAGCCATCCAGACTCGAAAATAAACATGACGAGGCTAAATTTTGTTATGTAAACCAGAAAAATTAGAAGGTAGTATGCATACCACTATACTTGTCTTGCCTTGATGTAGATGATGCTCCAACTTCTTTTAACTGTCTCTGACTTTCATCAACAACCGTATTCTCCAGATCTACCTTTTCTGTCTACATATATAGCAACCGTGGTTTAGCCAAAAAGTACAGAAACCCAGTTATAGTTGAGAAATATCTGTGAGTCTCAGTACTATTTTCTGCACTGTCACTACGCACTTTCAGTTTTCAATTTAAAACCAGGATAATATGCCTCCAAAAAGTGGTATTTGCATACAATACACTATATGTCTGAAACTCATATAGGCTATAGCATCAAAATAATCAGAAGGAATATAAAACACCCTATGCTACTATAGAAGACAAGCTAAAGAATAAAGAGTGAAATAGCTCATTATAGAACAACTTCACTGAGTATATGAACAGAAGAGAATAGTTGTGATTCATGTTCCTTGTTCCCAAGCATGGGTGTTTTAGAAGTTTACAGGATGATCAAAAGTGCATTGAAGAACCAATGATATGACACAAAAGAGCACCTCACACAATTAACGATGATCAAAATCTTAAGTAGATAAGCTACATTGAAGAACTTATCATTTCATATTACTTTCAAAATATAATTAAAATCCCAAGTTCAACATATTAGTGAAGGGCCAGAAGGCAATCAAATCCACACACATGCACTGCAATTTAGGGTTATGCTTTTAATCTAAATAAATATGCTTTCAAAATCAAGTTTTTTTCAAGACTAAGAATAAATATATAACGTTAAAGAGTCTTCACGCTAAAAAAATATCAAGTCATTCAACTCCATGACAATGGCAACGAAAAAAGACATCAGAACAATTAAGTGTGAGCTTATTCTGAGAAATAGAAGAAAGAAATAACTATCAAATGCTAACTGGTTGCTGATCATGGGAAATTAAAAAGCACATTAATTATCAATTTCTTCACTCCATTGAAAGGCATAAGAATTTTTACTTTCCACCTTTGTGGCATGATGTTTTGTTCTTAATCAGATGGGAGACAATAAGACCCACTTGTTATCGGGAAGGTAATTAGTTACCCTTTAAAGGTTACGAAGAAGAACCACCCTCGAATCAGCAGTGGGAGTTGCAATTTCAACCACAAATGAATTTGTCCACCTCATCATACATTCCAAGGACCCCAAAGAACTGCCGCCGAAGTATCTATTATTAGAACTTATAAGAAGGTAACCCAAAGGGTGAACTAAATTCAACATCCTATGCACCCTATCTATTTCAGTACTACACCAAGAGAGCATGAGTAAAAGATTATAAAATAGGATAAGATAATAATAATAATAAATAGGGATGATAATTATAATAATATTATACTATCTGTTGTTATTAATAGTTAATAATATAGTAACGATCGTACAGTGACATTCAAGAACCAATTGGTCCTAGAGATCTAGAGTGTTTGTAGGCTGTCTACAACAAATAAACCAACCACTCAAAAGACCAAGCCACCCACTGAAAAGTCTAAATGTACAGCACTTTAATGTCCACAACTCTTTGAAGATACTGAAGAATAAGTCCGAAATGAACTCGTAAGAGATTTACTTCTAATCTTAACATGTACCTCTAACTGCCGCAGTGTGTCCATAAGAAACCAATGCTTCTGTTTCAAGAGCATCAGCTGATTCTGCAGTGACGAAAACTCATTCCTCATGATCTGCTCACTGTCCTGAATTGCAGCTTCGCTCACCCCTTCTTCCAACAGCCTCAGCCTGAGCTTTTCTGTCGATACAGTTAGATTGTCCACGGGAGCCATTAACTCACTGTTGGACATCCTCGGAAACATGTCTTTCATGGTCTGCAATACTTCCACCCACGCCAATTTATCCTCT
Organism: Leonotis leonurus; assembly: GCA_026898415.1. NCBI lineage: Eukaryota > Viridiplantae > Streptophyta > Magnoliopsida > Lamiales > Lamiaceae > Leonotis > Leonotis leonurus. The sequence goes on along the minus strand of JAPKLX010000003.1, from coordinate 551,153 downwards.
CTACTCTCAGCCCTTAGATGCAGCCTCTTCGTCCCCGTAAAGATAGAGAATCTCCTATCATCTGATCGGCTCTCTCGAATAGACGATACCTGAATAGAACTACTCAATATTAAAGACCTAACAGACATAATTCCAATGTCAGTGCAAATGGAATGCTGCACTTGTTATCTAAAACCAACACCAAGACAGCAGGTAATAAACAAAGCCTGACATCAACCATGCAAAATCGCAAAGCAATGAATGCATTGCATCCTTGAGTACTACAAAACGACTGCATCAAGTGGAAAGAGAAGCTCAACTCTATCACCTCGAAAAAACAGAAATGAAGCAAAAGTAAAATAAATCAACCCAATTAAACGAAATTAACCAATAACACGAAATGCACACATAATTACACCACCATTCTCACTCATAATCACGATTCGGAAATCAACTACATAATCAGCACATCACGATTGGAGATCATCACATACGAAAGAAAATTGACAAAAAGAAAATTTTGAAACCTTTAAATGAACTTCACCAACTGGGTTCCTGCTCTTCGTGGGCGAACCGCCGCCCCCATTCCGTTGATGATCATTGTGTTGACTCTGCGGTGCCCCCATAATCCGCCGCATCGATTCTTCCCCAATCACCCGCGATCCTCTCTCCGTCTCCTGACTAACCAAAATCTTATCGGGCCCATGGATCTTATAGTAGCTCAACACGCCGTCCTGCAACACGAACCACCGCGGGCGCCACCCTCTCCCGTAATTCACCCACTTGTACAGAATCCCCGAAACCCCATCCCCCACAATATCGTTAATCTTCAATTCGCGGCTCGGATGAACTTGATCGCTACTGCTATTGTTATTGTTAATGTTATTGCTATTACTCTGATGATGGCCGTTGGAATTGCTCAGGCTGGTAGCCCCCCCGCCGCCGGATTCCCACGCCGACGATGCCCTGGAGATCGATGCGAAATTCTGGATTCTGGCGAGCGGATCGGCCGGCATGGTGGAGTTGCTGATCGCCATGGATGATGACACGCAGCAAAAGGGATGCATTGGGGTGTTCGGCATAGCTTATTGCTCCGGCGCTTGGATCATTTCTGCTCGCATTTTTTGGCTTTGGTTTGCTTCAAATATGGAAAGGGAAAAGGAGGATGAATATGAGATTGAGAAAGAAATGGTTAGAGAGAGGGAGAGTTAAGGAATTATGAGCTGAGGATTGATAGAAGAGAGGTGTATGTATAGGTAAGTTCGGAGATTGGTAATGAATAAGAGAGAGAGAAGTTAGGAGCTACGCGGAGAGTTTTCCGGTGAAGATGATGACGTCATTCAAGCAGTCTTTGTTTCAGAGCTTTGCTGACCAACGAATCTTCTTCACAATTTATTGTCTTTTTTATTCACTTTTAACCCTTTTTCTCTTTTTATTTTATTTTTTTTAAGATAATACATGATCCATTTTCATTACATAAAAAATTAATAGATCTTTCATGTTGATTTTTAAAATCTGAGGCACATATGATTTCTTTTAAAATTTTAATTAGTTACGATAAAAAAACGACATAAGTTAATGGCATTCTTAGAGGTAAGTAGTTTATTTAATTTGTTGGTCATACAATTAAGTGGTGATAATGGTGATTAATTTATTAAGGATTTGTGACAGTTTATATGTTTATTCTCTTAAAAATGCTTTATTATGATTCATTATATAAATCTGGTTCTAATAATATTATCCACCAATGTGTAGAGATGGCAAAAAGATAGTCAGATGGGTCTAAAATCAACGAGGTTGGAAAATATATAAACTCAATTAAGTTCGAAATGTTATCTGTAGCAAAAAAAAATGATACTACAAGGATCGAATCGGTCCCCCACTGAATTTTTGATTAGTTTGGGTGGATAAGACCAACCCATAATTTAATTGTACCTTAATTATTTAGGTCCAAATTCGCCCAAAATCAAGCGAGCGGACCGAGCTGAAATAATTCCGCTCGTTTTGCCGGCTCTATTAATATGAAATAGATTATAATATGATAACAAACTTAAATATTGAGTTTAATTATTCCTAAAATGCATATTGATCATGATATTAAAATTTAAAGTTAATGCGTTTGTGATTTGTTTATTAATTGATAAGATTTTGTGTATATTTGTTTGTTCTAGAAGACTATATTTAATAAATATTTTATACGTACTCTCTATGACTATATAGATATGGAATGCATGTTAGATATATTTTTTATGTACTATTAATTGCATATTTTATGCACGACTTTACTTATTCTCATTAAGAGATTATTACTAAGAAACAATATTAAAAGTCAACAAATAATTAAAATATGATATCTTGATTATATGAACCTTGTGTGTTTTGATTGTCTCAAATCTTGATGAGTAAGGCTTTGTCCACATAATTCTTGCAAGCATTTAATAAAATTAATAGTCTTGGCATTATCCTTGCAAGTTGCAAAATCAATATTTATTATTTAAATCCATTTATAATGGTAATAACAATAGTATATAAGCTGTAATTATTTATAGGGGAAAAAAAACTTTATCTGCCATGTTTTCTTGCTTATTTTTGCATAAAAATAATTTACAATTTTAGTTAAAATAAATCGAGAATAATAGAACGAATGGAGTAATAATACAACATCGCCTCGATTTCTCAAATGTTGAAAAATCAAATATTAAAATTAGACTATCTTGGACTATTAGTCAACATATACTTTCTTATGGTACAAGTTTAATGAATGTTGAAATGGCAACTGATTCCCAAACTAATTAAAGACAATTATTTAACAAAATATTTAATATTTATTAGCTTGTTATAGAGGCTATATAATTTAATTAATAAAAATATTCCCTCTAATTAATAGATCAAGGGTTAATGGTTAAAATATATTCACAAATAAAATTGTTAGGGGTATAAATATAAGAAAATTGAGTACATATTCCCTAGAGCAACATATCTATTCATATGCTTAAAGCTTAATCAAAATCCAACCAAAAATAATAAAAAAATAATTGTTATATATAATTTTAAAAAAGCATAAGAATATATGAAGAAACAACACCCATCCAATTAAAGCAACAGAATAATTTACTTTGATTAGTTGGTTCTCAAATTATTGTTTTATATGTTATACAATTACACTTTACACTAGGTCTTGTTCTGTATTTAAATATAATTTGTTAAAAATCATGAATATTAAAAATAAAAGTTTTTATAATAAGAAACAGAAGTAATTAACTTTTTTTATACTTAAGAGTTAATCAAAGAATATTTATCAATATGTTACTTCATCTGTTCTGATAATAACGACTTATATATCTTTTTGGACGTCTAATTAATAACGGTTTGTTTTAGTTTTTTTTTAATCATAAACAAAAGTTAGCATTAATTTTGTTATTGTAAAGTAGTTAAGCATAAAACGGTGTCGTGTGGAGATGAAATTCGGACAACCTGTGAAGATAGCAACATAATTTGTTTAACTAATTAGGGAATATTTGGAGCTAAATAGCATTAATTATTACACCCAATCTCTTTAATTGTGTAATTTAATAGTACTATTTATAAATGTGTGGAATATTTGAAATTTTATTGTGTACACAGCCATTCTGTTGTCTTATTATTTTTTATTTTAATTTGATAATTAAATATATATGGAGAAATATAGCATATATGTGATATTAGTATATATTGCATCAATTGAATTTATTAGTATAATAGTACTGTATTTATTTATTCATATATATGGATAGTTCACGTATATAATGAATATCATATTTACTGAAGTGTCCTTTTACTCAAAATTGAATCTTAGTCAAATTGAAGATATTTGATGAGATAATTCATTAAATTATTGAATAAAATATTGTTTTTTAATTGTATAAGTATGTATTTAATTTAAGACACTTCGCAATCAAAATTGTCCGTTCGAAATCAAAACGGTCTTAAGCGGTTTCAATTTAAAACTGTAAACTGTTATAACCATAATTTGATTACGATTTGAATCGTAATCGTAACCGTAAACAAGCCCAATATCTATGTATGCAAACATAATGAACCAAATAATAAATATTTTAATAATATTATCTTCAATTTCGACGGCAATAATTTTGGAAAAATCAACAAAACAACAAATAGTACTTCAACGAATATTAAATAATATTTTTTGCAATATTTTAAATGATGTGTGGCTGTCGTGGTCAATATTTAAGAATGTATTTAAATTTTTGAAAAAATCGAAGACTAATATTAGCGTTATTTAAACGACGAATTGCTATAGTTAAAAGGTCAAAACAAAAAGTCCATTTTACATATTTATTTATTTCTCTCCATCGGATATGCCTTATAACAAGGAATTATAACGACAAATTGAATATCATTATGCTTGAATTCGATTCGTTTATAATTTATTGAATGAATAAAATATCAAATGAAGTTTTACCTTCATCGAGCTACGAATAATTTACGATAAGTTTGATTCGCTTATTGCTTTCTTTTAATAGTGTGTAGACTTGTTTGGTGTGTATTACTTGAAAGTGGTAGAATAAGATGATTTTTGTGAACGTGACATTGAGGAAGATGATCGAAAATGTCAAATGGAGACATTAGAATTGGTGTAGGACAAAATCCGTTCTACGGTCTAATTGCTCGTACATAAAATGGATTATTGATCTGAAATTATTGTTGTAATTATTTTCACGTTTACAAAGATATAAAATAATTTTGTACATAATATTCTGCGTACCTTTTTGACCTTAAAAATGTATTGTTAAGGAGATGACTAGTAGCCACGATCAATGTGAAAATTTTATAACACGCTCTCTCACGTGCAGAGTTGACGATCTAACACCATCTGTTTAAATAAGATCGTTTAAATAAGAGACGGAGCAAGCAGGAACGATTGTATTCGAGGTTCGTGTAAGAAAATTTCGTTCGAAACTCGAATCGATAGTAAACAAATTGAGCGAGCTCAATTTGACTTTGAACTCAATATTTTTATCGAATCGAGCTCGAGTTTAATAGTGCTCAACTCATTAAGTTGGAAAATATGTTCAAGTTCGTTTGTTCACGAGCATGTTACCGAGTCCGTTTACAAGCATTCGATCGAGGCTCGGTTCGAGAATTGATCTCATTAAGAGAGCTTGAATCAAAAGTAAACAAGTCAAACTCAAGTTTGATTTTGAGCAGCTACATTTATCGAACCGAGCTCGAGCCAAACAATATCTGACTCGTTGAATTTGCAATCAAATTCGAGTTCGTTTGTTCAAAGTATGTTATGAACCTATTAACAAACCCTCAATCTAAGCTAACTAATGTGCTAAAATAATAAATATATATACAAGGCTATGAGCTCAAGTTCTAGCTCGAAAATCATTAATGTGAATATAAAATAAATCGAGCCCTAACTTAAGCACAATCTAAAAAATCATTAATATGAATATGAAATGAATCAAACTCAAACTCAAACTCAAAATCAAAAATAATACTATCAAATAACGTACAAATCGAGTCCGAACCAAACTCAAATTCAATAATTAAATGATCAGATAAACTCAAACATCTTAATAACATCTTAATATTCTAAACGAGTAGAAAAGAATATTAATTTTAAGAATACTAATTTGGTGGACTCATTTACATCCAATGCTTGAAGTAAATGTAAAAGAAGACTAAATTTGGGGATCGGAAGTCATTTAATATAGAAGTTGGGGACCAAATTGCAATTCAAACTCATTGCTGTAACAAAACGGCGCAGTTCTTTGAAGTTCTGAGCTTTTCATCTGCAGCTATACACACGGTAGCAAATTCGATTTTCTGTTTTGATGGAAGTGCTACAGAAGGCATTAAACGCAAAAGGTTTAACGATTTCGACACTCCCAGAAAAGGGTCGCTGCCTCTTCACCGCTCGTGATTTATCCCCAGGTTTTCAAGAAAAATCTTGCCAGTTTTTTCTTCTTGAGTTATTGCAATTTACTTCTTCTCCGGGTATTGATTGTTTCATATTGCAGGGGATGTGATCATCAGTGAGAATCCATATGTTTGTGTCCCAAACAAGAACAACGAATCGCCTTTGACTAAGTGTGAGTGGTGTTTCTCATCAACGAAGCTGAAGAAGTGTTCTGCTTGCCATGTTGTTTGGTATTGTAGCAGCAATTGTCAGGTAACAATGGTGATCTTGTTGGAACGAAAAGAATCAATGTATTATGATTTGTCTGAATTTGTTTGTATTGTATTGTGTTGTGTGTTTTAAGTTGCTATATTTGTGATTACTTTCAGAAGTCAGATTGGAAGTTGCATTCTAAAGAATGCGGTGTGCTCTCGAAAGTTGATAAGGAAAGAGTGAAATCTCTAACGCCATCCTTGCGGTTAATGGTGAAACTTTGTATAAGGAGAAAGCTGGAAATTGAGAAGGTGAGTGGATGTTTGATGGCTCTGAATGTAGTGCCCGAGTTTAACTGTTCTCGATAGTGTGCTAGTGAAAAACTCGAATTTGGATCAGGAAGAGAAGGTTGATGAAGAAATATGTAAATGGATATAGTACCTATTCCCTGCCCTTGCCAATAATACTCATGTTAATTTGCATAGAGAGACTCTTAATGTAAAGATGCTTCGTCTCTTTCTTTCTTTGCATCTCTGGCTAATACTGAGTATTGCTCATGATTTATTGCTGCTAGATTATCCCTACTTCTGCTACAGAAAGTTACGAGTATGTGGAAGCGTTGGTTTCTCGTATCCTTATGTACTGTTCAGTCCAAATTTCCACGCTGTGAAGCATGTTAAACTTCTATAGCTATTGTATCCTTAACAAAGCTAAAATAGACATGTCTGATATCGATGAGAAACAGCTGCTGCTGTATGCACAAATGGCTAACCTTGTCAATTTGATACTCCAGTGGCCTGATTCTCAGATCAACATCAAAGAGATTGCGGAGAATTTTTCTAAGGTATCTGATGAACTTGCGAGCAATACTTTTTCTTTTTGCACTCTTAGTTTGTCTCTTCTCATATATTTCTTTATGTTTGAGAGATTAGTCGTATCCCACACCTTGCTCAAGTTATAGCATGTTTGCTACATTAATATCCATAGATTGCTACTTCACTTCAATATGCATGACATGCGGCATTTATTGGGTTCAGTCACATATGAAGTTGGAAGCATAAGCATTAAGGAAGCAATTTGTATATATTGTCACACCACAAAATGCTTTGAGGAAGATTAAAGAGAGTGTTAGCTTATTGGCATGAGTTGTAAAAATCTGGTGCCATCTGTCAATGTTGTTTAATTTATTGAATCTATTGGCATTTATTTGCTTTGTTGCTTCAAACAAATGACTCTTCTCAATGAATTGTTGTCTTACCTCTTATTTTCAACACTCAGTTAGCATGCAATGCACATTCTATGTGTGACAGTGAATTGAGGCCTCTCGGAACTGGCCTGTACCCTGTCATTTCTATCATAAATCACAGGTATTTTCCCAGAGACTTATAGTTTTCCTTACGGCCTTTCCATTGGTCTTCTAACTAGTTTTTCGATTTTAGCTGTTTACCGAATTCTGTTCTAGTATTTGAGGGAAGACTTGCAGTTGTACGGGCCATGCAGCATATACCAAAAGGCACCGAGGTAAATACCTTGTAATGTCCCGTTGTTTGATCTTTGATGTCATCTGCAAGTTTTGTAGTGTTAAGAGTTATGTTATCGTTTCTTCGGATTTGAGGGGTATTCTTATACATCATTATCACTGCCTTCTGAAGGTATTGATCAGTTATGTAGATATTGCTGGAAGCACAATAACTCGACAGAAGGCTCTTAAAGAGCAATACTATTTCTCTTGTGCTTGTTCTCGCTGCATAAAATTGGTACATATATATCCCTTCCTTGTTTCTCGGTGAATTCTTTAATACGTTTGAGGATGCATTCTTAACTAGTTTAGCTCCATGCCTAAGGGAGAATCTGATGATATTCAAGAAAGTGCGATTATGGAAGGCTATAGGTGCAAGGATAGCAAATGCGATGGATTTCTTCTACGCAACTCCGGTACACCTTCATTAATAGAAAATGCTGCTAAATTTTCTTGATTTTGAAGTTACTCTATTACTATAGCTCTGAACTCATTTTGCTTCTCTCTTATTTAATGACAGATAATAAAGGGTTCATTTGCCAGCAGTGTGGACTTCTTCGGGACAAAGAAGAAATTACTAACATCACTAAAGAAGTTCTATCAATTTCGGATAACGCTTCCATGTCACTCTCTTCTGGTCGTATCCGCTGAACTTTCTGATTTAGATTAGTGTACTTTTCATCTCTAGACTCTAATACTTATGGAAAGTTGAATTGAAGAGACGAGAAGTGATCCTTAAAAAGGTTTAGAGGCAACTGAGGCAACTGAGGCTTATAAGATGATTGAACGATTGCAACTGCAGCTCTACCATCCATTTTCTGTCAGTGTTATGCGAACTAGGGAGACTCTTCTTAAGGTATGTTTTCGGTTCGAAATGTACTTTTCTAGAATTCTTTCGTTTTTTCATACCTCCATGTGAATTTTTGTAGCTGTAAGCGAACCAAACCATTAGTGAACTATTCGGAGCTCATCTGGTTCGATATTTGTTTGTTTAGTAAGTGAACCGAAGTCGAGCCTCGAACTGAGCTTGAATTCTTCTCAACATAAGCTCAAGCCTAATGGTATTCTGTTCGAAAGATTCGTGAATGACGTTTAAAAACTTCAAAAACAAATGAGCTTCGAATAGTTTGTGAACTTTATATACGAATTAGTTCACGTACTTGCCAAATTAATATAAAAACATTATATTAAATCAAATAATTTAATAAACGAGCTCGAACTCGAAGACTCGAGGTTGTGAGTTCGAATTCACTATTAAATTGAATAATAAATGAACTAAACTCAAGCTCGATTTTTATTTATCGAGCCGAGCTCGAGCCGAGCTCAGGCCTTCAAAGTTTCAAACGAGTCAATCTGGAGCATGGCAATATTCGGTTCAGTTTAGTTCGATTAGAGCCCTAGCTGTGTGTGTATTCCTTCATATTTTCAATACCATTTCTTAAGACAAACCACTTATTTCTTTAAGAAGAATGAAATAAAGCTGTCCACTTTTAGTATTGTTGCACTTTTCTGATCTTATACTTCTCTTGTTTTGCGAGTTGATGGATTATGCATAACTAAAATAAAAGTTACTACTATGCATTTAAAAACATAAGTATACTAATTGTTAATGGAAACCCCTATTTCTCTAGATACATATGGAGCTGGAGGATTGGAGAGAAGCACTTTCATATTGCAGATTGACAATTCCGGCATACGAGAGTATGTACTCAATTACTTAATATGAGGAATCTTCTAGTTTTGAGCTTAACCCCAATAATGCAGATAAATTGTGTTTCCGACTTTCATTTTGTAGACGATTATGATTCCAAGATTGTTAAGTTGATAGTTGAATCTATGATATATGCTATACAAACTCAAGCAAGTGAAGCTGGCCTTTTCAATCTTTAATATTGCATTTCTTTAGTATATGAATGATCTATTTTACTACTTTTAAGCACCATTTTTCGAACCCCTTTTGTTCGTGCAGGAGTCTATCCAAGAACTTATCCTTTGATCGGACTACAATATCATATGTGTGGGAAATTTGAATGGTAAGAATTTTCTCTCGCCCTCGTATTCATGATCCTTGAGAAATTCGCAAATGAACTTTCTTCATCTTTGAGACTTGAGAGTGGCCAAATTCTTGAAACGACAAGTTGTCATTAAAAAACATCTTGAAATTAGGATTGTATATGAGCCACGCAGAGCCAAATACTATTCGGCTTGACTCATTTAGAATATTAAGGTGTTTGACCTCTGCTTGAGCTCGACTTAAGCTTTTGACATGTTGTTCGAGCTTGACTCGTTATCTAATTATTGAGGTCGAGTTCGACTCGTGCATTACTTGATAATATTATTCTCGAGCTCAAGCTCGACTTGTTTGATATTCATATTTATAGTGCTCGATAGGAGACTTGTGAATAGGCTTGGGTAACATGCTCGTAAACAAACAAACTTGAACCTATTCACGTACTCAACAAGCTTGAGTATTGTCTGGCTCGAGCTCAGCTTGTTTACTATCGAATTGAGCTCCAAACAAGCTTTTTTCGAGCCGAGCCTTGAATAGCTCCCGAACAATTCTGTTCGATTATATCCCTACTCGAAACCATATAGCCTCCATGAGAGTTCCAAACTCCTTTCAACTCCATCCAACCCGGAACCTTTGGCTGAGTCAACATATATTTTGAATTTGCAGGTTGCTGGGAGAGACCGAAGCTGCAATGATATCACTAGCGAAAGCCTTGGACATACTGCGCGTGACTCATGGAACAAAGAGTCCATTCATGATGGAACTCGTGAGAAAGTTGGAGGAGGCTCGTGCTGAGGCTTTGTTCTTGTTTCGTGCTCGATGAGATCTTCATCTTGAGCACGAAGCATGTAGGTAACAGTTGAGAATTTCTCGACTCCCGAATAGCTGGTAAGAGTGGTAGGTTTGGATGTCATTGCAGAACTGTGTTACACAGCAGAGGGTTGCTAAAATGGTATTCATGTATCAGCCATTGTGTTAGGAGAAAAAAAGAACTCTTTCTTGTTAGTATTTGCTCAAATTAGCATTTACCTTTCGATATGAAAATCTGTTTAGAATTGAGAAGGGTAAGAAATGTTTTACGATACGTGAATTACCATTTTTCAAAATATCTATTAATATATAAAAACAAAGTTAAGTTAAATTACAGTCAATTCACAACTTATTATTATTATAAATAATTATAAAAGCATTTAATTATAACCACTTTTCTCTTTTCTATATATTTATTTTTACGAAATCTTCCAATTTCTTTTGCGTAACCATATCGATATGTAACTGCAATGTGAAAAGACGGTTTACTTGGGATGATAATGACAGCAATTGGCCTTAACTGCCAAAAACTCTACACAAATTTATATATGATACAAAGCAATCAAATGGTAATGATCTCTAGATCAGCATCAAAACAATTAGAAAGCTTCAAACATGGGAACCTAAAACACAACAAGATTGCCACAGAAATGAACAAACTCTAAATCTTTGAAGAAGCGAAGCATCGGCCCGTCTTCAAGTTTCTTCACAAGCTAGCTAAGTGTTCTTGGAGATGAAAGCAAACGGTTGAGATCTTACAAAGTAACTTGCGTAAGAGGTCTCTTGGTACAGATGGCTCGGATTGCATCGCTCCTCTAGGGTCCGTTAGCATGCCGTGTAGCTCAGAGCATAGTGTAGCAGCCTTTTTATCATCTCCACTTGATTCGGCGATTAGTTGAAGCAATGTGCAACGTTCATCGGGAGGGGCAAGTGATCTAGGTGGAACTGGAGGAACAAGAAACGGGTGTTGGAGTAGTTGAGGGATCCTCCAGCGCTCGTTCCTGTCCCAAGCAAGGCATTTCTTCATAAGATCAAGAAGCCAGGGGTTGGGGAGAGGTTCGTATAAGATCTTGTGGTTTGGATCGGTGATGACTTTGAATTTAGCCCAGAAAGTTTTGTATTCCGCGAAAGGGGTGCGCCCGTAAACCATTTGGTAGAGGATGCAACCGAGGGACCAGATATCCGAGGGACGGCCACACTTTATTGTGTTTCCGTTAGCATCTGTCTCGTTACACATAAATGCTTCGGGAGACATATAACTAAGGGTCCCCACCTGCAATATTATATGATCTTAGCGAATGAAGAAGCACTTCGAAATGCTCTCTGGCAAAAATAGTTATATTAATCAAACTGAAGACACATCATAGGGGGTTCAAAGAGATTCAAAGAGATGGTAATCATGTTGTTGTGGATTTGAAGACTCTGGCATATAAATGATTTTATAGGGATATAAAGGTTTAAAATAATAGAAGGAAACCTGTGAGTCCCGTTGAATGTTTGTCGTGTCACTCATTATAGCCTTGGCAATCCCAAAATCTATCAGCTTGAGGGAACCTCTCACCAAAAGGAAATTAGCTGGCTTCAGATCAGAATGCACAATACGTTCCTCATGGATAGTATTTACTGCTAGAAGTATTTGCTGCATAGTGATATGCAATGAGATGTTATTATGTTAATGTAATATATGGTTGCTTCTACTCTTCACCAATGCTAGTTTACCGAGCAAGTTTAGAGGCAATGAATAAAGTAGAAGAATGGATTTCATGAAGTACCTGCCAATAAAATCGGAGCCAGTTCTCATCTATGGTTGCATTAGAACCATCCAGTTCCTTCCATTTCTGAGCAAGCATGTGAGCTAAATCAATTTCTCCATATTCGAGTACCATGTATATAAACCCATCATCTTTAACCCTGCCTTCCTTATTACTCATTGAACCTCGCATCACTTCCTGTTGCAGAGTCTTATCCGTCACCTAAGAGGAAAACTAAATATTAGTTTGTACCCTGAACATACGAAAATAGGACAAAGAAGAAAGAATGAAGAGGAAGTAAATATGATCTGCTGTAAGCAACAAAAGCTTTTGTTTAAGTTTATGATTACGAAGTGAGTACCTCATAATCAATCAGCTGAATAATGTTGTTCTTCCCCCTCAATTTGTTTAAATACTCCATTTCTTGGCAGAATCCATATGCAGTGGCATAGTCGCGTCCTTTAAGTTTTATTTTCTTCAAGGCATAAATTGTGCAATCTGCTGATATGACTTTGTGCACCTCACTGCTTCCACCGCTACCTATCTTGCCAAGTCTTTGGTATAACTTTCCGTTAACTTTGAAAAACAAGTCGGGATCATAACCTTTCTTACGAGAAGATGATGTTGCTTTACCAGTAGCACCTCTTTCTATTTTCTCTGACTTCGAACTTTCCAATTTCATATCTGATGGAGGTACATCTGATGGTGGAAGTTGACCTTTTACACTGGGAGCATCTCCTTTGACTGAATTGTTGTTGTCTTCCCGAGGAGACTCCTTAGTAATACTATAATCATGTGGCGAACTAGTCTGCAACTCCTTACATGGGCCAGCTGAATTATTGACTTCCCTTGCTGTTGTAACTGAAGAGTTTATAGTTTGTGAGATCACGGCTGACTGATGATTTAACACTCCATCACAGTTCTTGGATGAAGAACATGATGGCTGTACTTCAGCTGGCCCTGTGCCCAATTGAGCACCACCTACTTTGGATTGTAAGCAATAAGTTGTTGAACTAATCATAGGAGCTGAACTGGAGTTCATTAGTGTTGATGTAACACAAGAAGCTCCAACCAATGAAGACTGCACCATGGCACTATTCAAATCATTATGTACAAAATTTCCAAACTGGTGAGGCTGATCATGAACTCCCATTGTCCTTCCAGCCAATGTCGAAGAAGTACAGCCCTCAGACCTAAGACTGATATCCATTTCCATGCTTTGAAAATTATGCTGTCTCCACTCCTGATTGCCAGCAGCTGAAGTATCCACTTGATTCCCCACATCTGTCTTAATTTCTGTCAATGCAAGTGAACCCATATGAGACAACAAATCATCTGTTCCTGTGGCCTTTTGATCATCGGCCCCTGCATAAACAATTTCCAGTATCTGCTATAAATTGCGAACTGCTACTAACCCTTAGTGTCTATCTCACTGCTTGATACCCACTTACTAAATAACTTTAGCTACTTAAATTTTTTTTAATTATTAAACATGCAAAATATTATGAGATATGTATGAAGCATTACTTAACAAATAGAAATAGTAATTACCACGAGATGTGGCAATGACGTCGCTGGAAAAATGAACCTTCCTCTGAATTTCCCCTAGAACATTCCCAGGACCTATACCCGGTGAAGCAGCTGCATCGTTGATCTCAGGCCTACTAGAAAGTTTAGGTTGGTCTCTGTGAGTATTGAAAGACATAATATTTACATCATGTGCATCTACAGAGGTAATTCCTTCTGAAGGTGGAGTTACTGAAACATCATCCGGATTGCCACCACTGGTATATACCATGGCCTTGGACTTTGGAATGTCACTCCTTAATCCGTGACTCTGCAGAGTACCCTCTTTGCACTTTTCGGGATCAGATATTGATTCTTGTTTCAAATTTGATTTTTTTGGACTCCCTCGTTTAGGAATGACATTTCTTCTTGGCTTCATTATACCTACTCACCAATTCGAAAAAAATCCAATACAGACGGTTATCAAAACTAAATAGACAACACACTAACAAACTTATCTTCCTCTGCAACAGTAAATAAAAGTAGCATACAAGCAACTAAGTTCAACCTAAGTACCACAAATTAATTGCTAGCACCAGACATCAAATAGAGATTGTTAAATATCCTTACTTTTAAAATGCTTCATATATCACTACCTAAATCAACATTGGGATCATGAAGCTAGCTCGAAGAGTCGAAGCAAAGTTACAGCTTTAGTTCTAACTTATAAGACCACTGTAATACAGCTAAAGCATGAGGTAGGACACATTAAAGCTCACATCTTTGAAAACGAAAACGACCATGCAGAATCTCTACTATGTGTATTACTGGATTAATCGGCAACTAATCAAATAAATCAAAATCATTAGTTCCCGAAGCACAAAATAAAACTTTAGCATATAGTAGAGATTCAAATGGCTGCAGCAAGCTACCATAACACAGCACATCAAGATCACAATCACAATATCCCAACTTTGTTCTCCTAACTTTGCTGTATTTGATTCCCAAGCTGCTTAATTCATATATTATCCGTGCCATACTCAAAATCCCCTTGCCAGAGCAGTCGCATTTAACCTCCAAAAAACGCACACATTAACACCGAACACTATACCTACTGGACGATGCCGTTTGTAGGCGGCTTCAAGATGGCGAAAGACTTCGGTAGAGGAATCCGACGAGGACGAAGTCGTGGAGGTGCAGGTGGAGGTGGTGTTGAACGCACGGCTGAGATAACTGGAGTCAGGGTTGATGCTAATCGGACGGCTTTGCTTGGGGTTGAGGAAATTCGCCTCCGCAAGTGGCGCCGGAAGGTCAGGCTCCTCTTCCATCTATCAATCGCTCAAGCATTTCCGATTCTCGATGAGCATTTGCCGTGAAGAGAACCGCAGTTACAGAGATTCTGCCATTGAAGGAGGCTTTTGAAATTGCGCAGTGGCGCTCTGCTTATTTTCTATTTTTCTATTTTTGATTTATTTTTATTTAACAAATTGAGTTCTAATAAATGGGCTGATCTGAGGCCCAATAAGGTTCAATTTGGGCCTGAGAAAATACAAATACAAGCCCAATTAGTCAAAGCTTAAGATATAGGGTTCTCTTCTTCTTCGCAGCTTCAAACACAGACGCAGAAAATCGTTTTCAGACGTTTGGAGCTCATATTGTGCTACAGTAAAGCCGGTGCGTTCTTCCTTCCTTCCGTTTTTATATTTGCGCTTTTCACTACTCCTTTATGCAAGTTTAAATTGAGTGATTAATGAATAAATGATGCTATATATTTTTTTAAATAATTTCGATTTGATCATCTTTTATTAGGTATTACTGCTGTTAAAAGGTGACATTTTTGTGCTGTTTTAGTGAAATTGGGAGTTTTGGGATTTTTATATGGTATGTGTATTGTATTGTATTGATTATGCTTCGTATTCTGAGCGAAGAGTGTGTAATGTTGGAACGAACATATACTGCACGCCAACTGCTCGATGAAAGTCCAATAAGAAGAAAGAACTGTTTCTGAATTAGTTGTAGTGATTTTAGAGTTTTGGTATCAAGGATTCGTACGTGTGTTATATGTGGTCGGTAAATTGAGAATTTAATTATAATATTTTGTACTATTGTTTCTTGAATTAGTAGAAGTGATGGTTGAAGTCTGATATTAGGTATTCTTGAGCAAGCAAAGTCTGAAAAACAGCAGTGTGAAGCATCAAGAATGAGGCTTCTAACTCATAACATGTTATCGTCGAGCATCAAAGGCGTGGTTAACGGATTCCCACTTCGGATTGAGGTGGAGAAACTGGCCGAGAAGGAGGTGGAGTTGAACGCAGACTTCCTCCGGAACATGTTTGTCAAGATCAAATGGAAGGCGCTCGTGGATGCCTCAAAAACCTTGGGCTACAGTGAGCTACCGGACAATGCTGAGCCCTCAATGCTCGAATCCGATGAGTTTCTGCAGAGGTTTCACCATGCCCTCCTCGAGCTCCATATTGAGGAGGGCGCGTTAGTCTGTCCTGAGACTGGTCGTAAATTCCCGGTCAACAAAGGGATACCTAATATGCTACTTCATGAAGACGAGGTCTGATTTTTGTTAGGGGCCATTGTCATTCTTGAGAAGAAACATTGCTAATTTAAATGGTTTTGTGCTAGTTTTGTTCTTTGGATCATATTGTAATATAGCTCGAATAATCATATTCGATTATATTTTAATCTTGGCTCATCAAAAGATCGAATTTATTTTAACCATGCGCTAGTTGAGTTCAAGCTCAAGCTCGACTCTTTTTCGTGCTCAAGCTTGTGGACAATTCGATTAATAGGCTCACGAACAGGTCGATTAAGCGAACAGGTCGATTAATATGTTTGCGAACAGTTCAGTTAATAATAGGTTTTCAAGCAATTCGATTAATATGTTCACTAATAGCTCGACTTATAAGCTTGCAAACAACTCGATTGATCGGTTAGTGAATAGTAATAGTTCGAATTCGGTACATATATTCTTAACTCACTAATAGTTTCTTCTTACACAGTACACAAAAAATCTTAACAAATGGTACAAATAATCACCGCTACAGCTTATCTTTATGCAAAAATATTAAAAAGCAGAAAGAAAAAAACATAATTTAATAAGACCCCATAATTTTCATAAGGTGATGTTCATCATTGGGGATTCTGATCTGCATTTCCCTCCCCAGCTTCAGATTTAGGAGCTGTTTCTTCTGCCATCTTCGACTCTGTTTTTTTGAACCCGAGATCCGATGATTCGGGCGCTGGCTCGTTCGTTATGATGGGAAGGTCATTTTGGGTATTATCAGTTGAATGTTCTAATACATTTTCTGTTTCCTTTGCTGCTTTAGGCTGTTGCTCTAAGCTATGGCCTTGAGCATTGGATATTGAAGGTGAAGGATTTGTTACTCCTAATCCTTTAGCAAGACAAACATACTTGAACACCAGTTGCTTATAATTGCTTAGCAGGTTTTCTACGTCGCCCACTGTTAAATCGCCAGCCTGGGAATACAAGAACGGGAAATCTTGAAAGACGTGGCTTACCTCATCTTCTTTCAGAACCATGCTAGCTCCTCTGTTCTCGAGGTCTGAGATTGAGGGGTTCTGATTTAGCGACGAGGATGTGTAGTTGCTGTATTGCTCGTCATTCCTTGATTTAGTTTTGGAAGACTCGACGTGGTCCCATGTAATATTAGGCATACCTTGATGTTGCCTAGGATTTGGAGCTGTTTTTGGCTCCATAGATTCCTCCCTCTGAAGATGGTCGAAATTCTGATCTGCTTGGCTGTGGCGATCTGAGCTCTCAGAGAGGCCGAAAAGCAGTTGTTTTGCTGATTCCATGTTGTTTTCGAATTCGGATTCGTCCATAGATAGAGATTTAGCATCAATATCCGTGATAAAGGACTCTACGGAGAGCATGTTTGTGAAGAAGTAAGCTGATTCTGCTATCAAGCGTGTCTGCCGTCTGAACCGTTGTATGTACGACAAGTTGGAATGCAACTGAGGCGGGTTTGCCTGAACAAGATAACCAAACAAAGTTTTATGAATCATGCTTCAAGTCGATAACAGCATCGATATCTACACTTATGAATCCGAATAGTTATTGGAAACTATGATTTTTCGCATCTTAGTGAACTAATTTAACAATACTGCCATGATACGAGTAGTTCCCACTTTCCAGTGGTTTGTTACTTCTTCTTTGAAACACAGGTTTAGAAAGCTTGACCTTTAACAATCGCCACAAACTACATGGAATTCATAAAAAAGTAAAACAAACGGGTAAAGAAGTAAATGTTACCTTTATGGTGACGTAAATAAGAACCGGGAGAAATTCATCAGCTCCTGGGTGTTCTTCTTTAGATGCAAGAGAGGCGTTCACCAAGAGGTTGCTGATAACTTTGCAACAATTTAGAATGCAAACAAGTTTGTCCCTTGGTGCCTTGTACATGTTAATCTTTTGCAGCTCTTTCTGGGCAAGCTGCCACATAATTACAATAACTCGATTCAGACTACTAAAATTCTTTCTCTATCACATCACACTTCACATTTCCAACTCAATTTTTATCTACAGAAGCATAGAAAGTAAACTCTCATTTAGCCTCTCAAGTTCTCAACAACTTTAATCATTCCATTCATCGTTTTTTTTTCCAAGAAATTGATAAATATTCAGTTCAGGTCAGGTGAATATGAAAATATATTAACAAAGGTCACAACAATAAACGCAATGAAAAAAGAAGTGCGGATGTTCACTCACCAGCCAAGAAGTTTCATTCTGAAATGTTGGCTTGATATCCAGATGTTCTGGCCGAATAAATTGTTGAACTAAAGCCATCTTCTCATGAAGCTGCTCATCAGCTTTTACATCTTCTGGACTTGAAGCAAACACGCGCGTAAACAACTTTGTCATAACATACTTTTCCAGCCCCTGCAATAAAAGTAACAAGAAGTCAATGAGAGAGAGAACACAAGGCTAACACTAAATTAAAAGATTATTTCCTTTTAGTCTACAAACAATTTACTGATTACTGAGTACAATCTTGTATTTAATTACTTCAATATGGTATACAACTCAAGAGGATAATTAGGTAAATGTCGAAACAACAACATTAACTTTCCCTAGCATCGTAAATGCCAAGCACACCAACACACAATATATTGAAATAATCAGCACAAGCTGCACAACTATAGAAAAGGAACTCCCAAGCAACCTAATAAACCTATATAGAGTATCAACTATCGTCGTAACAAAATGATACTCACTTCACCTGCACTCTCCAACTCCTCCTCCGAAGATCCAGCCCAAAGAGTGTGAGCCCTGAAGGCCACCTCCATATTCCCAAGGAACTCCTGCACAGCTACACTGTCTCTTTCCGCATCCGGGGCGTTGTTCAAAAACGAGACTATAAAACTGCAGATATTTCAGCTCAGAAATGTTGTCTGTGTATTTGTAAATTGACATGCAAACAAGTAAAGAATGTAGATCCTAGACTGATAATAGTATACACAAGAAGATCACACAGTACAGCATTACAATCCACCTATCCAGTTTTTAATATCCCATTAGCAGTTAAAGCAGCAAACAAAGCAATACAGTTTCAAATGTGCAAAAGAGATTTACTTTACGATCCAATTTCGTATTATAATTTATAAATCAATTACAGTTATAATCAGTTGTCAAAATTCAAACCATCAATAACTCCTGCCTTAAATTAAACTAAAAAAAAAAATGACTGAAAATAAACAAAAATCGAACTTTCAATATCAAAGCACAGCTAACTGCATCAAATCTAAGAAAAAGAAAACCTCGAAACAAAGATCGCATTCATCATTAATTAATTAAGCTCAATCAACAAAATACACGTAATGAAAATTCCAGCTAACTGTATAATCATCAAAAAATAAACGCCACTCCCTAAATTCGAAGCTCCTATTCAGTCTTCGAATTCGATTACCAATCAACAACATAAGTGTGTAAGAACACCTTTTGATGGCTTTGACAAATTCGGAGGCGGAGGGGTGGCGCATGCGCTCAAGGAAATCGTGCCACGTGAGCGGCGCCGTCGACGAGCCGAAGACGTCGGAGTTCTCCATCGCCGATCGACGGCTGCGACTGATCGGAGCTGGTTTATGAGTCAACAACGAATATATCGAAAATTCGAAAGAAAGTTTAGACTTCTTAAATTATTTGGGCTTCAAATTATTGGGCTTTATGTTGTTGGGCTTTTATTTGTAGCTAATTATGCAATTAAGTTTGGGCTAATTTATAAAGGGTAGTAGATAAAAATTATCTACTTAAAAAAAATATAAAAATAAAATTTTTCATGTTACTATTTTATTTTTTTATTTTTAAGTGAATATTTTTTATCTTTTATTTCTTAAGGTGAATATTTCAGTATTTACTTCATTTATAAAATCCAACTAAAAAGTAAAATACAATTCCTTTGCAATTTTCACCGACATGATACTTTATCCACCTACAAAAATAATTTACGTTTTGTCATTTTTGAGATATACAGTAGAAATGATTTATAAAGATATGTATTAAAATGATTAACAAAAACCAAAAAACTAAATAAAAAATAGTTGATTTTTTAGAGTCAAACCGACTACAACTCACATCACATGCATTCCACGTGGTCTCTTTACTATTTTAAATAAAAAGGTGACACATATCCACTTTTTATGGGTATCTAGATGTACTATAAATATATTAAGATAAACTTTATATATAAATATATTCTCTACATTTTATTTATTTAAATATAATAAATTAAATGAGATCGAAATTTCAAATAATAATTGTATGGGGGACAATATTTTGTACAAATAGGAGACATTATGACAAAAAATAGTAATTAAATTATCATCAATAAATAATATTGCCAAAGATAGATATGAAGAAAGTGATAAACCTTGTCAAATAATAGAAATTTAATGTAAGAAATAATAAATTTCGGATTCAAGTCCTTGATGATATTGTCTTCTAATTTAATTTAATACTAATTTTTATTTGTATGTATTGACACGGTGTTTTAATTTGAATTTAATGTATGTGTTGATCTAGTGATAAAAGCTTAATGTCTGAAACAATAAGTTGTCCGAAATCTACTATGGTTCGAGTCTGGTCATGCGATATTATAATTTAAATTAATGTAATAACTATTTTTATTAAACTAGTGCCGGCTTACTTTATAAAAAAAAGTATATGATAACTCACAATAAGATAACAACAGTTGACGAAATCAAATAATATATTAATGTAATCACCTCATCATCTATATTAATATTGATACTATGCTTTCCAACATTAGATAAAAACCAAAACAAGAAAGAAAAATACAAAACCAATGGAGAATTCTCACTATTCATTTGCTCTTCCATTACTCTTGTTACTAAACACCTTTACACTTTGCTTTTGTTCGAATTCCACCACCGAAAAACACGCGCTTCTTTCCTTCAAAAACTCAATCACATCCGACCCTCGTGCTACACTGCGCACGAATTGGTCGGAAAACACGCCAATTTGTAATTGGATTGGCGTGTCATGCGATGTCAAGCACAGAAGGGTTACGACCCTCAGTCTCTCTGGATACGACCTTGCTGGAACTGTTGCTCCACATCTCGGAAACCTAACGTTTCTCAGATATCTGGACATCAGTTCCAACAATTTCACGGGCTCATTACCTGTGGAGCTCTCCAAACTGCACCGTCTGAGAGTATTCAACGTCTCGAAAAATTCGTTCACCGGGAAAATGCCAGTATGGTTGGGGAGTTTGACTCGGCTCGAGGAACTCTATCTCTATAACAACACTTTCTCAGGTTCTATCTCTCCATCTTTATTCATCAATTCCAAGCTAGAGATAGTAGATATGAGTTTCAATTCATTGGTAGGAAATATTCCTCATGAGATTGCAAATATTTCTTCTCTAAAAATAGTAAGAATGAATAGTAATGAGCTTAGTGGGCCCATTCCACTTGCTATTTTCAACATCTCTTCACTAAGAGAGATTGCATTGAGGAGAAATAACTTGCTTGGTTCTATTCCAAGTGATATGTGTAATAATCTCCCAAATCTTGAAGGATTATCAATTTCATATAACCAACTCAATGGGGAAATTCTTGCAAATATATGGAAATGCAAAGGGCTTACACTCTTGGAACTATCTTTCAATCATTTCAATGGAGAAATCCCAAGTGAAATTGGGAGTCTAAGCATGCTTACAAGGTTGTACCTAGGCCAAAACAATTTCCGAGGTACAAACATTGATTCATGTAATTATGACAGATGAGATTCAGAGTTCCACACGTGTCTTACGCTTCATGTCTCATAATTAAATTATTGGTTTATGTAATTATGATTATAATGAATCATAATTAACAATCATTTGAAAAAAAATTAAATTTTAAAAATGTACATACCATATTTTTGAATTTATCAATTCTAAAGATTAATAAAAAGTGATATTAAATATTAAAAAAATAATAATTATATACCCCTATTTAGGTGAGATTAACCATAATACTAACTACACAATTAAAATAAAGCATATAAAACTGAAATAAAAAAATAAATTAAAATTTTGTTGTGAGACATGGAGTGTGAGACATGAAAGTGAAATACTGAATCTCATTTTCATCCCTACTAATATTTATATATATGTTGGTAAATATATTAATTTCAGGAGGAATTCCATTAGAAATAGGAAATCTTTCGCGACTCGATTTATTAAACATGAACGATAACTCTCTAGTTGGAAATATTCCATCTTCGATCTTCAACATGTCTTCGTTGAGGTTTTTGGGTTTGTCTAACAATAGTTTGTCCGGAAGTATTCCAACTTTCCACAATTTACCAAAGCTCGAGGGGTTGGATCTTGCTGATAACAAATTTACAGGTATATAAAATTTAATTTTAACATGTTATATTTTTTTTATTCTACAACTCATGATAATTTTATTAGGATTAGTCTTTTCTTGATTGAGGTTCTTGTACTTGTGATGCATCTATAATGTTTTAGTGAAAATATAACTTTGATACACAGCTAGAATTCTTACAAAAGTAAATTAAGAAGAAATTATGAGTCTTATATAAGAACCAAAATCTATGCATGCATGATATGTATTATTTTAATGCATTACAAGTAGTATCTTATTAATAATATATTTTTTTTCATTAACCAATGCATCATAATTTAATGTATTTCATGCATAAATTTGATACATATATAATTAATATGGATTATAGGTTATACAATAATCAACAGTCCATATTAAATCATCGTACATATCTAAGAATTAGTTCTCATTGACCCATTATCTCTATTTATCATAGTAATGATTTTAACATTTATATATAGTGATAAAAATTGTCGCCACTACAGAGTTTATTTTCCTTGTACTGTATTAAACTTTTCATTTTATAAATATAATAAATTAACTTGAAACTTTGATCTAATTTACCTCATATTATGTAGGTGAATTACCACAAGAGATTGGTACTCTACCAATCCTCCAATCTTTCTATGTGTTCAACAATTCCTTATCTGGTTCTATCCCTCCTTCCATATTCAACATATCAACCTTGAAGTTACTTTCTCTTTCATTCAATGACTTTTCAGGTTCTCTTCCTCCTAACTTTGGCCATTCACTCTTCAATCTTGAAAACCTCCACATCAGTTTCACCAAACTTAGTGGCCCAATCCCAACCTCCATCACCAATGCTTCTAAACTCACCACTTTGAACATAAACAACAACTCATTTAGTGGCATCATGCCTAGCTTTGCTAATTTCAGACTCCTCACAACACTTTTCATATGGGGGAATCATCTGAGTGGATCCGAATCGTCAACCCGCGAGCTGACATTCGTGTCTTCGTTGACTAACTGTCGATATCTGAAGTACGTGGAAGTGTCGGAAAATCCACTAGATGGCATCCTACCTTCTTCCATTGGGAATTTATCCACTTCTCTTGAGTACTTTGGTGCATATATGGGCAACATGATAGGTCCCATTCCTTTTGAGATTGGAAACTTAAGTAGCTTGCTAAGGATAAACTTTTCTTGGAATAAACTTAGTGGGCCTATTCCACCAACACTTGGGAAGTTGAAGCAACTCCAAGAGTTGTATCTGAGATTCAATCAGTTGGTAGGGTTTGTTCCTAATGAGCTTTGCGGAATGAGTAATTTGGGTGTGTTGGTTCTTGCTAGTAACATTCTTGAAGGTCCAATACCTCAATGCTTGGGTGAAATCAAAACCCTAAAACTGTTCCACTTTGGCTCCAACCAACTAGATTCTTCCATCCCCTCCAAGCTGTGGACTCTTACTGACCTTGTCATGCTGAACTTGTCCTCAAATAGTTTGAGTGGTCAATTGCCATCTGAAGTCAAGAATTTAAAGGGAGTCAATTATTTGGACTTGTCGTTTAATCGATTTTCCGGTGAGGTTCCCACCTCGATCGATGGTTGCCAATCACTAGAGTATCTGTACTTATCAAACAATCACTTTAACGGGTCTATTCCTCGATCTTTGGGAAATGTTAGAGGTTTGAGAACATTAGATTTGTCTTACAACAATCTCTCTGGTTCCATACCTGACTCCTTGGAAGACCTCCACTTCCTTGAGCAATTTAATGTTTCTCACAACAAACTGGAGGGGAATATTCCAGATGGGGGTGTTTTTGGAAACTTTAGTCCTCAATCTTTTGTCCACAACTTTGCCTTGTGTGGTTCAACAAGATTTCGAGTTCAGCCTTGCTTAGAAAAGGATGGCGGATCGAAGGAAAAGAGGGTTGTTCGATTAATGAAGTATATTGTTCCCTCATTCATTTTAGCTGTCATTGTGGTGATTGTCGTGCTCGTGTTCGTAAGGACATGCTCACGAAGAAACATAGGAGTATTACCTGTTAATTCACCAATGATTGAAAGGAGGAGAATTTCATATTTGGAACTCGAACGAGGAACAAGTGGCTTTAGTGAGAGCAACCTGCTCGGAAGAGGGAGTTACGGTTCCGTATTCGAAGCAACACTTTCTGATGGGCTACAAGTTGCTGTCAAAGTATTCAACTTGGAGCTTCAAAGAGCAATAAGGAGCTTTGAAACTGAAACTGAAATAATAAGCTCCATTCGACATAGGAATTTGGTTCGGGTTATTGGATGTTGTAGTAACCTAGAGTTTAAGGCTTTGGTTCTCACATACATGCCAAATGGGAGCTTGGAGAAATGGTTATTATCCGACAACGACGTATGCTGTTTGGATCTTATGCAGAGACTAAAGATCGCAATAGATGTTGCATCAGCTTTGGAATATCTTCACCATGGTCATACATTTCCGGTTGTTCATTGTGATATAAAGCCAAGCAATGTGTTGCTTGACGAAGATATGATTGCACATCTTGCTGATTTTGGTATTGCCAAGTTATTCGAGGACGGGGAAGCTTTTATACAAACACAAACATTGGCGACCATCGGCTATGCTGCACCAGGTGATCGATATTTAATGTTTATACTTTTAAATTTCAATTCCATCTAATGTTGTTGACATAATCCTAACAAGATCATGGATGCATATGCTTGTGTATTAATACTAGAGTTGGGAACGGAAGGAAGAGTGTCGACAAATGGCGATGTGTACAGTTTCGGGATAATGGTGCTGGAAATGTTCACAGGGAAGAAGCCGACAGATGATATGTTCGACGGGGAAATGAGCTTAAAAGAGTGGGTGAGTGAAGCATTACAAGAAAATGCAGCAACTGAAATAGTGGGAGATGGTTTGCTATCTAGTGAAGATGAACATTTCTCGATAAAGGAGCAATGTGTATTATCGATATTAGGGTTGGCAATGCAATGTGTAGCTATTTATGCCGAAGAAAGAATAAACATGATTGAAGCAGCATCTACTTTGCGCAAGATCAATGCAACAATCGTAGCTGCTACGGAGAGGCGTCGTCCACTTACGACACGCTTTTCATATTAGGTTTCGCTACAGTGGAGTTTGATGCTTGTAGAATAGCGTTGCCCTCTTTGAATCTTTCAGTTATTTTCGGTTTTGCCTTTTCTTGAATCTTCAATTATTAAAACTATGCTTTTATACAGACAATGAAATGAAAAATTGAAAAAAAAGCCGCAGCAAGAATGTTTCTGTCAGGCATATAATCAAACACCTAGTGGGTTTTTTTCTCCAATTTCCCGCTGCTTGTCATCTCCTCCGGTAAGAACTGCTACTCATCCCCCACCACTTCCGACGCTTCTGGCCGATCCATTTCCACACCTTCACCGTCTAAGACTCTGATGCTTGTCGATGTCATCCCTCACGTTAAATATGTTGATGCTGTCATGGTCGTCTTGTACTTCAGGAATTTTGTTACCTAGCTTGGAGGCGGAGTAGGGCCTGCCGACGAGCTTATCGAGACGGTGAAAGTGCGGAGGTGGAAGCCTGCTGCAGCGTCGGATGGGATGAGGATGCAGTAGATGAGGAAATAGCGGGCGTTTGGATAAGGCCCACAAGACGTTCGATAAAATGCCTGAAAGAAACAATGTTGATGCGGATATTTTAATTTTATTCGACAATGCCTACCATATGTTTGTAAAAAGTCCACAAAGAATTTTACATCGCATAAGCATGTTGTGTTTTGTGTAATTCCATATCTATCAACACCAATACCGCAACGATTACTGGTCGGGCTTGTGTAAATGTTTGCAAGAGCACGACTTCTTTTGCTCATATTCGATTTTCACAAAGAACTCTTTTGCTATTTTTTGGGTATAACATTTTTAATTGAAGAGCAAAGCTAATAATTCATTATCACATCAAATTTGAAAAGCAACCATAAACTATAAGGAGTCGTTTGGTTTGGAAATATTATTTGTCAAAATTTAAGAAAATTACACTATTCAAATTCCTCCTCTCCTCTCGTATTCACAATCACTTTAATGAGTCTATCCTGCTTTAGGCCATCTTATTCAGTCTCCCGGCACTGACGCCTACTTGTGGTCGCGAAAGATTTGAAGGGTTATTATCTTATCAATATTATATTATCTACAGCACGACCGCTAAAAGTAAGAACTCATATAAGGGAAACAATTTGATAAAAATTATGAGCATAGTATAGTAATTGTAAATCCATCTACTTACTTTGAGATGATTGGAGAGGACAAAGTGTTTGTATTTGTCAAAGAAATTTAAAAAGAATTTTAATTGTTTTTAACAAGTAGAGTCTTCTTTGACTGACTTATTATTACAAGATTAAACAATGGCAAAGTTAGTTAATATTTTGTGAGTACATCTAACTTCTAAGAATGCTTCTGATCAAATTCAAATTTGATAACAAGTAGAGTAGTCTTCTTTGACTGACTGAGTATTACAAGATTAAACAACGACAACTTTTCAGATAGTTAATATTTTGTGAGTACTTCTCACTTCTAAGCATGCTTTAGATCAAACTCAAATTTGATAGTGGACTTATGATTTGATATTCTATTATCACATCTTCTAAATGTTATATTTTGCTATTAATTTCTCCTCGGATCGACACTTTTCTTTTTCGGAAAGTATATTTAAGTTTAATTCAACACCAAATTATTATTAAAAAATATAATATAAATGAATTGAGGGAATTCGAACTTTTAAATGATCACCTGTGTGCAGATGCCGTTGTTAATATATCAGCGATTGATTTGTCATATCATTTACATAAATAATAAAATTTGATAAAAGTTTATTAATTGTCACTTTGTAATTAGAATTTATTAATTAGATTATAATTTAATATTTATTCAATACAAATAAAATAAATAACAAAAATTATAGTGACTATAGCCCTATTGTTGTCAATAAATAATACTACCTATGTCCAGTAAATTTAACACAGTTTATTATTTTAATACACTCTTTTGGATATAAAGTGTGTAATACATTATTTTTTTAGAAAAAAATATTATAATTGACTCATGAAATTAAGAAAAACTAACACTTAGACCAGTCAATAGCAGTAGTTAAATGAAAAAGAAATAATACCTACTCTAAAAAGACATGATCAAATTTAGTAACCACCACATTATTAATTATCATCTCTTTATTTTTATTGTTTTTCTAAATTGACCTCTCTTAATTATTAATACAATGCCTTGTTATTAAAAATCTATAACATAACACATGATAATCTAAAATAAGAGAGAACTCAAATAAGAAAGAAGTAGGAAACCAATGAAGAGTTCTTACCTTTTCTTCCTTCTTTCAATTTTGTTACTAAACAACTTTACACTTATCTTTTGTGCAACAATTTTGAATTCTACCACAGATAAGGATGCCCTTGTTTCCTTCAAAAGCTCGATCACATCCGATCCTCGTGCTATCTTGGGCACGAATTGGTCCGAAAACACATCAGTTTGTAGTTGGATTGGTGTGAAGTGCGGTGTCAAGCACCGAAGGGTCATTGTCCTCAATCTCTCTAAATACGACCTTGCAGGAACTGTTGCTCCACATCTCGGAAACCTAACGTTTCTTAGATATTTGGACATCAGTTCCAACAATTTCACAACCTCCTTACCCTTGGAGCTATCTAAACTCCGTCGTTTGAAGGTGATGAATGTCGGAGCCAATTCATTCATTGGAGAGATACCTACATGGTTAGGCCGTTTAATTACCTCGGCTCGAACAACTATATCTCTCCAACAACACTTTCTCACGTAGAATTCCTGCATCTTTGTTCAACAATTCCAAACTAGAGATCTTAAACATGAGCTTCAATTCATTGAGTGGGAACATTCCAAAGGAGATAGGGAGAAGCTCTTCCCTCAAGGAAGTGAGGCTAAGCTACAATCATTTAAGTGGGAATATTCCACAAGAGATTTCAAACATTTCTTCCCTATAAATATTAGTATTGAATGCTAATGATCTTAGTGGGCCCATTCCACATGCTATTTTCAACATGTCTTCCTTGAGAGAGCTTCAATCTAGGAACAATAGCTTATCAGGTTGGCTCCCAAATGATATGTGTAACAATCTCCCAAATCTTGTATCACTTGTGATCTCAATGAACCAAATCTATGGGGAAATCCCAAGAGATATATGGAAGTGCAGAGAGCTAGATTATCTCGAATTATCCATCAATCAATTCAATGGAAAAATCCCAAGTGGAATTGGAAGTATGAGGATGCTTACAAAGTTGTACCTCGGTGTTAACAATTTACGAGGTACACCACATCATTACGTTACATTACATGATTTTGCAGCATTCTTGGAAATTATTTCCGATCATTAATTTGTTGGTTGTAATAAATATGTTAACAATTGCAGGAGGGATTCCATCAGAATTAGGAAATCTTTCACGTCTCGAGACATTAAGTATCAGCGACACCTTTCTAACGGGAAATATTCCATCTTCGATCTTCAACATTTCCTCATTGAGGGCATTGTCCTTCTCGAACAATAATTTGTCGGGAAGCATCCCAAGTTTCCACAGTATACCAAAGCTCGAGGTGTTAGATCTCAATCATAACAAGTTGACAGGTAATATATCTTCACATAGTAAAAAACAAGTTATGTATCCCAACATAAAACCAAACCGTATATAGATTACTGCACTGTTAATTTTTATATCGCACTATTAAAACAACTTTTTCTTTCTCAATATCGTTAGAAAAAAAATTTGCTCACATTATTGATTTTGTTAATCACATGAATTTGTAAACGTCGCGGGAAGATTTGAACAAAACATTGTCATAGAGGTGTGTACTAGAGTTTCTTTATTTGCTACTTTTTCTATAATATCCTTACCTTATCTCATGCATGCATGTTCATTGTTCAGGTGAATTACCACAAGATATCGGTACTCTGCCAATCCTCAAACTGTGCAAAGTGTCCAACAATTTCTTATATGGCTTCATTCCATCTTCCATATCCAACCTATCATCCTTGAAGAGAATATCTCTTTCATTCAATGAGTTTTCTGGTAGTCTTCCTTCCTACTTTGGGCATTCACTTTTTAGTCTTGAAATGCTTTTTATGAGTGGGAACAAACTCAGTGGTCCAATCCCAACCTCCATCACAAATATCTCTAAACTCACTGATTTGGACATCGGCCAAAACTTATTTAGTGGCTTCATGCCCAACTTTGGTGATTTGAGACTCCTATCAACACTTTTCATTTCGGAGAATAATCTGAGTGGAGCTGAATCACCAACTCACAGTTGACGTTTCTCTCATCATTGACTAACTGTCGATATTTGAAAAAATTGGAAGTATCAATCAATCCACTAAATGGCATTTTACCTTCTTCAGTTGGGAACTTTTCCACTTATTTCGAGTTTCTTAGTGCATTTAATTGCAGCATCAAGGGTCGTATTCCTTCGACCATTGGAAACTTGAGTAGTTTGTTACGTATAAATTTTTTCATTAATAAACTGAGTGGTCCTATTCCACCAACACTCGGAAAACTCAAGAAACTCCAAGTATTATATCTTACACACAATCAACTCGTAGGGTTTGTTCCTAACGAGCTTTGCGGTTTGAATAATTTGGGGGCGTTGTACCTTGGTTACAACATGCTTGAAGGTCCAATACCTGAATGTTTGGGTGAAGTTAAATCCTTAAGAGAGATATACATAGGCTCCAACAGATTAGATTTCATTCCCCTCAAGTTTTGGACTCTTACCGACATTCTCTTCTTGGAATTGTCCTCGAACCATTTCCGTGGTCCGTTGCAACCCGAAATCGGAAATTTAAAGGGTGTTAATTATTTGGACTTGTCCTTGAATGAATTTTCAGGTGATATTCCCATCTCGATCGTCGGTTGTCAATCATTAGAATTTCTAAACTTATCAAACAATCACTTTAACGGATCCATTCCTAAACCCTTTGGAAATGTTAGAGGTTTGAGAACATTGGATTTATCTTACAATAATCTTTCTGGATCCATACCCGACTCCTTACAAGACCTCAAGTTCCTCGAGCAATTTAATGTATCTTACAACAAATTGGAGGGGAAAATTCCAGATGGGGGTGTTTTTGGAAACTTTAGTCCTCAATCTTTTGTCCACAACTTTGCCTTGTGTGGTTCAACAAGATTTCAAGTTAAACCTTGCACAAATGATAATGGTGGATCAAAGAGAATGGGTGTTGTTAGATTAATAAAGTATGTTGTGCCCTCATTCGTTTTTGCTGTCATTGTGGTGATTGGCATTCTCGTACTTATTAGGAAATGTATAACGAAAAATCTTGGAGTTTCTGCTGAAGTTTCACCGATGATTGATTGGAGAAGGATTTCTTATCTAGAGTTGGAAAGAGGGACTAATGGTTTTAGTGAAAGAAACCTACTTGGAAGAGGGAGTTACGGTTCTGTATTCGAAGCAACATTGTCCAATGGGCTAAAAGTAGCAGTAAAAGTGTTTAACTTACAAGTACAAGGTGCAGTAAGGAGCTTTGAAACCGAAACGGGTATAATGAGCAACATTCATCACAGAAACTTGGTTCGAGTTATTGGATGTTGTAGTAACTCTGAGTTTAAGGCTTTGATTCTCACCTACATGCCGAATGGGAGCTTGGAGGAATGGTTGTACTCCAACGAGCATTGTTTGGATCTTATGCCAAGAATAAATATAGCGATAGATGTTGCTGCAGCTATGGAATATCTTCACCATGGTTATACATTTCCGGTTGTTCATTGTGATATAAAGCCAAGCAATGTGTTGCTTGATGAAGATATGATTGCTCATCTTGCTGATTTTGGTATCGCCAAGCTTTTCGAAGGAGGGGAATCATTCGTCCAAACACAAACATTGGCTACAATGGGCTATGCAGCACCAGGTCATGCTTCTTGCTAAAATTTTCAATTCTATCAAATTGAATGAGATCATCTATTGTTCTACTGGTGTAACATTTTCTATTGCATTCATAAGATCGTAACACCTGGATGATTAGGGTTCAAGATTTATAGTATATATAATGATTAAGGTATTTTATATCTTAAAGTAGATTAATTATGTCAGATGTCACGATTTTATTAATGCAATAGGATATGTTATACCATTAGACAATAGAAGATCGGGATTGCGAACCGAACACACACATATAAATATGTTTTATCTAATACTAACAAAACAATGAATTAACATGTTTGATACAATTAGAGTTGGGAACCGAAGGGAGAGTGTCGATAAAAGGGGATGTTTACAGCTTCGGGATAATGCTGCTAGAAATTTTCACAGGGAAGAAACCGACAGATGATATGTTCGACGGGGAAATGAGCTTAAAAGAGTGGGTGGTTGAAGCATTACAAGAAAATCGATCAAATGAAATTGTGGAAGCTTCTTTGTTATCAAGGGAAGACCAACACTTCTCTGCCAAAGATCGATGCGTGTCATCAATATTTGAGCTGGCAATGAAATGTTTAGCAGTTTCAGCAAACGAAAGAACAAACATGACTGAAGCATCAGCTACTCTGCGGAAGATCAAAGAAGCATTCGTTGCTGCTACAGAGAGGCGGCGTCGTCGTCGTCGTCCACAACATGTTCTTTCTATTAGTATTCAAAATGATGGAGTTTAATGCAGATAGGTAGCATATAAGTTTTCATGGAAAATTTTGTTATTTACTTCACCTTTAGTTAATAAAAAATTGCGTAGTTTATTCAATTATATACAAATATGTTGAAACAAATAGTTACTTAATTGGAAGATTGATATATAATTTGGCATTTAGTAGCAAGAACAAAGTAATTCAATTTTGAAGTATATGAATATATATTATCATGGAAAATGCCTTTCTATAGCTGCAACAATTTTTGATTCGATCTTTTGCAGAGTAGCCGTTGCTTCAATCATGTTGATTCTTTCATCAGCCGAAACCGCTACACATTTCATCGCTAACTCAAAAATCGACGACACGCATTGCTCCTTTGCAAAGAAATCTTGGCCTTCCCTTGATAATAAAGAAGCAGCCACAATTTCTGTTGTTGCATGTTGTCGTAATGCTTCACTTACCCACACTTTTAAGCCCATTTCTCCACCGAACATATCATCTGTTGGCTTCTTTCCCGTGAACATTTCCAAAAGAAGTATTCCGAAACTGTAAACATCCCCATTTGTCGACACTTTCCCTTCCGTTCCCATTTCTATATGTATCACATGCATTCATCATTTAGTTAGGGTTAGATTAAAATCATTCAAAATGTAGGAAAGTAATAGTGATAATATCCAAAATATTTAGTGAAAGATAAATTCCATTATATAAATTTGCCACTTTTTAGTATGAATGACACGAATCAGACCTGGTATCAGGTCTGATTCGTGCTCAAGTGGCTAGAATTTGTCGGTGACTAATTTTTTCGACTAGTTTTTTTTCTCTCAAAGTAAAATGATAGTATAGAAGTTGGAGAGTTTAGCATTATGCATCACCTGGCGCTGCATAACCGATGGTCGCCAATGTTTGTGTATGGACAAAAGCTTCCCCTCCCTCGAGAAGCTTGGAAATGCCAAAATCAGCAAGACGAGCAGCCATATCTTCGTCAAGCAACACATTGCTTGGCTTTACATCACAATGAACAATTGGGAATGTATAACCATGATGAAGATATTCGAGAGCTAATGCAACATGCATTGCTATCTTCAATCTTTGCATTAGATCCAAACAATAGTTGTCGGAGTATAACCATTTATCCAAGCTCCCATTTGGCATGTATGTGATAATAAGAGCCTTAAACTCTGTGTTACTACAACATCCGATAACTCGAACCAAGTTTCTGTGATGAATGTTGCTCATTATACCCGTTTCGGTTTCAAAGCTCCTTACTGCACCCTGTACTTGCAAGTTAAACACTTTTACTGCTACTTTTAGCCCATTGGACAATGTTGCTACAAATACAGTACCAAAACTCCCTCTTCCAAGTATGTTGCTCTCACTAAAACGACTTGTTCCTCGTTCGAGTTCTACGTAAGAGATTCTTCGCCATTCCAAACACGGTGAAATATCAGTGGAGACCACTACTTTTCTCCGTTTTCGTGTCCTCATACAGAGTAGAATGACAATGACAATAACAATGCTAACTAAGATCAATGAGGGGACAATGAAGTATCTCTTCAAGGTTGTTCTTCGATGTTTTTTCGAGCAGGGTGGAACTTCAAGTCTTATAGGACCACACAAAGCTAAGTTGTGGGAGAAAGATTGAGGAGTGAAGTTACGAAAAGCACCCCCATCTGGAATTTCCCCCTCCAATCTGTTGTTGGAAACATTAAGATGCACAAGAAATGGGAGATCTTGTAAGGACTTTGGAATCGATCCAGATAGATTATTGTAAGATAGATCCAATGCTGTCAAAGCCCTAACATTTCCCAAGGATTGAGGAATTGATCCTTTGAAGAAATTGTCTGATAAGTAAAGAAACTCTAGGGATTGACAACCATCAATTAAGCTTGGGATATTACCCGAGAATCGATTAAAGGACAAGTCCAATGAGTTGATTGCCTTCATTTTTCCGAGTTGAGACGACACTTGACCATCGAAAGAATTTGAGCGTAAGCTTAATAATACAAGGTCCGTAAGAGTCCATATATTGGGAGGGATGGTGGAATTCAATCGGTTGTAGCTTAAGTCGATCACTCTCAACGATTTAACTTCACTCAAGCATTCGGGAATCGAACCAACGTGCTTGTTATGAGCTAGTCTCAACTCCCCTAACTTATTCATTTGGCAAAGTTGGTTAGGTATGGAACCTACCAATTGATTGCCACTAAGGTCTATGATTTGGAGTTGCTTCAATTTCCCAATAGTTGGTGGAATGTACCCACTCATCTTATTCCAAGCCATGTATAAATCTAGCAAACTACTTAAGTTTCCGATTTCTAAAGGAACGACACCGGTTATGTCGTTCCCAGCAACCCAAAAGGACTCAAGAGAAGATGATAAGTTCCCAATGGAAGCAGGTAAGGTACCATTGAGTCGATTATCTGAAACATCCAAGTGCTTCAGATACCGACAATTAGTCAACGAAGAGAGAAATGTCAACTCGTGAGTTTGGAATTCGGTTGAGCTCAAATAATTCCCCCAAACGTAGAGTCTTTGTAGAAGTCTCAAGCTACCAAAGTTTGGTATGGAGCCACTAAATGAGTTGTTGTCCATGGCCAAGATGGTAAGTTTGGAAGCATTGGTGATGGAGGTTGGAATTGGGCCATTGAGTTTGTTCCCACTCATGAGAAGCCATTCAAGATTCAACAATGAATGCCCCAAGTTTGAAGGGAGACTACCAGAAAACTCATTGAAAGAAAGACCTAATGTAATTAGGGTTGATATGTTGAATATGGAAGATGGGATGGAGCCAGATACGGAATTGCTAAACACATCGAATTCCTCGAGGATTTGTAGAGTACCGATCTCTTGTGGTAATTCATCTGTCGAATGTATAATACAAAATACATTAATTCTATCAAATATGAAACATTAGCTTGTGCAGAATTTTGAAGTTTACATGAACATTTTGGCATCAATGAGTTGGAAAAATTAAAATTATACTTCACTGATATTCTCTATAAAGCCCAATTACCTTTAGGGGTAGAATTTTCGTAGATATTGGTATGATCAAGAAAAAGAAAAAGTGAAATAATGTGATATACCTGTGAAATGATTATGATCAAGAAGTAAGCTCCAAAGCATGCTTAAATTTCCAATTTCATGTGGGATGCTGCCACTGAGATTGTTGTAGGATAATGCGAGCATCTCAAGATGTGTGCATTTCCAAAGATTTTGTGGAATATGGCCTTTAAGTTTATTATAACTAAGATCAAGTTTCTTGATGTTGGCTATATTGTTGCACATATCTCTTGGAACCCTACCTGCACACATATAGTTTGTTACAACTAATTTACATCAATATATATCATACCATAGATAAAATTAGGGTTGTAAAACAAAAAGGCTGCTCGCTAGCTATTTGAGGCTCAATCTGTACAGAGCTCAGATCAATATTTGAGCCTGATACGTTTATCAAGTCGAGCTCTAGCAAAACAGTGTGCAAGCTTTCAATCGAGTATTCATTTAAACCTTCAATCAAGCTAGAACATGAGTCGAGAAGAACATACTGGTACAAAAAGATAAATCAAGTCTTTAAGGAGCTCAAAAACCATTATTATGAATATTAAACGAGATGATTTCAAGCTATCAAGGTCAAGAACAGTATAATTATCGAGTAATACACGAGCCCAACTTGAACTGGATGAATATATGACAAGTTGAGCTCGATCAACAGGTCAAATCTTGAACACCCTAATTAATATTTAAACAAGTCAAGCTCGAGTCTACTAGTATTCGGTCTAGCTTGGCTCGTTTACAGCCATGATAAAATATAATAACATGACATGAATACATACCTGTAAACTTGTTATTATAAAGATACAACACCTCAAGCTGTGGTAGATTGTGGAAAGTTGGAATACTTCCTGATAAACTATTGTTAGAGAAATCCAATTCCCTCAACGAAGAAATATTGAAGATCGAAGATGGAATATTTCCCGTTAGAGAGGCACTATAGATGCTTAATATCTCCAGTCTTGAAAGATTTCCTATTTCTTCTGGAACTCCTCCTGAAATTGTTATAGATCAAGACAATTAAATCAATTATCTGCAAAAAAACAATGGTGTTTCTTTGTGTAATTTTGAAGAAAATCAAATGAGTGTCTTTGTGTAATTATACCTTCGAGATCGTTTACTTTGAGGTACAACTCTCTAAGCATGCTCGAACTTCCGATTTCACTTGGGATATTCCCAGCAAGTGAATTGAAACTCATATCTAATATCTCTAGTCGTGAGCTGTTGAACAAAGACGGAGGAATTCTACCCAAGAAACTATTGTTGTAGAGATAGAGTTCCTCGAGACGAGGCAAACAACTCAACCACGACGGTACTTCCCCGGTGAATGAGTTCATTGCGACGTTGATCACCTTCAAACGGCGCAGTTTAGAGAGCTCAAACGGCAAGAAGCCACTAAAATTGTTGAAACTGATGTCCAGATATCTCAGAAACGTTAGGTTCCCAAGATGTGGAGCAACAGTTCCAACAAGGTCGTATCTAGAGAGACTGAGGGCAGTGACATGGCGGTGCTTGATGCCACATGTCACGCCAACCCAATTACAAACTGATGTATTTGCCGACCAATTCGTGCTCAACGTAGCACGAGGGTCGTATATGATTGAGTTTTTGAAGGAAATAAGTGCATATTTATCGGTGATTGAATTCGAAATTGTTGTGCCCAAGCATAGCTTAGTGCTATATAACAAGAGTGAAAGTGCAAAGGAAAGAATAGAACTCTCCATTAGTTTTGTACTACTCTTTATTTTGGATTTCTGGATCGAGCTTTTTATAATGGATGATTTGTGATCAAATAGTAATTCGAGAAGGCTTTTTTTCTTTCTCAGGTCAAATGCTACTTTCCGCTATATATGCCGACCATGTGTTTGATGTAATGACTTATGTTCACTATTCGCTTGCAAGAGTTTTAACCCCCAACATTGGGCAAATATCACGTGTTTAAGATTGATATGACATTGCCGCGTCGGCATACAATTTAATACTCCCTCCGTCCGCGATCTTTCTTCCCAAGTTTCCTTATTGGGACGTCCACCAAGTTTCTTCCCACTTCCTTTCTATTTTTGGCAACTCTCTACTCCACTCACAACTCAACACATCATCAATAATGTGGGCCCCATTCTCCACTAACTACCCACTATTCAATATATAATCATTAATGTGGGCCCCTTATTCCACTCACTACTCTATACACTTTACACATCATCAATAAAGTAGACCCCATTCTCCACTAACTATACAACATTCAATACATTTTACATTTTATCAACTAAGTCAACATAATTTCTTAAAACCCGTGCCGGGTCAATGTGGGAAGATCATTCATGGACGGAGGGAGTATATTTTATTTTTTAATTATTTTTATTATTTTTTTGTATTGAATAATATTAAATTATACCATAATCAATAAACACTAGTCGAAAAATGAGAATAATAATCTTTTTATTAAAAAATAATATTTATCTACGTGACATGGCAGACATATTAACCTCGTTTGCAGCGGACAAACTTTTTATTAAAAAATTAATATTACAAACACTAAGCACTACACACAACTCAATTTAAAACAATATATCACGTATGATTCAAACTCCACTCACTACACATCCCAATTAAAGTCGAAACACATTATTAAAATCTATGACGAGTTAAAACGTTAATCATTTTTGTGGATAGAGGGAATAATTTGGAACAAAATCAAAAGGGTAAAACAGCTTATAATTTTGTGATATATTATGATAAAGCAAAGAACATGGTGGGGTAATTTAGTCAAGAAAAGCTAGAGGAAAGTAGAATAGATAACTAGCTTTTGTTTTCTCATCTGTTTACACTAATTAATAACTTTTGCCACTAATTCTCTCTATTTCGGCTTAAGGCATTCACATATACCTACAAAGCTTAAAGATTTTATATTCATGTTAGAATTGCATGGCAATTATGCAAGTATTTTATAATTACTGCACACATTCAAAGTGATCACACTCATTTAGTCCATTTACTTTGGCTTTTCAATTTTAAAGTAGATATTCGGAAAATTCTACCAAAGTTGTCAATTTTAAAGTAGATATAATTATTTCTTTAATATTTAATATCACTTTTAATTAATTTTTATGATTCATAAATCAAAAAATAAAAATAAGGTATCTGATTTTTTAAAATGTTAATTTTTTTCAAATAATTTTTTATTATGATTCATGATATCATAACAGATTTTTTTTTATCTCAAATAAATATTTATTATGTTCACGTATTTATTAGCCACTTTGATCTGACACATATTTTAAGAAAATAATTTAACTTAAGATGTATTGTATTTAATTGAATTGTGTGTAAAAAGTGGAGGGGTCCACTTAGCAAAAAAAGAAAAATAGGAATCGAGTAACAAATTAGTGGACAGACTAAAATAACAAAATGAATAACAAATTTGTGACATATCTAATATTAATTAAAATGATAAATGTGATTGTGGGATATGAAACGGGGGACACAAACGTGAGATATTGAATCTCATCTGCATCGATTGTGTCTCGGACCCGTATTTGGGTTCGGGCTATTCATTAATATTTTATCAAATGAAATCTCAAAGGCCCAATCGAAGATGGGTCCCACCAAAGTTTTGTAAAAGCCCAGCTTACTTCATTGTTATTGCCTCTAACGTTCTTAGGCTTATTCTTGATTCCATATTATCTTGGGCTTAATCAAGTTTGATACACTTTCATCAGAATGCCAAATGGGCCACAGTCAGGGCCCACAATTGGAAAGGCCCAATTATATCCGGGCTTTTTTCTAAAATAGTTAACTCACGGAGGTGAGAGTCCGTTACGCTACGGTGGTCAATGAATTCACTACGGTTACCCATTTACCAAAAATGGTTAACCATGTTGCTAGAGAATCCATTAAAGCACATTACTTAAATTGTATTAACATATTTTATTTATTAAATGTGTGATGTCACTTTTGAGCTGGCACCAAGCGGTTTAGGGATGTTTTGGATCAAAATTAGAATCGATCAAAACACAAAGACATAGACCAGAATTGGACAGTTTAGACACAGTCATGACCGATTCTGTTATGATCCAACCTGTTTGATACAGTTCCTATCCTAATCAAAATATTCAAGTTTTAATCTTTATTTTGTTATTATTAAAATTGTATTAGATACATATTTATAACCATGGATTTTCCAAAAACAAATATTTTACCTAGAGTTAATTATTATCAAAATTATTGTATTAAAAACCATTGGATTTCTTAAATAACTTAAGAAACTCCTTGTACTTTAATCACAAACTGACATGGACTTAACAAATGCCCTTTTATTTTAACACTTTGAAATATTCCAACATTCAGCAATTTACCCAAAATCGAATAATGCGAAAAATATAATAATATGACAATATCAAGCTGAAGCAAATAAGTCATTGATGTGGGGTTTCAATATACAATTTTCTTCTTTCACGTAGTCACAAAAGTCTTAGCTTCTCTAAAATGTATCGAGACATTTAATATCACAATCAAGCTAAGTCGAGATAGTTTTATTGTGACTAAATTTTAACTATTACCCCAATAATTTTTGTTCTCTTTTTGCACCTTTCCTTTAATCTGTTCTTGTTAACTGAAATTTTGGAGGACGGTGTGAGTTAAATTTTCAGCGCTAACAAGCAACAAGATATGAAATTAGAATGAGCAAACTGAGTAATTTCAAATGATATATAAGTGCATAGTAAAAAAGATCAGTAATTATTATGTGAAAGCTGAGTTTAAATTACTGATAAAATAGTGAATAACTTCAACGACGTAGATGGAAATACGAAGAAGAAAAGAGAAAACCCTCAGAAGAGTGCGGCAGTGCCGATGATGATGGAAGTGGTGATCCCTCCGAAGAGATAGGCCATAGCCGGATTCTCATGGAGGTTGAGAATCATGGGGGATAGCACACTCAACGCTGTGACGACGCCGCCAAATTTCAGGACTAAGTTAGACAAACGTGGCTTCTTC
This sequence comes from Leonotis leonurus, assembly GCA_026898415.1. Classification (NCBI taxonomy): domain Eukaryota; kingdom Viridiplantae; phylum Streptophyta; class Magnoliopsida; order Lamiales; family Lamiaceae; genus Leonotis; species Leonotis leonurus. The sequence goes on along the minus strand of JAPKLX010000003.1, from coordinate 510,904 downwards.
TCTGAAAGAAGTATTCCGGCCAGCACCAGCAGCAACCCTAAAACGTTGGCCTCTTTCACAAGCGGTGGAGCCGAATGGGTTCCCGACATCTCAAGAGCGCCGAGCGCTTTATCAACAATAACCTTCGCAGACAAACTTGCGATTGACTTTGCCGCAACCTTCATTAGAAAGCCGCCGCTGCCCTCCGGTTTCTGGTCAGGTGGAGAAAGCCCCGACCTTTCAAGTTGAGAAGCTCCTTTTCTGTCTGTAGCAGACATCTGGTTGAAAGCTTGCGAGTCATCGCCGACACCCAAGTTGGTCTCAGCCTTAGCCTTTCCTGCTGCTCCACTACCCAATTCCGTCATGATTCCATAGGGTGGAGCCGAACGGTTTCCCGACATCTCAAGACCGCCGCCATCACCACCCTCCAGTTTCTGCTCGCTCCCAGATCCCTCGCCCCTTTTCAGCTCATTTTTGTCCCGCGGAAGGTTCTCGCGTGCTGCTCTGGAGTATGCAGCATACATCTGGATCAGAGCTCGCAAAGCATCGCCATTAACCATCGGAGACACCTTCACAAATTTTTCAGCATCCCCTTTGTCACGAAAGTATTCTGCAACAGTCTCCTCATCATTTTTGCCTCGCAAGAATTCTGCAACAGTCTCCACATCACCGGACGAAAGGTTCAGGATGATGCTATTCAATACGCGTGCGGATCTGGAGTCTGTAGCAGACTTCTGCTTCAGAGCTAACAGGGCATCGCCGTGATCCACCAGAGACAAGCGTCGACGTCCTATGTCGTTGTATGGTTCAAAATCTATTGGCATCCAAAGCATCATCGTATCTACTCCAAAACGCATTCCAAAATAAATATACTGCAGTTTAATGAGCGGAAGGATCACGACGATGCTCACGAAATCTCTTGCGGCTGTGGTATCTGTAGCAGATATCCCTTCCAAAGCTCGCATAGCATCAGAAACACCCAAATTGGCCATAGCCTCAGCCCTTACTTCTTTTTCATTTACCAATTCCTTCAAGATTTCGAGGGGAATTCCTTTCATCAAGCTGGCCTTCTCCATGATCTTCTCGATGTAGCAGGCCTTCTCCATGATCATCTTCTCCATATATATGGCCTTCTCCATGATCTTCTCCATATATATGGCCTTCTCCATGATCGTCTCGATATAGCTGGGCTTCTCCATGATCTTATCGATATACTTTAATAGTATTTCAATCAAGAATCCGGTAGCTTTTGAATCTATCACAGCCATGTCGGAATCAAGCTGAAGAGTGCCGGACATAGCGGAGGATTGCATTGAGTATAGCTAAAGTGTAAAATTGAAGGGAATGGAAAATAAAGAATCAAAAGGTAAAACGCTAATATTCCGACGACTCGATCTCGACTATGCTACATACCACTATCCATTATTTTAATAATATATCTATTATTAAAATGAGTAATAATTAATTACATCAAAATCTTTATAAATAAATTAGTAATGCTGCAGGGACTTCCAAATTTTATTATTCTATGAAATTTAGTATCCCATTATCCCATTTAGAAGATAATGAGCGACAAATAATTAACATTCATTTAAAAAAGAGGATAAATGCTAAAATACTCATTTTGATAAGTAAAAAATAAAAAAATATTCACTTAAAAATAAAAGATAAAAAATATCCACTTTTTACAATAGTATGATGAAATTGATCATGTGCTCATATTATTCAATTCAAAATAACTTCAATTACATGAGCTGTTATTAGAAAAAGTGGGTTTATCTTTTATTTTTAAGTGAGTATTTTTTATCTTTATTTTATGAAAATGAGTATTTTTACCTATTATCCCTTTAAAAAAATCGGAATTTAAAGATATGTTACGCTATATCAAGATAATCAATTAAAAAAAATATTAAAGGTATATTATAAAAAAAATGGATGAAATAAAACCTTCTGTCTCAACCATAAAATTAAATTAAAACATATTCAGCCAATCCCATGATTTCAAGCAAATTACTCGAATGCCCAAACCCTCCACCACGCAAGCCGGACCCAGTGGGCCAGTGCCCTTCTTCCTTCGTCACGAAGTAATAATTTTGGACAAGTCACATCATCTTATTAGAATTTTTCAAAGTGTTCACATCCTTTTCCCTATCTAGTGACTAGATTATAGAAAAGTCTAAGATTCCAATTTCTACGTTCACACTAAAAAGGACGTTGGTTGATTTTCTAACAAATAAATGAAGAAGAAAAAAAAGATAACCTTCTCGAAGCGATCATCAACCTGGGCCCAGTGCCCTTCTTCCTTCGTCACGAAGTAATAATTTTGGACAAGTCACATCATCTTATTAGAATTTTTCAAAGTGTTCACATCGTTGTCCCTATCTAGTGACTAGATTATAGAAAAGTCTAAGATTCAGATTTCTACGTTCACACTAAAAAGGACGTTGGTTGATTTTCTAACAAATAAATGAAGAAAAAAAAAAAGATACCTTCTCGAAGCGATCATCAACCTGGGCCCACTCCTATGGCAATGAAGCAAAACCATTAACTAACAACTCCAGCCTCATTTTTTCTTATTCAACCTTATTTTCAGCCGATCCCATGATTCAAAGCAAATTACTCGAATGCCCAAACCCTCCACCACGAAAGCCGGAACCGCCACCGGCGAATGAGTGGCTAAGCACCCTATCAGTTGTCGTGGCGTCATCCGCCGCGGCAGGTCTGCTACCAGTACTCCCCTTCCGGCGAGCGACGGCGACCGTCTCCGGAACCGCTCACGACCTATTTCTGATGCTCAACATGCTGGCCTTCTCCTGCGCCTTCAGCGTCGCCTTCCTCGACAAGAATCCCTACGCGGCGAGGCTCCTCCGGATCTCGGCGGTAACGTGTATGTGTGGCGTGATTCTGCTCTTGTCGCATGCAGTTTTCTCTTCAACTATGTATGAATTAATCGATTATGCTTGATCAATGGAATTATTGCCTCTGTTTCCTACATCTTCGAGTATTGATGTGTGTTGATTTTCTGTCTTCTATGACTGCGCGCCTAATACAGTCAATAATTGGGCATTTGTTGCTGTCGCTGTGTTTCTCTTTTTTTCTCCTTCACGCTCTACAATTAGTTGATGGATCTAGCACTGTAGTTGCTGAAAAGTAAATTATGTTCTTTTAAGGAATGAATTTATCTCTAAAATGATTGATGCGTATAACAATTCTGGTCTTAAATCCTTCAATTTCTATCACTATTTTTCCTTCTAAATTAGTATAATTTTGATATTATTTCTTCATTCTTTGCTTTTAGGCAAATTACATGTAATGTTCTGTTCAAGGTTTCGAAAAACATTTCTGCTATGTTTATGATCGCCTCCAGTGGCGGAGCCAGGAATTGTCGTAAGGGGGGCTGAGTTAAACGGGGGTTCGGGGGCGGTAGCCCACGAGCCGAATTTTTTGGGCACATGTCTCCAACAATGGCTGCAACTCAAGTCAAATCTCCAACAATGGCTATGGCAGCCTTATACGAAACCTTGACTTCGACTCGAGACGGAGGGGGCTGACAAAGGGAAAGCTTCCGACAATTAGGAAAACTCGTTCTTTGCAACGTAGCGGCGGGGGCTGAAGCATAAAAATTCGAATTTTCAAAAAAATTTAAGAACTAAAAAAAAAAAAAAAAGAATTTGGGGGGGCTGAAGCCCCCCCTGCCCCCTCTGTGGCTCCGCCACTGATCGCCTCACGAGGCGATGCGAGGCGTAACTTAGAGGCATAAATCATTAATTCACGTATAAATTATAGCAAACACACAATACATAACAATTGCATAAAAACACATCAAAAATATAATTCAAAGTAATTATAAGTCTTAAAAGTTTTAATTTAATTCTAAATTGTCGAATTAAAAGCAAATAAGCCAGCAATAATCAAAGTTTCAAGAATTGGAGTATTCAATTAAAAGGTCAGACTATTTTAAGCACCAAAAAAACACCTAAATTATTTTAAAAAATCCATATAATACTGAATACATTGAAGCATGCACTTGACAATGCCTTGACGCCTTGGTGCGTCTCAGGCGCCTCACTCGTGAACGCCTCAGTCTGAGGCGTGCTCGAGGTGGGTTCCGCGAGAGTTTTTTTAAACACTAGATCCGTTTAATGTCATTTTTAATTGAGTATAAAGCTCTAATATAGGTTTTTACTATTCACAGAACCCAGAAAATTTGCACTTTTTGAATGTTGCTTTTCGAATCCAAGAAGAAGATTACAGCTTTTTGAACAAAGACTAAAACTGATAATTTAGAAATAAGAATTGTTTTTCTTTTCATTCTTTATGCTTGAGCTAATTAATGATCTTTTGTTAGTTAACTGCTGTATTTTATTTTATTAAATCTAAATTAAAGTCCAAAATTTATTATATTTAGTGTATTTTTAATAATTCATTTAAACTTATGTAACTATTTAATCTAATACTCTCTCCGTCCCACTAAGCACGACACCTTTTTTTTTGCACGGTTATTAAGGAGAGAGTATAAAATAGTGTGTAAAAGTGATAAATGTACTGTTTATGGAATGTGTCAAGCTTAGTGGGACGTCCAATAAGGAAAGTGTGTCATGTTTAGTGGGACGGAAGGAGTAATAGTTAGTACAAATAAGTTGAAGAAAGTGTATAGTGAGTTAAATATGTAATTTGATAAAAATAAATAGGTGAAACTGAAAAATGTAATAAATATTGTTTTAAGTTAGGGTTTTGGTGTAATAGTTGGTGTGAGTCTAAGGATCTAACTCATGCTAGAATTTTTTTTTTCTAGTCGAAATCGAATCTAATGGTATTCAGTTTAAAAAGTTCCTAAACATATTGGATTCAATCTTAACAAATTGAATTCGAATATTTTGAGAACTTTGGTAACAAGTTTGTTCACGAATTTAAAAAATGAGTCAAGTTTCGAATACTTCGTTTATTTTATATATGAGTCAGTTCAAATAATTTAATAACCGACCTTGTTAATAAGCTGAGTTCGAACTCGAGTTCAAACACACTCTTAAATCGAATAATATCCAAACTAAATTCAAGCTCGATTTCTATTTATCGACTCAAACTCAAGTATGGCTTACAAAGTTCTAATTGAGCTCAAGACCAATTTGAAACTTCAAATTTTCAAACAAACTAAACTCAAATTATACTCAATTCGAACTTTTTAAATACCTTGTACTCAAAGCGGTGCAAATAAAACTCGAGAATGGTTCAACACTTTTCACAAATAAAATATCCAAGATTCATTATTGTAAATTTTCTTGACAATAAATGAATTGGGGTAGAGAAAATACCGATTCAAATTGAAAATAATGTTACTGCACGGACGGGTTGGGGGCGGGATATTTAGTGAATAAGATTGGGCTTCTTTTGAGCAAATGAAGTGGGCTCAGTTTCTATAAAACAAATAGGCCCAATATTGGTAAAGAAGGTTTTAAACAAGGTGGCCTGTGAAGCCCAATGAAAAGTGATAGTGAGCCCAAAGTCATTGAAGAGCAAATTATTGGAACATTTTAAACAAGTTATTATTGTGCAGTTCTTTAGTTCTTTTGCTGCTAATAGACTAACATAGAGATTAATATTAATTGGTTTGGCTTGATCAAAAAAATATTACATCCTCCGTTCCATTAGTAATGACCCATTTTGACAAAAATTGTGAGAGCTTTTTGTTCAAAGTATGTCATTATTAATGAAACAGATGGAGTAGAAACTAAGTCGGAATTTCTAATTTGGTTTGATAAAAAAGTATAAGAATTTTGGTTAAACGGAGACATATATAATGAGACTTACCCACTACATGTCAAAGTAAATGATTGTAAAACAAAATCCAGATAAAGGGTTGGTTGGATTATAAATATATGGTTTTGCAGTTATGATCCACACTTGCCATGCTTTGACTCTTTAAGATTGTACAATTTCTTCTTTATTAAGCAATGGTTTAAAGAAATTAAAAAGTGAGTTAGTGCATGAATTTCCGGCAAGGGACAAAAAGCATGAGATCCAGTTAGCTGCTGCAAGAAAGGGACTAAAAAAGAAATCTTTGAATTAATGTTATTACTATAATGCATTGCTGCCCTCCACAATCCCACCCCAAAAACAGGAAGAAAATGGCAACATCACTACACAAAATTAGTCTTGGAATTGATGTGTGTTTCTTGTCTCTCTATGTGTGTGTGGGAGAAGGAGAAAGTGTGTGTTGTAATCGAATCAAACTTAATCGAATACTGTCATACTTGAGTTTGATTCGAGCTTTGTAAACACGGAGTGAGTTTGTTGTATAAATAAAAATCAGCTTGAGTTTGGTTCGTTTATTATTAGATTTAATAGTGTATTTGAACTTAGACTCGAATTCAATCTGAGTTTGCTATGTCTTCGAGTCTGAAATCCTTAAAGAACTCGTTTATTAAATTATTTAAGTCAATGTATATTATATACGGTGAAGATCATATAAAAAGCATTTCTTTGAGAAATGAAAAACAATATGAATCTTCGATCATCGTATAATCTATGATCCAAATCCACAATGTTGTCTTTTTATATGAATAAACCTCTACATAAATTTATTTATATTCATTGGACACATTCATAAACTGGCTGTATATAAAGTTTGCGAGCTATTCGAACTTCATCTCGTTTTTGAAGTTTATGAACATGTTCTTTAACAAATTTCATGAACTATTATCTTGGTAAGATTAAACTTGAATATGTTCGTAAAGAACTTTAATCGAAACGAACTCCGAATAGTTGTGTAATAATCAAACCCATTGCTGTCAGAGGTGGAGTGAAACAAGACAAAAGCTTCACAGAGTGCAAAAAATGCAATTGCTTTTGGCATCAAAGCCGAATGTAGGAATCTAACAGCAATCACTACTGTCACAAGTCCACTTTCATCATTTTTATTCTACTAGAATGATCAGTGAGTGTCACAACACAACTACCTAAGTATACTAAATTAAATTACAAAAACAAAATAAGAAGAAGAAGCAGTTACTTTAATGCAAAGCAATAGAGAAATATGGATCAAACATAGTCAAGATTTGACCTTTCTTGTCTCCCCTTGTTTGTGTAATAAGAAGTTTCCATTCAACTTTTTCACTGCTCTCTTTTATGGGAAACAGAAACAGAAACATAAGCAGAGAGGAAGGCTGCTTTTATGCTTGGTTGAAATCTGCTCTCTCTTTCCTTTTGCATTACAGCTTGTTGCTGTCATTTCAATCTCTACTTTCTTTAATATTTTCTCTTTTGTTTTTTACTTTTCACTCCTCATTCTTAAATATTTTCTACTTTTGCTTTGCTGTGTGTCAAGAGAGGAGAGGAAAGCCCATTTTGTACCCCCTCAATTTAGTCACTCTCCTACCATAATCTACCTTCATATCATCTCAAACATATAATTAAAGAATACTACATCTGTCTCGATAAAATTAATCACGTTTTTTTATTAAACATATAATTTGATTGTTTTTATAGAAACGGAAAGAGTAATAAAATTCCAAGTTGATTGCAATTTCATTCTCATTTTTAACATATCATATAACACAAATATTCCGGGTCGGGTAGGATAGGCCCGAGCCCAACAGTCTTTTGCAAAATTTTGGCAGACCCAACACGATCCAAAATTATATCGGCTTAAAATAATCTGACATAATCCAATCCGAAATTGGACCATACTCATTTTGTCTCATTTACCTAAAATACATGAGAATCCCATAAGATAGGGAGATATTACGCGTGGCGATTAGTATTCTCTTCGTCTTAATAAAGATGATAAACTTATTTTTGACATGTTTATTAAAGAATATGTAGAAGTAATCTAAAAGTTATAATTTAGACTTTTTTTTAAAACTTGTTTTTATTATTGAATTGTGTCAATTTTATTGGAACAATTAAAAAAATAATAAATTATCATACACATTACTTCTATTTTTAAAATATTTTTAAGCATTAAATCTAATTTGAGATAAATTACCATACAAAATAGAGGGAGAATGGTAAAAGTAAAAAAGTAAAAAAAAAAAAAAAATACTAGACAAACATAAGTTGCAATAAACAAACTTTTTCATTTTTCATTTTTGTTTTTTCATTTTTCTTCCTCTCATTGAAAAGAGTAAACTACCTTCCTTTTTTACCTACCTATCTATGGCTGCAGAAATCCAAGAGCTTCTTCCTCCCTTCAACAATGTCATCGAAGAAATCATCAAGCTGGGCAACGATATTCTCCGTCCCTCCCCTCAAAACCCCAAAGCACCCCTTCAAATTCTCCACTCTCTCCCTAACACCAACCTCCGATTCCCACTCCACCACCCCCTGCGCGCACCTCTTCTCCAGCTCCGCCCGCAGCTCATCCATGGCGGCCCTCGATCGCCGGAACTCGTACATTAGCACCCCCGGCCGCGCTGCCATCTGCGCTATCTCCGCCGCCACCCTCTGCTGCATCCGCGCCGTCACCACCATGAGCGACGACCCGAACAGAACGACGTCGCCGTACCCTTCTTCGCCGGAATCCGACTCCGGCCAGCAGTACACGAGGCCGTTGAGGAGAATCGTCACCAGAAGCGAACTCACATTCCGCATCGCGTAGAGCACGCCGCGGAATCCGTTGAATCCGTGCAGCCGCGATTCCGCCGAAACCCTAGCGTCGAATTTGAGTGAGAGATGTTCGATTCTCGTCTCTGTTAGTGATCGATTCTCCTCCTGTAACCCAACCGCCTCTCTCCTGCATCCCGATATTGCGCGGATCACCTGTTCGACGAAATGCCCCAATCAGAAAAGGAAAAGAAAATCAAATCTTGATTCTTTCAAATTACTCTTACTATCTGTGATCTTACCTGGCGAGAGAGCTGTGGGCTTAAATGGCGATGGCTGTCGAGGGAGGAGATGATGTTGAGGCCAGCAGAGCAGTAGTTTTCCATACCAGAAACTCCAGTTTTGAGGATTTGGCAAACTTCCCAAAGCTTGGAGCTTTCATCCATGTACTCATCAAGCCACTTCTCACCTACTGGTAAGTGCAGCTTTTGACCTAAAAGGGTGAGTTGATTGTGTGATGATCTTAGGAGGGAGAGGACTCTTTGGAGAAACTGGATTGACATGAAGTTACTCGATAAGAAAGCTCGTTCGATGTCATCCACGCCCCGTGTGAGGAAGGTGTAGAAGCCATTGACAGAGTTTGTGGAGGAAGCATCCATCATAAGAGAGGAGGCTTAGGAATTAGAAGGGATGAAGAAGAGAAGAGGGAGGAGGAAATTAGTTGCAAAGATTGTGATATTTAAACTGTTAGGAGGAAGAGATAGAGAACGGGATGAATGGAATGGAAGGAAAATCAAATCTTGGAAGCTCATCACAGGTTTCTAAGGTTGAAAGGGATTGTTGGGGACAATGATGAGTGTTTCCTATAGAGGGGAAAGGATGATTGGAAATCTGCCATTTTCATAGTTTAATGGGAAGGAGAAAAGGAAAAGGAAACCAGAGGAGAGGAAGGAAAACTTGAAGGAGATGAAACTCTCAACTTCCTTTTTCTTTCTCTTTTGGTGAGAGGATGGCTTTGTTTTATGCAACAAAGTGGTTTATCATTATTGATTATGTGAAGATGGGAGGAAACAAAAAGGAAAAGAAAGATTAATATTGTGGTAAAGTTGTGTGAGTGTGTGTTGATATATATCTTTCGCCATTTTTTGTGATGTTATTTGTGATTTATGACGTTAGATTGAGTCATTGTGTTGTAAGTTTTTTAAGACCATGTTGACTTGGGTTGTGAACTTTTAGAGCTATATTTACTTCTTGATTAATTTAATTCCATATTCTTACACTTCGGCTTAATGGGACCCCTCTTCTAAAACTTTATCACATTTTGTAGTTTCCTTCTATTCAACACATGCTAAAAGAAAAACATCTGCAAATAGATCGCGTTGTACACGAACCGAACTGAATACTATTATACTCATATTTTACTTGTTTAAAAATTTGAAGGATAGAGTTTGGTTCGAGCTCAATTCAATTCAAGCTTTGTAAATAATAATGTGTTTTGAACTCGCCTCGAGTTTGAGCTCCTTAAAAACCAAGTTTATTAAATTATTTGAATTCATATATATTTTTATATTAATTGGACAAGTTTGTGAGCTAATTCGTATAAAATTAGCGAACTACTCAAACTTCATATCAAATTTTAAGTTCGTGAAACAAGCTCGTTAACAAAGTTCGTGAACTATTTGAAATTCTAACTCATTTAATATTAGATTCAAACATGTTGACGAGCCTTCCAAGCCGAATATCATCATGTTTGAGTTCAATTCGTAAAAAATTCGAAGCCCAAGTTCAATTTGTTTACTAAATGAATGAATATCGACTTTATGGAACCGAACCTCGAATAGTAGACAAATAGTTTTATTCTTGTACAACCCTACAAATAAAGCTTAAATTTGTATGCAAGATTTTGGTTCTCTTTGGATTCTAGTTTCCTCTTTTTCTTCCTCGAGCAACTGCAAATTCCTTGAGTCTACTCTATTTTCATCGAAAATTGTGGGGTTTTGTTTTCTCCTAGAAATGTACTCTTTGCCCATGCCATATTGGTATTTTCCTTTCTTCTTTTAAAGGGGATTTTGGAATGATGAGGTTCTTTGTATTTGCATTTTGTACCTTTCTACTAAGCAAATAAATCAGTCTTTTTAGGCCACCCAACTTCTTATTTACTTTTATTTTTTCTTTCATTTCTACTTTCTTGAAATTATTTTTATTTTTCCCATCCTAATATTTTGGTAGTACAATGTATAATGCTCCCCCTACACATTACAATGAACAAACCCACATGATTCTTGAAGCACACAATTTCATTAGTGGCCCCCTATATTTAAACCTTTCAATCATCTTATAGGGTTCCTATACCATTCCCCTTTGATATGGTAATTTACACTCTATTTGAGAGTAAAATCGAAAGCATTTTGAATATACGATCTCCTTCTCTTACTCGTGGTGGGCATATTTAACGTGCACATCACTTATGTGGCAATGACACGTAATTGTTACGTAGGTAGATAAATAATCATACTCATTATTGTATTTTTTATTTTATACTATTAAATTATAATACTATAATAAAAAAGTCATAAATGAAAATTTGATCATAAAATTAATATGTATTATATGGCTTGTTCTTAGAAATAATTCTTTTGATTTAACGAAGAAAATAATTAATTTAATTTATTTATAATTACCAGAGAGCTACATACGTACATTAAAAATTGAATTTGATAAATATTATGTTTGAATTTTTCTTTAAAAAAAGGATTTTTATGTACTTCTTTTGCCCCATTATTACTATTCTGTTTTGATCAAAATTATCATTGATTTATTTACCAAAAGAGAACAATAATAATAGGACTAAAAGGAGTATAATATATAGATGAATGAAATATTCTAATCATAAAAAATTCATAATTATATAATATTATATTATTCCTCTTAAATCAAATTTATTGTTGGAATATAATAGGCAAATGCTGATTTATAATTGTAAAAAATACAAGCGCTCAATATTAGTGGCATCAATCATTTCATTTTTGTTGTTTAGGGTTGATTAGTGTCACTTTTGTTACTATGTGAGATTAAATAAAGCTCCTATATATATATATAGCTAGCATTCAAACAATTTTTGGTAGATGACTATTTCGAGGCTCTAGTTGTCTAGCTTTGAAGTTGATGAGAACAAGAAATCTTGATTTTCTTTTTTTAGTTGATTTTAATTACTACTATTAAATAAAAATTTGTACTTTTAATAAGGTATAGGGTGGTCGTGGGTTTTTGGAGAATGGGACATATGAGAGGATGTTTGTCCTTTAAGATTTTGTTGGAAAGTGTATTAGTGACTTTGGTCCAATAATCTAAGGCCATTGATTTGGGAGCCTCCTTTCCTTTAATTCATTCTTTGCTCACCACTTCACATGCTTATAACTTCTAATTATAGGGTCATTCTTCTTTCATGTTTATTTTAGTATATATTATGCTCCTTTGAAGCATAACTAACTCCCACCTCGTGGGCTCGAGACGTTACAAATAGTATCAGAATTGACCGCGAGTGAGACTCATGGGCTTTGAGAACGGTCTTGCATGTGTATTGCAACGAGGACATCGCGCACTTAACATGGTGAGATTGTGACATCCTAAATCGAATAAGTAAGGAATGTCAATCCAATATAAATATGTGTTTTAATAGATTCTCTAGCAACATGGTTAACCATTTTTTGTAAAGCGAGGATGAACACCAAGTTTGTTAGTGAATCAATAGATCTGTCGTGGCATATCACACCTTGTGGGCCCAAGGCATTTCAATATTCAAAGAGCACTTAATAATTATACATTGCATGGAAACAAATGAACACCCAATGTCTTGGTTTTTACCATGAAAATGAGTCGTTATTAATGAAAAGTCATAAAAATACATGTAATTATTACCGAGATAGATAAAGTAATCTACAACAATATTATTTTTCTCCTTAAATTGAAATTCCCAAAGAAAATTGACTACAAATAATGAATGAAATTGCTTCCTCCATTCATTATTTTTTACCCACTTTAATCTGACATGTATCTTAAAAAATTGATTTATACATATTATGCCAATTTAATTTGTTGTTCAGCCTAATAAAGATGGAAAATAAATTTCTTCACATAATATGCTCTAAAGTTTGGTGGAAAATAAAACAAAATAAAATAGGGCCACCATCATTTTCCATCCTAATAAAGATGCCATGCTCTATAAATTTCATCAACAAGAATATTTCATTTTCTTCTTAATGAACCCAACTGTATGGTCCATATATACATATCACTAATGAAAATTATCTTATATATTTTGAACTAAAATTTATAATTTGAAAATAACATCTCATTAAATTATATCTAGTGGTATTAGTTGGATTGGAAAATATAATCTTTTCTTTCATAATATAATCACTTCACAAATTAGATCATGCATTGAGATATATTTTATCCGTCCACGAAAAGTGTGTTGTCAGAGAGTCGACACATAATAAAAAAAATGTAAAGTGGATTTTTAGTGGAGAAAGGGACCCACAAAGTACGTAGAATATATATGAAGTTTAAAATAGTTAGTATTTTGTGTGATCATGTCTAAAAAATGAAATAATACATATTTCGTGTACCAATATTGGATTACTTATATACTTGTAATTATTAATTGAAATTAAGATGAACTTAATTGAAAATTATCAAGCTCGAGCTTTATAAGTAAAATTTGAATTCAATTAAGTTCGTTTACTATTCAATATTCGTTTGTTCAATAAAAATCAGCTCAAACTCGATAATTAGATGGCAAATCAAACTCGAGTTAAAACTCGACTATTCTAATATGTTAATTAAACAAATCGAGTCGGACCAAATACTCTTACAAACAACTAAGGAATTAATGAGCAGTGGAAAAATAACTTACACAAATTGTCCTTTTCAGTATTTTCAGCACACAATTGAAATTTTTAATCTCAAGGTCAATCATTGTGAGAGTGAAAATATATGAAGTGTTATTTAAAGAGACTGTACAATGTCTACCGCCAAACTTAAAAGAATAAAATAATAAAAGAGGTGACAAGCAATTATTTCATTTATAAACCCAAAAGGAAAAAGAATGGAGATGCAATGATGAGATATTGTGAAGAAAAAAGTAAAGCTACAAGAATAAAATCTCATAAAATTTTATAAAATTCTTTTACATTGGGTCATGATATACTTCCTTGTCCCATTAAAATTGGTCTGTTTAATTAGTCAAAACAAGTCCATCTGACTAAAGTTAAATTTAGGGGTGAGAATCGGAACAAAGTCGGGAGTTTCGGTCCCCATCCGAAGTTCTGATCTCGAAAAATATTAAATTTTTGGTCCTGGATCCGGTCCCAAAGTCCAGAGCGGAACCAAAATTTCCAAATTGTAAAATTAATTTCGGAAAATCGGGAGTTGTGATTAGGTTTCAGAACCCAAATCTCGAAAATTCTCAATTTCTTAATCCCAGTTTCAAAAAATTCGGGACTCGGGGTTCTGAATCTCGCCAGAACTCGAGTCGGGACCGAAAAAGTTCTAAGTTCCGATCCCATTTATTTGATCGAAACAAATCAACTTTAGAAGTATATAATATATTGCTATTTCAAGATAGCATTATAGGAAGAAGTTTTTTAGGATACATCTCTTTTAATCTTGGTGAAGGCCCACTTTGAGATTCCTTCCCACTATATACAAAATCTTCTATTTCATATCATAATTTAATTTTTATATTGTCAATTACACCATACACATAATGATCATGTCACACATTACGTGTATGGATACCATGCAACAAAATATAAAATTAAATGAGAAAATGAAGGCTACTTCTAAAACTTTACATAAATGCATAAGAGACTAACAAATTGCCTAGAGAGAAGCATTTGTATATAATCTAGTACCACAAGTAGTTGTAGGTTTTTAATACTATTAATTACACCATTTTGAGATGCCTTTTCCATGGTGTGAGACTATTCTTCTATTATGGAGTGCATATAGAAATAGACTCTTTTAAAAATGTAATGATTAATCTGAGCGGAGTCGATATATACTAATATAAATAAAATGCATGATCGTTGTAGTCATGAAAAGTATGGAAGGGGCTTAAGTCCCACTAGGTTGCTAACGAACATAGCTATTCGTGAGCTATTTGAGACTCGACTCGAAAAAAGTTCGTTCAGAGTTCAACAAGCCGAGTTTGAGATCAATACTTTTATTGAATCGAGTTTGAGCCAAACGGTGCTGAACTCGTTGAGTTTACAAACATGATCAAATTTGTTTGTTGATGAACATATTACCCGAGTCTATTTGGGAGCCTTCAATTAAGTCAAAACACGAGTCTAGATGCATGTAATGATACAAAAAATAAATTAGCAAAGAAAGGACTCCAAAACCTTGACCTTTATATAAGAAAATTATACGAGCTCAGGCGAGCCCGAGCTCGAATAACATGTTATCAAGAACACAATTTCAAACATTTGAGGGTCCACCATTGATAATATGTAACTAGTTACTTTCAACACATAAAAAAGCGTGTGTACATTTAATTGGATCAGAAAATTCACCTTATAAACATGAAATTGAATGAGTGAACCAAGATTGGAGGTGAAGTGTCACAAACATAACCCTGTATAATTTTTTGGCAATTTACATATGTTGTTATGATTGGGTAATGCATCACAATTTCTTGAAATGATATGTCTCCAACCAATTGAATTTTTCTATTTAGTAGTATTTCTTGTGACATATTATTCGGCTCGGCTTAATTGATTCATTTAGAACATTAGGGTGTTTGAGTTTGACTTGAGTTCGACTCAAGTTTTTGACATGTTGTTCGAGCTTGTTTAGAAACGTAATTATCAAGTTCGAGATCGACTTGATCTCAGCTCGTGAGAAACTCGATAATGAGCTCAATAAAGCTATTAATATTAATGGTTTTTGAGCTCGAGTAGCTCGAACTTGAGTTTGAGCTCATATAAATAAATTATTCTAGAAAATTAGCTATTTTAGATTGAGTCTCAATCAAAGGCTCATGAACAGACTTGATAACATACTTATAAACAAATGAAATTAAACATGTTTGTGAACTCAACGAGCCGAGCATTGTTATACTTGAGCTCGAATTCGACTAGTTTACTATCGAGTCGAACTTCGAACAAGCTTTTTTAGAGTCGAGTCTCGAATAATTCGTTAGTAGCTCTGTTCGTTTTTAGCATTCCAAGTCCCAACCCTTAAAAAATTTAATAAATCCTCATAAATCTTTCTTCTTTTTTTTTCACTTTTTATATTTTTCAGTCAATAATGCAGAAAATCTTGGGAGAGGGTTTTCACATTGAATTCAATATTTTGCATGTTGCATAAATGTATCTTAATTAATAGCCTATCATAGAAGAATGTCGACACACGTGTAATTAAATTATTTGTGGCCTTTACTTAATGAATTGTTCACATCAAGTACAGTAGCAATAGATAAGGATATAGTATTACAATATATAATTTGATGAATCAACAACTCATGTAACAAAAATTGGAGTTCACTTTTAATTGAAAGGGCCTTCTCACTATGAATTATCACAAATTATCTTTCATTATTGAGTTTCAAGTGAAAAAATATATACCTTTACCATTAGATATTTTTTTCTATGCTAAGACTATAAAAATGTCGGTTGAGACTTGAGAAACTTAATTTTTTTTTTTCTTAATAAGTCTCAATTTTTTCTTAGTAAGTCTCTGATCAGATCGGGTACTCTACTCGAAATATTTTGATACCTAATCTTGAAAAATATTATTTTTCGTCCACCTGATCTATACCCAAATTAAAACTTAAGGTATCTGAATCCAACTTGGGTAGATATTCACGCAAAATACCTGAAAATTTTGGCGTCAACGATCTTCTAAACTCATAAACTACCGAGTATGCCAAATCGATTTCGCCGGTTTCACATAGTCAGTGAGGGTTGAGAGACTGCTAAACACCCTCCCCCCAGTTTTTTTGCATAATTAACATGGCCCAGCTCCAATCACTCAATTGGACCTATTCAAGGTTGGCTATGAATTATTTCAAGATTAAAGGTAAGTTATTTTTTGAAATTTAGATGAGATCAAATAATTTTCTGTTCAATTCCCAAAAGCCCTTTTTGGGGCATAAACAAGCGTGACACTTTGTCGTGGGAAATTATATAATGAGAGCCCGTTAAGCTTACATGCCATTCTTCTAAAATTAAGTTTCGAATATAAACTTGCTAATCGAACAACTCATAAAATTAATCTCGAGACTGAATTATGCTAACGGGAACCGAAAAAAAAATAAAGTAAAAATGCACGCCCAGTGGGACTCGAACCCACAATCGCCTGATTAGAAGTCAGACGCCTTATCCATTAGGCCATGGGCGCTTTTTGTAAGCACTTTTAAAGTTTTATTTAATATTCTTTATTTAGATCATCAAGTTCTGGGCCTTAGCAATAGAAATTATGGGCCTAATACATATTCTTAAATAATCTCAGGCCCAAAATGCCCAACAATAAAATCAGTGAGGATGGAAGTTTTGTGTTATATTCCTTCAAGACTAAAATCTTCAACACAAGAAAAAGAAAGGGAAAGAGCATTTATTAATGTAATATTTATAAAATTCAATGAACATAAAATAAATAGTATTACGAATGAAGGGATCGTATCGACTTGAAAAATGAATTGAAGAGCACTACTTCAAAATTAATTTTTCAGAATCCATGACACCATTACAAGCAAATTATAACACTATGTGATCTATTACTTCAAAATTTTCTACCATACATCAGCAATGACGTCATTAACCATGTTGCTTTTAAATCTTTTTTTCCACACTACACAAAAAAGGTTATGATACTAGAAAAGAAAAAAAAAATAGTCGTGTTTGGTGGTAAAAATATTTTTAAAATTTAATATGAGATTCAAGATTTTGTTTCTTGAAACCAAACTATTTGAAGCCATATGATCAAAGGGCCACTTTATATCAAAGAGGCAAGATTTAAGGATGAATTTTGAAAACAGACCATATTTATTTAATTAATTAAACATTAGAAAAATGGGTTTGGAATCAAGAAAGTGACAAGAAATTAAAATAATGGTGTAGTGTAGGTAATACAAGTTTCTTTAGCTTAATCGATAGGATTAAATTATGAGCAATTTATGTGTTCTTTATATGTAAGTTGCATTGGTGATGCATAGGAGAGGATAAGGTAGTTGGAATAGGAAAAATAATAAATTAAATATTGTATAGTATGTAATTGGCATTTGACCTTAAATCTTTATTAAATGCTCTTAATAAATTTGACATAATTAAAAGATAAGAGTTTGTATAACTTTTTATACTACTTTATAAAGATGTAGGTCTTACCGTCTGTATATTTTTACACTATTTTATATATTCTTCATAATAATTGTGCATAGAAAAATGTGTCATACTTTTTCGGACGGAGATAGTATAATATTATGCTCAAACTTCTTTGATATGATCATCTAATTTTTCCAATTGAACCTTTTAACATATTGTCATGAATTAAATATCAAATTAAGAAACATAGTAAATAAAGATTTAAACACAGATAGTCACATACGGTAAGGTTTTATTGAAATTAATTCTCTACATTTATAAGTTGTTGCAGCTAACCACTTGCTATTAACGAGCGTCTAATGTTGTTGGAATACTCTTATGGACATTTTATCGAACAATTTGTGTGCGTGTGAAGACTGGTGAAAAATATAAGCTTTCGAATCATTTGTTTGCTTGGCCGATTAAAGATGAATAATATTTGAATCACAAAGAATGTGTTACGACCTATAAAAATTCAACATTCAAAAGCCCTATGAATATCTTTCAACAAACCTAAGTTGTTCGAAAAAATGCTTGTGAGAGCCGTCTGACAGCGTTAATCATTCGTTAACAACGAAGTGTTAATTGCAACATATTGAAACCCTAAGTAAATGTGTCACTTAGGAGTACTCAATGTATTGAACACAAGAAACTATCTTAGTTCACAAATTATTGAAAATCATTAAACTACAATTTGTATTAATTTATAAGTATTCATTATAAACATTGAAGCAGATTACTTGCCGGGTAGCACGGTTTCTTATGAATTAAATATTTTTTATTTTGCTTTGCAAAGTCTAAACTATTTTATGAGAATTATTTATTGAATTAATTTCCATTTTCATTGATGTAGTCAAAATCAGCTGACCTAGTTTTCCTTTAACGTGTTTTCTAGAAGATAATAACTAAGTCCTTACTCTTCAAATACTATGATTAATATTATTACAGAATAATTTCATTGGCTAAACAAACACATATATTTATTAATTTATATTCATCTTTTTATTTCATCAAAATACAAGGTAGATCAGTTGTTAGTTTGGTCGTGTACAAAGGAACACGACTGCTCCGCTCCACCTTTGAAAATTTCATAATATTTCTTGAAATAATTTAATAGGAGTCTATGTCAAAATATAACAGTTTCGTTTAATTGTCCGCGGCTGATATGACAATGTCTTGCATGTAATGTAAACATTAATTTTTTATTTTATTGAATAAATAATAATCCGACAGTGATAATTAATATTTTTTATTAAAATTTATTATTTATTGCATGACATGTCATATTAATCACGATATTTTACGATGCATATCGTTGGCGAGAGATTTTTTGCAAAATATAGACATAAAAAATGTTTGTCAATTATTTAATTGTAATTTTCCTTTATAAAGTATATTAATATATAATTGGGAGTATTGCTTTTGAGTATATAATAGCATCTTTTTTCTTCAAGTATGAAATTGAGAAAAGTTTACAAGTTGGATACTATGTCAGGGTCTACACATCTTGACATTTCAACAGAAAATAATAAACAACATAAAAGCAAAAATATATGACAAATACTTTTAGAAATTATCCACAATCTGCGAAGGGTATAACTTAACATGCGCGCAGCTGATATTATGTAGATAAATAATAAAATTTATAAATTTTCACTTTCTGACTAAAGTTTATTGATTAGGGTGTATAATTTAATATTTATTTTATATAAAATAAGATAGAAATTAAAAATTATAGTGATCGATTTACTTATATAGAATTACGTGATATTGCCATGTCAGTCGATACTTTGCTTAAAATTTGAACAAAGTCAATGTCAAAGAGTCTATATTTGAGGAAAGTCTAAATTATATATTGGGCAAAGAGATTTATAGTTTAATAGTCTCACATAAAATAGAGGCATGATATGATTTAACAAGTTTAAAAGATATAAAAACAAGTATATATGAGCACACATATTTAACGTAATTATTTAACATTAATTATAGATACTCACACAAATGACAAGATGCATTTTCTTAATAATAATTATGCACATGTAGTTTAAGGATTAATAATGCCCACCTTTAAGTTTTTTTTTTAGTGATAAATTATTGTAAAATAAGATCATAATTATTGTTTAAAGTGAAACTAAAATGGAAAATACAATAAGACAACAATTTAAATTAAGGTGGAATTTCTACCTACTCCACTTAGTGGAACTTGAACACTTGCACTATGATTTAATTTATAGTTATGCAGCACTTTAGGATGGTTTGTTTCTTAAATGTTAATTTAAATATAGTCTTTAAACTAATTCATATCTGTATAAATTAATTTAAAAATCGTGTAAAACACATTGAAATTTATCAAATTTAATATATTCTGATGCTTATTACAGATCAATTATTCCATGTCCAATCCAAATCTAGACCCGGTCCAACATTTCAAGTCCAATTCAAATACGATCTCGATTTGAGCCGTGTTTAAATGTACATGAAAATCCACCTCAATCCAACTCATTTCATGTTTGTTCACAAACTGTATGTCGTTCTGGTTCCTGTGAATATCTTTTTTGAATGTATCAAAGAGGGCCTCTCTAACCGTCAAAAGTGGTGGGTGCCCACAAACGGCCATTCCTAGCTCAGCTCCGAAATACACTTTCGGGAGAAGTCGGTAGTTGAACATTGGATCCCTTAGTACCTGGAGAATGTGTGACGCTGGATCGAAATTTAGTGCATGTCAAACCTATATAGTGACGGACTTATACAGATCTGAATCAACATAAGTCCACATTTTTTCTCATGAAAGATATCAATTATAGAAATGCACATTGATAGAGCATACCAAGGATTCACAAACTATTAAATTAAAATTGGGAAAACATCAAAATCAATACCATTTACCAGCTCATTACAACTTATGACTAGTAGAATTTAAGGTTGAAAATAATGACATTTTATCCAATCACTATCTTGTCACAAACTCACAATATCCACTTTGAAAAAGGTGCTTTCCTTATCTTTCAAGTACCCTATTATTATATTTCCTAAACATAAATTTAATATTTTCTTTGCACACTTTTTCATCACCGCCAAAGCAGAAAGAAGAAAGGAACAAAGAATGAAAGGATAGGCCAATAGATTATTTTGTAGACTCCAAAATTGAAAAGATATAATTACTAATTAGACTAATTTATTGGAATAGAATAATTTGGCTTGCAGGGGTAGATTGGTAAATTAAGAGGTGCGGCTGATAATGCGACAAAAGCCGCCTTAAAGTGGAGACTTGAACGGTGTTTGCTGCACGCACCAAAATAACAAAATAAGTAAAAAAATTCGTGAACGAAGAAGATAATAGTTAATATGTTTCAAAACTATTTTACACTTTTATATTATTATTAAAAAAAATTATTTTATTTGTTCTACTTATTTAAACACATTTGCTCTTGGCATGCGGATCATTATTTAGTTACGTTATAATAACTTTTGAGAAAGATGATGTGTGCTTTAAAATTTGTTAAATAAGAAAATATGTCTAAAAAATTGGGACAGTCGAATAAGAAAATTGTGTCTAAATAAGCGGACGGAGTGAGTAAAAAGATAATAATTGGGTGTGATTTTATTGTTTTAGCAAATTGCAAGCTACATGCTCGAGTTCGAGATTTTAATTTATTCACAGTAGTATCCTCGTTAACTTAAATTTCAATAATTACTAAATTGTCTTCTGCGGAGTCTATAGTGTAACTAACTTCCATAGTCGTAGGTGCTGATACTAGCAGTTGAATATAAATAATAATTTACATTATCTTCCAAATCTTTACTCTCCTCCAAGATTCATTTGTTAATCTCAATAATCTCTTTCTTGCACCGTTCAAAAAATCTTCCATCTTCTCAAAGGGTTTTAAACTAAAGAATTTTAATTAAAATGACAAAATAAATAATAATTTCATCAATTTTTGCAATATTTCACATTGCATGTTATTTATTATATGTATACAGATATGTACAGTGCATACAAATTCCAATGATGTAAAAGAAATATTAACCTAAACCAAATTTGACCTTTCAAGCAAAGAGAAAGCATTAAAGGCTTCCATATGGCTCTGTGTCATCTCCATATACAGAAAATATTAATAGTAGGATTAAATACTGCATTTTGATCACCTAAATATTTTGATCATTTCTTTTAGCATTGAACACAAGGCAGAGTGGGACCCATCAGTAGACAAAAATTTATTGCTTGCTTTTTATACCTTCTTTCTCTTCCTCTAAACCTCCTTGAATTCACTCTAAAATCCTTAGCTCTTTCACCTCCCATTTTTTCTCACTGGAGTTGTTCTTGAATGCCCAAGATTAGAGGGATATCATCTGGGCTCTGAGGATTGGCTATGCAGATTGATTTTTCCCGGTGGAGGCTTCTCCAAGGTCATGTTTTCTTCTTCGTTGGATTTGTTCAACAGTTTCTAGAATCATCTATTTCATATTTTTAGCTGTAGTTTGGATTTCAAGAAAATAGAACTAGCTGGAGTTGGAAAGGTGTGATCTTGGGCAATATTGAGTGAATTTGTTTAATTAATCTTGGATTTAGGAATTGGGATAGTGTGATTTAGTTGATGTTTTGTTGACTTAGTAGTCAAGAATCAGTTCTAGGTAGATTCTTGGGTGTTTTGGTAGTCAATCCTTGTTTTGAGCTGGGCATTTAGGATTTCTTGATTCCCTCTTTTGGATTTGGTATTTTGTTGCAAGATTCAGAGTGATTTGTTCATGTTTAAATATTTGTAGGCAGTTTAGTTTCTGGTGATTTCAGATGATCTTTTCCTTTCTATGCAATCTTGGATCAGAACTCAGCAGTTCACATACTTTCAAAAAAAGATTATTTTTGTTATGATTGTTTACTTTAACCAATAAATACATTAACTTACGATTTTTGTTTTTTGTTTTTGTTTTCTCATGGCTATATTTTTCGATCATGTTTGAGTTGATGCATGATCTAACATGTTATTTCTATATGCATGCCGATATGAAATGAAAATGAAAACGTTAAATATTGCATCAATTTAAGCTTTATCATGAGAAAAATAAGAAAAATATCGTAACTTGATGTATTTATTGATCAAATTGAAAAGTCATAAGAAAAATAAAAAAATCGTAAGTTTATGTATTTATTAGCCCGATTGGAAAATCATGAATTTTTTTTTTTTAGGTATGTGAACTTTGAGGCAAAATATTTTAGCTTTACTTTTACTTATTGGTTGTACTTATTTTTATTGGCAATATTCAAGCCTAAATTATATATTTGAAGTATCAAGATGTTAAAAATTAAAAAATACCATGTTCATATATTCATATCATGTCAACGTTTTGGTTTTGCGAAAATTTGATTTTATGAGAAATTCAAGAATCTAGTAAAGTTTGTGTTTATACAAGAAACTTCGATAAATTATGGGAAAAAAATCAGAATTTGTTGCTAATCTTGATGCTATCATGTTGTTCCATCTTGATTGTTTTTTAACTCATTTAAATACTCAAAGTTCTTCCTTTCCACTTCAGAAGAACTGTGCCTCTGTACTGAAAGAGCATATCATGAATGTGCAGGCTGAAGTTGAATTGAATGTAATATGTGCCATTACTGTGGTGCAAAGCTTGCAAAATTAAGTGACTGCATTGAGCAGGAAAATGGGAATTCTACAGAACTAAGTAGTGGGCCTTTCATCCAGTCTTGCAAGTTGTGTGGTAACAAGTTCTATAGTGCAAATCGAGAAACTCTCAGTTGTGCAATGCCACCAAATCCCGTTGCTTCTATCCAAAGCATCGAAAGTACCGTGTCGAACTGCAGTACTGTCCTCTTTTTATTTGCTGCCTCATCTATTCAGTCCCCTGCTGTTTTATTTTCATTTTTTCACTCATACGTCTGTATTTTCAGGTGATATTTCAGTCGATGCAAACTCATGCAAGAGGTAAGATATCCATTTTTATGTTGATCGTGTTAGAAAAAAAAGAATGATATCAGAATTTTCCTCTTGTGTTTTGGATATGTAATCTGGTTTCAACATTTTTATGATGTTACATTGTTTTTATCCACCATCAGGAGATATGTAGAGGATAGTGGCACGGAGAGTAGTCAGGAAGATTACAGCTCCTCATCGAAGGGAAGCATGGATGATTCTAATTCAGGAATTACTTTAAATGGTTTCCGCCAAGCTGATGATGCGATGAAGGATGAAACTCAGCAAGTCAGTGATGCTGATGGTTCGAGGCCTAGAGAAAATAACAGAGATGCAGAAAGTGCCGAAGTTCAGGAAGGAACAGATGACAAAGTGGAAAGTACGTCAAGTTGTTCTGTCGATGAGGCATCTGAAACGTCTTCTTTGCATGATGAAATGGATGCTGAGTTCTGGCTTCCCCCAGAACCAGAAGACCAAGGGAATGATGTGTTAGGAAGTATATCGAACTATGATGATGATGATGACTATGACAATGAGGAGCTAGTGAAGGTGAGCAGCTTTGAAGAGGAAGGCAGCGGAAGTTACAACTTCAAAGAGGAAAAGGTCAAGGCCATGAATAATGTGAAGAATGGCAAATTTAGGGCCCTTGTTAGTCAACTTGTGAAATCAGTGGGTGTCTGTTCTTCTGGAAACTCCGGCGAGGATTGGGTTGATATAGTGACTTCTCTATCATGGGAGGCTGCTAGTTTTGTGAAGCCGGATGCACATGAGGGTAAGGCAATGGATCCTGATGGATATGTAAAGATTAAATGTATTGCTACTGGTTCCCGCACGCAGAGGTAATAGTTTTACACCATAATGAGTTTCTTCGACTAGTAAATGATTATGCTCGGTGTTCATCTGTGTTTATATATGTTTCCACATTGTTAGTTTAGGTTCCATTTCTATAAGATCAGTACTTATCCACTTAATGCTAGTATATAATTGAAGTTTCCTAATCGTAACTCAACTTTGTAGTCGACTTATAAAAGGGCTAGTCTTCAAAAAGCATGCTGCCCATAAACACATGCCAACAAAGTATACAAACCCAAGACTGCTGCTGATCCATGGTGCACTTGAACTTTCTTCTGGTGGTTTGTCGTCATTTGAATCAATGGGTCAGGTGAAATTAGAATCTCTTCTTTCAACCTAGCATATCTACCCTCTGTCTGTCATTCCTGATCACATGTTCATTGGCAGGAGAAGGACACTTTGAAATCTATTATTGAGATGATAGACATGTACCATCCTAACGTGACTTTGGTCGAAAAAACAGTTTCCCGTGACATTCAAGAGTCTATTCTTTCAAAAGGAATTACACTAGTCTTTGATATGAAGCTCCACCGCTTGGAGAGAGTTGCTCGTTGCATTGGCTCGCCTATCTTGGTCTCAGAGGTTGGAACAGGTCTAAGTGTTAGGCAGTGTGACTCCTTCCATATTGAAAAGTTTGTAGAAGAATATGCTGCTTCTAAGGAAGGTGGCAAAAAACAAAGCAAAACGTTAATGTTCCTTGAGGGTGCTCCTACTCGGCTCACTTGTACAGTAAGTTCGCGTTCCAAATATGAAATGCCTACCTATTAACAATTATAATCCCATCCCTTCCCACTGTTTGTATAAACAGTTCTCTAGATTTTGACTGGTTGAGCTTAAGTACTGTATATGATCTTATCATTCTTCGTCGTTTTTGCTATATGATAAGGTAAAATTGAGATTATTTTGCTCAAAATCATGGGGATTGTTGTATATGACCTTAGTTATTTTGTGACACAGATTCTGCTGATGGGAGCAACGAGTGATGAATTGAAAAGAATCAAGTGTGTACTGCGGTGTGCAGTAGTCATGGCATATCATCTGATGCTTGAAACTTCTTTCCTTCTAGATCAGACTGCAATGTTCTCCACGATTTATCCCAGTGAGGTGGTTGATCTAGCATCGACTAATAAGGCAACCGGATTTGCTGAGAAGCCAAGTGATACTGATTTTCGCATGTCTGGTGAGTTCCACCAGGACAAGTCACAGATTCTAATCTCATCAGAAGGCATTTCCTCATTGCCATTTGAAGCATGCAATCCTGCAACATTTCCAGGCCTTTCTATGTCGACAACTATCCAGAGGGTAATGGATGACAGTTTTCCTTTTTTCTCCAACTCTTCTCAAAACAAGCCGAGTCCACTTGATGATCAGGATGAAAAAGTTGATGTCCAGATCTCTAGTGCACAAGAGGATGCAGAATATCGTAACAACAAGCCCGAAGCCGGACACGAGGGAGATAATTTACTCAGTAATGGGCAGCCCCATATCTTAGAATCTTCAGATACGTGGGACATCACTAATGTTACAGGAGACAAAACACAGAGCAAAGATGAGATCAATTCAGTCTTGGATTCTGAGAGTATTTTGGTTCTGATGTCGAGCCGCAACACATCACTTGGGAGTATTTGCGAGCACCGCCATTTTTCCCATATCAAGTTCTACCGGAGTTTTGATGTTCCCCTTGGCAAGTTTTTGCAGGATAATTTGCTCAATCAGGTTAGTAGAGGTCCTATGTTTATAGATGAAACTGTCTCGGACAAGCTTGCATTATATAATCCGTGTTACCTGCCGTACCTCTACATAGGTGTTAGCCGAAAAACTCATTTTTTTCATCCTTTGAATGTTGTCTTTGTGAAACTAGGTGTTGTTAAACTTATTGTGTTTGCTCTTGTTACCTGGTTTAAGAGGGTTTCTACTCTTAACACTATAAAATGTGTTTAATTTGTCCTTGAGAGAGAATCTTGCTCTGTGCAGAGACTGCAGTGTAAGGTTTGTGCTGAACCGCCTGAGGCCCACTTCTTCTACTATGCACATCACAATAAACAACTGACTATCCAAGTTAGACGTTTCCCTGCTAGAAAAAGTCTGCCAGGAGAAACTGAAGGGAAGCTTTGGATGTGGAGTCGCTGTGGGCGGTGCAAACTCCGTGATGGCATCCCAAAATCCACAAAAGGGGTATTAATATCCAATGCTGCTCGTGGGCTGTCATTTGGGAAGTTTTTGGAACTGAGTTTTTCAAACCATTCTTCATTCAGTAGCCCGTCACGATGTGGTCATTCTTACCATAAGGATTTTCTCTACTTCTTTGGGTATGTTTCTTTATAAATTTTAGCTGTTAGTTGAAGTAAGATGAGATCTAATAAACGGACTAGTTCTCGAGTCCGATGAGCGACTGCTAAGACTATGTTACATTGAACACTGCTTCCACTCTGTCACCTTAGATGGGTCTTAGCAAGAGCTTGCCTATTTGTAGATGCATCATTTAGCAATACTTTTATACTATATGATTATGTATATATCTCAAGTAATACTCAGCATTTCGTGGCGAACATGCAGATTGGGGCCCATGGTTGCAATGTTCAAGTACTCGGCAGTTTTGACCTACTCAGTTTCCCTTCCACCTCAGAAGATGCAGTTTAACTATTCAGGCGGGGGAGAGTTGCTTAAAAAAGATTCTGAAAATGTATGTTCTTTCGTAGCTTTTTTATCTTACCTGATGAATGAAGCATACATCTTCCTTCGACTTTCGTCTGATATCACTTTTTCCCTATCTTTAAGGTGTACTTCAAAGGGATTTCAATGTTCCTTGAGATTGAAAAATGTCTGATGGATCTCAGCAATCGATACGTTGGGGTAACCCTGAACATTCAGGGTTCGAATATGGAGTTCTCTGATATTGTGGAGATGCTGAAGGAGGAGAGGTCTCAATTTGAGGTCTGATTTGTATTCTGCAACATCTTTATATTCATCTATTGCAAATCTAGATAACAAGTATATAAGCATATGTAAGCCTTTCTTTATGTTTTCTTGAAATTGGTTGGCTCTGAATGGATAGGAGATTTCTATTGCCATAGATACCGAAATTTGCTTACGGAATCGGCATTGGTAGAATATTATGTTGTTTGGTTTCACATGGTTTAGTAACTACAAAATGTTTGAAGTGTTATATGTAATGCTATCATTTGTTTTATCAGTTGGACGTTCAAAGTGCTACCAAGAGTGGAAGTGAAGATGACGCCGTCTGTAAAATTCTAAGCTTGAATAGAATGCGCTTGGACCTTTTGCTGGAGTCGAGCATATGGGATCGAAGACTGCACGTGTTGCTCTCATCTGAATTTAAGGTGATTGATTCTGATTTAGTCGAGTCGCATGAATCAGAGTTGACAAAGGAGGATGGGATTTCCAGACAGCCATTAAGCAAGGCTGATACTGATTCTTTTGAAAGTGATGATTGTTCGTTTAAAGAAATAGCTATCGATGGAGATGTAGAAGAAAAATCGACACCGATCATGGCAGAAAACGGTGTGGCAGAAATAGCCCATGATTTCCTGGTGAAACCTACTTCAGAAGATCATTTTGATCATGTTGAAGGAAACTCCCAACCCGAAAATCTTGATTCGGGTGTGGAACTTCAGACAGGTCGTATAATATCGATATCTTCGGAAACGGAAGGGCCTAATTCTGATTTAGACAATTCCTTACAATATAAGCATCAACTTTCTATGCTTTCCAACTTGGAAAGTGAAAAAGGTTGGATCTGGGCACCCTTTACCAACATCCGACGCAAATACATAGACGATCTCCAGAGAGGATTCTTGCCCAAATTTGAATCTTGTAGTAGCTATGATGCAGAATCTATGGCTCAAAAATTGGTTTCTGAAGAGGGGTCAAGACTGCACATTCCTCTTGGCCGTGATGACTATATTGTATCGGATTACGAAGACGAATTCTCGAGCATAATAGCCTGTGCTTTGGCTCTGTTAAAGGATGAAGCAGTAGCAACGGAGGATCTAGCAGAGGATGCCCAGAGAGAAAGAGGAACGTCGAAGCCCATTGAAGGTTCTCAAAGCCTACCACGAATATTCTCTCTGGCATCTCCTAATTGGTCCTCTTTCGGATCTTTTGATTCCGATAGCATCCATTCGCCTCCTGCATCCATGGATGATCTGCATTCATCGAGTTTCGATGGTTTAAATTTGTTAGAATCATTGGTCTCGTACGGTGCTAGCCATCCGGAAGTCTCTATGGGTTTGGGGAAATATCCGGGGAAGCGTAAGTACTCCGTTGTATGTGTATACGCAAGCCAGTTCCGTTTGTTGCGAGATCGATGCTGTCCTTCAGAAATCAACTATGTTGCTTCCCTAAGCCGTTGTCGAAACTGGGATGCCAAAGGTGGAAAGAGTAAATCTTTCTTTGCCAAAACACTAGACGACAGGTTCATCATCAAGGAAATAAAGAGGACGGAGTTCGAATCATTCATGCAGTTTGCCCCAACGTATTTCGACTATATGAACGAATGTTATGAGAAAGGAAACCAGACATGTCTTGCTAAGATTCTTGGCATCTACCAGGTTAGCCCATTTGGCCTTTTCCTTCTTTTTCGATTTTTGTTAAGGTGGCGTAAACTCTAACCCGTGCGTACTCATAACCGAACCTTTTTAGGTTGTCATAAGAGCAAATAAGTACGGGAAGGAAACCAGGCATGATCTTCTCGTGATGGAGAATCTTTCATTTGGTCGACAGATTTCCAAGCAGTACGATCTCAAGGGCGCATTGCATGCTCGACTGACCCCAACTGGCAATGGTGCTGAAGATGTTCTTTTGGATCAGAATTTCGTGAATGATATGAACGTATCGCCTCTTTACGTCAGTAGGAAATCAAAGCGAACTCTGCAACGGGCTGTGTACAATGACACTAACTTCCTTAATGTTTGTTTCTCTGCATTTTATTTTAGTATGTATGTTCATGGATTTAATTTGGAACTAGTCGAATTATGCTGCTAACTATTGTTCGTTTCGTCGCTTATCAGTCGATCAACGTGATGGACTACTCCCTTCTGGTAGGAGTGGATACTCAGGGCCGCGAATTGGTATGCGGTATCATAGACTATCTAAGGCAGTACACATGGGACAAGCAGCTCGAAAACTGGGTCAAGTCCTCACTCGTCGTCGCCAAAAACCAGCTCCCGACTATCGTCTCTCCAAAAGAATACAAGAAGAGATTTAGGAAGTTCATCGATACACACTTTTTAAGTGTTCCGGATCATTGGTGTTCCCGGAGATCTTCCAACCCTTGCCAACTTTGCGGCCCTACCGTGAGAACCGGTTCGTTCAATGCAAGAACCGTGAAACAGGGAAATCAAGACGAAGACTCTTCACGTGGAACATCGCCATAACAAGGGTTACATGGAGCTGATTCATCGTCACCATGACGAGCTAAACGACCCCTTTTCTCGAGGTCCGTGAGCTCCATACATGAAGCCCTTTTCTAGTACTAATCTTTTATGCTTTAGTATATTATGTATAGCTGATTGTTGGTGTACAAAACATCCCCCTCTTGCCCTCTGCTATTATTTTTTTCCAGCAAAGTTCTGAGGGTATTTTGGTATATGTAGATCAGGAAATTTTAGGTTGCACATATTTGGTACTTGTGAACAAATGTGAAAAATGGCATTGTGCAATTCATATTATCTTTATTGATATACTTTATGAAAGAAATGTGTTGCAATTAACCTATTGTGCTATGGTGTCCATGTTACAGTCTAATTCTTTAATACAAGGTTGTAATTGAATCGAAGTGAATTGAATATTGTCAGTCTCAAGTTTAGCTCAAGTCTTGCAAGCCAAATTGAGTAACAATTTCGTGGGTGGAAAACGTATATATTTTTATATTAATTGAACAGGTTCGTGAATTAGTTCGTCTATTCAAAGCTCCGCTTGTTTTTTAAGTTCGTAAGCATGCTCTTGTTAACAAAGTTCGCGATCTTATTCAAAGCTCAACTTGTTAAGATTAGATTCGAACTTTTTGAACTGAATACCATTAGTCCACTAGGCATGAGGTTGGGCTCGAAAAAGAATTCGAGCTCTGTTCGTGGCTCGAATTCGATTCATTTACTAAACAAATGAATATCGAACGAGCTTTTATCGAGTCGAGCTCTGAATAGTTTATAGAATGGTTTAATTCGCTTACACCCGGGAGTATATGCAACCAACATGTATGAAGACAGATAGTACTGCATGGTAAGAACAAGGAGGGAAATTATATGCTACAACTCTAACTCCATTGATTTTCGAGCTCAAGCTCAGACTCAGACACAAGTCCTATATGTTTTTGCTATGTTATGACATGGGACTCGAGTCGAGATATCAACGGGTTAGAGATGCACGTCGTGAGGTAGCATAGAATTTCCGTTCCCCGCTGCGAAAGAGTTTTTGTAGTTGGGTACATACCTGATTGTTGTTACTGTCATTACCCTTGAAAGTTGAAAGATTGTAGGATCATGGCCTCTGTCTGTATGTCTGGAGATTTATTTTGTTAAAAGTTGGGGAAAATTATTGAAGATTTGGTTGAAGCTATTGTAAGAGTTGAAGATTTTGGTCTTATAATCAATCCTTTGTATGAAAATTGAATCTTGTCGTCACGAGTTTCTTGTTTGCTTTTGAAGGCTGTTATTTTTCCTGTGAAATCTCCTTTTTGAGGCAGCTGTTATATATTAGATCAAAAGTGAACACACAAAACCGTAATTCGAATTATTCGCAAACTTTGTTTTCACGAACTTAAAAAACGAGCGAACTTCGAATAGTTCGATAATTTTATATACGAACTGTTAGAAAAAAAGCCTAAAATCGCGAAAACAAAGATAATACAAGATTTGTTTACTCTGATCGTCTTTCGACTACGTTTGTGAGCAATGTCAAGCTAAGTATTTTCACTATGATTTTTCGCATCTCAATTACGAGGAGAAACCCGGTATTAATATAATAGCTACCGAAACTCTAATCCTAAGCCTACTGAACTAATATTGGATCATGGTGTCGTGGTAATGTGAATAGTCCATTTAAGCTCCACACTCCAACATGAATTAGTTAACAAATCTGTCTAATTAGTATAGAAACAGATTTATTAACTCAAATAATTTAATAAACAAACTTTTTCACTGAGTTTGAAATCGAAAATTTGAGTCTAAGTTCGTATACACTATTAAATTGAATAATAAATAAACTGAACTCAACCCTTACTCAAACTCAATTTTCATTTATCGAGCTGAATTCAACTCTAGTTTACAAAACTCAAACTCGAGCCTTATAATATTCGATTCAATTCGGTTTGATTACGGAAAATATTGTTAGGCAAAACCATGTGATTTAGATATTTTCAAGAAGGTATTATAATCCCATATTGATAGAGACAACATTAAAGCACAAAACTGGAGTAGGGTGAAGAAGTCAAAGAAATTGAATTCTTGGACAAATATGACATGACACATCAAATACATTGACAACGAAGTGGAACCCTAACACCATTGGGTTTTCTCCTCTCTCGCGTGATGGCTTCTCTAACCAGAGGTAGTTTTTGATGAACTTTCTTCCATATGTGATTCACAGCGCCATCCCGAGGTATCGGACCTACACCACCTGCGTGGCCGTTGTCATATTGAAAGACTGGTTGAACCGTACCCAAATTTCTCCGAAGCCTGTCCTTCTGCTCGCTAGAATAACTTCTGAGATGAGTCACTAGCCAATCGGGCCTCAAAGCATCGCTAACTGCAACAAAAACGGAGAATTCTGAATAATCGACCATCCCTTCGAATGGGAGTTCAATGTTGTCGCTGACTATGACAGGTATACAGAGGCTCTGCACAGCATCAAAAAGTCTACACGATGTTGGTGTATCGCCTGCTGGATGTAAGCAGAACTCTGATGACCTCATTCCCTTTATCGACTGCTCCTTGCCGGTGGCATTCGGAAAGCCTTCTTCGATAACTACTCCAGGCTCGTTAATCAACAAATCCCATAATTTCTCACGAATTAGACCACCCTGTGGATCAACAAATCATGAAAGAAATAGAATGAGACGAAAGCAGATTCCGTCATAGAAAGTAGCTCGTTATGCAAAACTGACCCGGTGCCTGTGTTTTGCCCCTTTGAAGTAAAGAAGGGTGTGCCTCTCCCGATTTTCGGATAAATGCAGCCTCGGAAGTAAATGAGTGTATGGCACGATGACATCTTTCAGTAGAGAAACTTGAGTGTGATGTATCATCAAGTCGGATGAGCTACCGTTGGATGATTTGGAGTCGAGCCTGAACCAGCCACCAAAGTCCACCACGAGGAGAATAGCAGGGGCTATCTCGTCTTTGATATGCCACAATGCAACAGGGTCTGCCAAAGAATGCTTCAATTTTTAAAACCTGACAATCCAGAGACTAAAAGATAAGCAGCTAAAACACACGACACTTATCTTCGTTTGCCTAAAGCAGAAACTAATAACAGCATATATTTTAAACATCTAAAGAACTAGATTAGAAAGTAATTGCAGGATCTTATGCCTACGAGAGATTATACCGAAAATATAATTCATGACAGAATGAAGAAGAAAGATACGAACAAGAGGATCCCAAAAGAAGCAAAGCCAATACAAGAAGACCCAGTTCAGTTTCCATCTCTATAAAGTTTCTTTTGAACAACCATTCACACTATTCCCCTAATAACTTTCCTTTTCACTATATCAGTTTTCTCCATAATCAGCTGGCAACATCCGGTATTCGATGTTGCGATCGGATTGATTCATTAAAAAGAATTGATTCAATACATTTCTTATGTACCAAGTACTATATTGGATTTGGCAGGAGTTGAGTCTGAACTAACGAACCAAAGTCACTTTCGCAACCATACTTCCTACAGATATACAGTGTTTAAGAACACGATTTAGAAGAACTTTAAAAAAAATCTACATTGCAAATCAAGAAAGACTGAAAGAGTAACATCTATCAACTAAGCTACCTAGCTCGACTCTCTTACCGAGCAGCACCAAATACAGTTGGAATTTAACAATGAAACACTGAAGCTAGCTTATAATTGGCAATACACAGTCAAGCACATCTATACCAAACTCTTTCTCTCATTCTAAATATATGGCAAGTCATCAACGCAACAAGGGAGCTCAATTAAGCAGAAAATCCACTTCATCACACATATAAGCTCAAGAAACTATAAAACTCTCAATCAAACCACATCAATCGAAGCTTAGAACAAAATTAAGTAACTGAATAGCAATGAACAACCACAAAACAGTCTATGAAACATCTCAATCTCAAGCAAAAGAAATCTGATCGAAACTCTAGATAACCAATTACCTGTAAGAACAAAAACATGATCTCTGCCCCCAGATTTTCGCCAAGCCTCCGACTTCTTAACCAAATCAATCACCTTCTTCTGCCTCATATAATCCTCATTCTCCTCCACCCTCTTCCTAAACACGCCTTTATCAACTATCAGCTGTAATTCGGCGCTCAACGTCGCGAAGAACGGCACGAAGACCACATCCGCCTCCCCAAATCCCGAAACCCTCTTCGCAAAAGACTCTCCTTTCAGCTCATCCGGCGTCAGCAAATCCCCCATGATCCAATACTCCACGCTGTACTGTTTGATAATAGGATTCTCAGGGTAGGGGAGAGACGTCTCGGATTGCTTGGGCGAGATTTTCCTGCGGATTTCGTTGTCTACTTGGCTTCCGATTCTCGTGTCGGAGGTTAGGGCCCAGTATTTCCGTAAGAGACCGTAGTTGAGGGATCTGGGGAGGGGGGAAATGTAAACTTTGATGTGATCTGCAGCGGAGAAGAGAGCGGAGCTGGAGTTCTGCTGAAATGGTGGAGAGGTGGTGGTGCTGGTGGAGTAGAGGTAGAAGAAGACTATAGAGAGAATACAGAGAAGCGAGAGGTGGAGGAAGAGGGATGGGGTTTTGGGTGTTGCCATTGATAATGAAATGTTGAGTTAGTTCTTCTCTTCTTTTATTTAGTTTCTTGTTAGTGAAGTGAAGTTAACTTGGATCCGAGTTGGTTAGAAAAAACGCATGTTTATAACTCTATTTAGTTCCGAGTTGGCTCGACTCGACTCGAGTGGAATATTAATTTGATTTGTGGATAAAAATATCAAGATTTCGGTATAACGTTCGTTTGGTACTGAAAAATGTTGAAAATATTGAAATTCCGGTATACTGACATTTTCATAAAATATGATGTTATAATGAAGGTTTCGATATTATAAAAATATGGAATTTTCAAATTCACTGTATATACCTGTACGTATCGAGATTTCGATATAAGCCAAATTATAGATTATACCGAAATATCGATGCATACCAAAATCTCATTATATTGAATTGAAATTTCATAGAATAATTACTTTTGAGATTGAGATTTGTAGATTTAAATTGTTTTTGGAATGTTAAAGATTGTCAAGATTTTGCAACTTTTTAAAGTTCATTGTGTTGAGAACTAATTTACTTTTTTTTTATTATTTATTTTAGTTAATTTTTGGATATTACAATTTTCATTGATTTTATGTATTAATATGTTAGTACATATATATATTAATTTGATAGAAACTATATTTAATTTGGGACAAATTTCTTCTTCCTTAGTAGAATCTTGGTTTCAATTTGCTGCAATCTAAGTTAGCTTTGTTTTCTTAGCTTGTTACAAGCCATTTTGTGGCCAAAACACTTCAAGAAACATTCCATTCACAAAAATCACAACTTCGAATGCTATGGATATCTTTTCAAGTCGAGCTACTCCAATCACATCTACGATGAACGAAAGAAAAAAGTCGAGCATCACGAGAATAAACCGAACGAGAGAATCCGGGGTAAGAAGACGAAGAAAGATATCGAAAAAAGAAGCTATAAACAAATGGTTTGGAAGGGTTCAAATCTTTGGAGGTAGGGTTGTTTATACAAATGAGCATCATCTAGGAAACAACGTAAATAGAACGAGAGGTTCGAGAGGTCAACCTCCATTCGCACGAGCTCTGCATTTAAGCTCCAAGAGCACGGCTCCAAGAGCACTTCGTCGTGCATCTTTGGGCTAACGCTCCAAGAGCACTTCGTCGAAGTTCCAGTCTCTCACAATGTCCCTTCTCACAGCACGGCTCCGGACTAGACGAGGGGCACCTGCAATGCCGGCACTTGGAATGGGTTGAGGCATCACTTTAGAGGATGTGTAGCTGTGGTTTGGTCTAGAATGTGGGAGTGCAGTTTTTCGGGCCAAGCAATTTGCAATGGCCGAGCATCTTCCTTCGTTGTCTGAGCTTGATACAGAGTAGCTTCTGAAGGAGTGTGATGGACTCTCGACGCCATGGCACACGAGACATGCCAGACTCATAGTGTCGACAAGCAATGGCACTGAAATGCAGTCTTCCTTTGCAGAGCTGCAAATGGAAATTTACAGAAGAAACTTTAACCATATTTGTAATCATACGCTAAAAAGCATCGATATTTGGTGCTGTGTTTTATGTCCGAACACGTAAACGAGCGAAGACTAGTGAAGATAATAGAGTGCAGTGAAATAATCAGACCCTTTTCTTCTCTCTCAGATATAATTTCCCATTGAAGTTAAACCATACTGTTTTGTTCCACGTTGAGAGAGGGGTCTGTCTCACTAAAAGAAGCTCTCGACTCCCGAGAGAAGTCTAAAGCGAGTGAGAACATAACAAATATATCAACTACCATAATAGTATGATATCAAGAAAGGGGAAGAGTCACATACAAGCAATGTTCTTTTTGGCTCTACCTACGCCCCACCATCGACACGTGCAGACACAGCATGATAGTCTTAATGATGTCAAGTCTTAACAAAAGTATACTAATCCTTCGTGCTTTCTAAAATTATGTACATCTAATGTAGTAACAGCAACAACTACATTGATTATTCTTGATCTGCTTTGCAAAAGGTAAACGCGCAGAATGTCTTAAAGAGGCCAAACCATATCTTTCCGGTTGAATGAGTAATCATAATAGAAACCACCTTTATCCCGATTTTGTGGGTTCGCCATAAATTTCCGAGGCAATCAAGATTTAGTTTTAAGAAAAACACCAAGAGTTGACAAAACAAAAGAGGTAGATTCCTTATTACGTGAAAGGCTGCATCATTAGACTTCAAGTTTCAACTTCCAATTCGGCTTTCTAACCGTATACTAGATTATGATTTCTTGAATTATATTTTTCGATTTCGACATGATCCAAATTAACTAACCATTACCACAACACCAGTATAGTTCTCAGCTACTAACAACTAAGAACACATTCACCAAAAACCCAAATTTCTTCACACTGCAACAAGTGGTTAGCAACTAATAACTGATAATTCAAACCATCATCGAACTCCCAACAGTCCAAAAGCATCAAATGCAGCTCACTCAAAACCTAACAGCATCACAAAACAAGAAAGCACTAATCTTGAATCCCTTCACATAAATTCAATAGTCTCAACACTAAATCAGCCTCTTTCTCTCCCGATCGAGGCATTAACATAGTTAATGCTAACATGGGCCTCCACAAAAACAACCAATGAACAAAAATCCTATATTAGCAAAGTAAATTACACAACTATAACAAAAATAAAAAACCCAAATTAGCAAATGAACACATTAATCAAGAAACGAAAACCCTAATGAAGAACCGAATCAAGACGATGGCAACATTAAACAAATCAATCCAAGAAACGAATTTGAACGAAACCCGCAAAGCAGAAAGGGATCTGAGAGCCAAACCTGAACAAAAAGAGAAAATAGTAGTTAATTCCCAACTAGTGATGAGATGATTGGACTTAGGGTTGAATCTTCAAAACTGTAAAGAAGCATCTTTGTTAAACTGTGAGCATATATATATCCTCTGTTTCTACATAATTGTTTTTACAGTTGGGCTTGATTGTTCTTTCTTTGTTTATGCTCTTCTTTTACAGTTCTCCTTTTCTTTCTTCTTTCTCTTTTCTTTAATTTTATTTTTTCACTATTGTGTATTTTTGGTAGTTTTGAAAAGGGTTATGATAGCAACTTCAAAATCCCAATTATATCATACAATTATTACAAGAAACATCATAAAATCTTGTTCTAAATACTTTCCCAAAAAGGTTAGTAAGCTAGATTTACCTTATCATTGGTAGTTATATAACAAGCTTGTTGAATCTTGTTGAATCAATGAACTCAATAATGAGAAATCTAATTGAGAGGTGTTGGCAATGATAATGATATCTAATTATTAAAAAACTATTATTATAACTTAATAATTCGGAGTTTTGCTATGTTTGACATTCATTCTTGTTATCAATTTTCAATCGAGCCGAACTATTATTTTATAGATTCGATAAATTTTTGAAAAAATTAAATTTTTTCCATTGATTTGGGGAGGTACAAAAGACAGGTCTAGTAAGAAACAACAAAATTCATGCGATGGTTGTGGAGTTATTAGGAAAAGACCATCCAACAAAAAGAAATGGTATTGAATTAATGTAGCTAAAGTTTGCTACTCCTTCCGATATTTCACTATTATGTATATAGGGGTTTAAACAAGTTGAGTCGTGGCTCGTTTAAAATATTAAAATGTTGGAATTTGGCTTGCACTTTTCCTATGTTGTTCAAGTTCGGCTCGAAATGCAATTATTGAATTCGAATTTGATTAGAGCTCGGCTTATGGAAAACTCAATAATATTAGATCGACTAGTTTGATGTTCGTATATTTTTTTTTGGAAATTTAACTATTTTACCTTGAGGCTCGATTAAATGATTGATTGAAGACTCAATTGAATAATTAGAAGGTTCGTGAACAAACTTGATTGAATACTTGTGAACAAATGAACTCAAATCGCGAACTCAACAAGCCTAACATAATCAAGCTCGAGTCTGACTTGTTTACTATTGAGTCGAACTTTAAAAAAGCTTTTTTTGAACTGAGTTTCGAATAACTTGTGAGTAGCTCTACTTGTTTACCACCCTAATTATATACCAACTTGTAAATCTTTTAGAGTTGTTATAGAATTATTGTCTTGTTTTTTTCAAAATAATACTCTCTCCCACTTGTAAGGAAGCAGTTTACTTTTTTTTATTTCCCATTGATCTTAATATTACCCCAAATAAGAAGACTAATATAATTAATTAAAATATTAAAATTTGAATTTAAAATTAAATATCTAATATATTTAAACTTAAAAATAATTGAAGCATTCAATATTAATCCATAATTAAAATTCTCATCTTATTTGCATCGAACTCCGTGCTGAGAAAAAAAAATCATAAATATAATAGAACGATCAATCACTTAAAAAGTTATCACCGTTTTTTTTATCTTACATATAAATTACTCTTTTTATCTCACTAAAAATAGTCTAATTTGACCAAAAAGCTATTATATATTTGGTCAAACTAGGCTACTTTTACGGACGAAGTATATATTATGTGTGCAAAAGAATAAATTGAAAATAATGATATACTAAAATTATTTTTAAAGAAGGGCTCTAATAACTCCACACCAGAAATGTACAAGATGAGAAGCCTAGAGTACCATCACCCACTTTCTCATTTGCCAGTAGTGTCAGAGTGACCTTTGACTTTACATGGAGTCAAATTTATTACATTCTGCATCCTTATTAAATAACCAAACTACTTCACTGCTGTGTATGGCCCCTACTATTATTTTACTCACTTATTTATTAATTTGTGTGTGCAAAAAAAAATAAAACTATACACTATTCGAAACTGGTGAATATTATTCAATAATAGTAAAACATCCCAATGTAAAAGGCTATAAATAGTGTG
Organism: Leonotis leonurus; assembly: GCA_026898415.1. NCBI lineage: Eukaryota > Viridiplantae > Streptophyta > Magnoliopsida > Lamiales > Lamiaceae > Leonotis > Leonotis leonurus. The sequence goes on along the minus strand of JAPKLX010000003.1, from coordinate 471,435 downwards.
TAGATGTTATATTTAATCACTTCTTCCATTTCGAGACTGTGGCAAACATTTTTTTTTATCTGCACTATTTTTGGCCCCTTGATCAAAAATCACTTACAGTTTTAGTCAAACAGGCCAAAAATGATGGGAGAGGGAGTAATATTGATTGTATGGAAAATATTTATATATACCAAATTTTCGATATTGATAATATTTCAACTCTTTATATGTTCTCCTATTATTTAGTTTTAGTTGATCAGTTTTAAAAGAAATAATTTGAAGCAAGACAATTCATATTACTATTAAAAAATATTATATTATTGTAATAAGTTTGTGACGTCATCAAATATTATAATTAAATGCCTTACGTATAATAGGATTTTAGGAAGTAGATATTGCTAGGTAGAGAAAGTCTACAAAAATAATAATTGGGGAAAATAAAGGAATTTCAAATTGTTTAATTAATTAAAAGCTTCATTGTGAATTTATTTAGTATTATTGTCAACTTGACAAACTATAAATTTAAAAGTTGACTACTTGGTGTTTCACATGAATTTTGTGAATAGAAGATAATATTCAATATATTGCATTCATTTCATTATGGTTGACCAGCATGAATAATCACATAAAGATTAATTACTCGTTCCAAATATATAATTATTAAACACAATGTCAAAATATCTTACCATTTTATATTATTATTCAATTTCAAATTGAGCCACCATAATTTTAACTATCGTTATAATCACCTGTTAATTAAGCTAATTTCAAATATAAATATTTGTTTGTAGCTCCTTCAAAGTATCACCTAAAAGATTTTTCAAGATTAATAATAAGAATAAATGACCAATTATTTATTTTTTTCTATTCGAAATTGAATTATAAAATACTTCCAATTTAGATTGATTGGGAATACAAATTTATTAATTTTAAATATATATGTACAAGATATAAAAAAAACCTCACTTAGTATTCAATAAATAAAGTCCGAAACTCGAGTTGATAATAAATGAGTTGAATATGAGCATAACAAATAATATTTAATTCAGTTCGATTCAACTAATACCACAAATTTAAAGTGTATAAAAAATGATCTGTTTTAATTTTATTTTCTAAAAAATTATCTTGTATAAAATTATTTAGTAAAACATTTTTTTTTTAAACGCGTGATATTATTGAGTCAAAATTAACAATATAGTTTCACATTTAATTAAATGACATATTACTCTAAATAAATAGTTTTATTACATCCTTTCCACCTCTATAAATAGACATCACAAATCAACCTCCATTTATGCATTTCCCATATTGACAAATACCACACACCATGTCTCAAAACCTCCCTCTCTTTAGTTTCATTACAATCTTTGCCCTAATCTTTGCTCCATCAACAACAGGTCACTCCAAAGCCCCACACAAGAAGATCAAGGGCATGTTTGTGTTTGGGAGTTCTTTAGTTGACAATGGCAACAACAATTTCCTCACAAACTCCTTAGCAAAGGCAGACTTCAACCCCTATGGAGTGGACTTCCCTCTAGGCCCTTCTGGAAGGTTCACCAATGGAGATAATGTGATTGACCTATTGGGGAAGAAGCTGCACCTCCCTAACTACATTCCACCTTTTAGTGATCCTTCAACAAAGGGGAGCAAGATTGTGCATGGTGTGAACTTTGCTTCTGGTGGTTCTGGCATTCTTGATGATACTGGTTCTCTTGCAGTATGCCTCTCTCCCTTTCTATCTCTTTCTGTCTATCTATCTATCTTTACATGGTTTTTCTTGATTTTGTGAGTACTAGGTGCTGCCCTAGTTGAATACTAGGGTGTTGTCTTCTATGCATTGATGACTAGTGGTGGTTGGTGAAGTTCATGTGATTTGTCACATGGCTATTTCCTAGTGAGGTGTTTGTTATTACTAGGGTGAGCAGAATCCGATATCAAACCGAAGAACTGAACCGAGTCGTTGCATCTTAATCGCATTTTTAGCATGTTGGGGCTCGGTAATTTAGATGCATTTTTTGGAAATCAAATACTCCATTTGTCTCATTATTATTCGATTAATTCAAAAGTACTTCATCTCTGTTACTATTTCAGGTTTGGTTTGACCTAAAATCATTCACAGTTTTGATCATATAAATCAGAAATAGTGGAAGGGAGGAAATAACAAATAACAACCCTTTAGAATTTGTGGACATTACCACTTTTTAGTTACCAGACCTTTTTTATTTTACTTGTCTATATTTTTCTTTGTTGAACCGAAAATTGAATTAATAAAAATATTAGATTCAATTCGGTTCAGATCAACTTCAGACAAACGTTTGCTCGGTCCGGTTGAATTTTGAAACCAAATCGATTATTTCCACTAAAATCAATTCGGTTGAAATCAATGTCAACCGAACCGACTTAATGTCCACCCACGAAGAATGTGGGTTGTTGAGTAAACAATTAATTGTATGTACAACAAAGCCTAACTCCATCAACATACAATTACATTGCACTACTAAAGTGATCATGCTTCACCAAATCTTGCACTTTCTTCTTTAAAAACACATTCAAGAAAATTTAATAATTGTGGGAAATGTGCGATTTGATTAGGGAAACGTGACCAGTTTGAACGGGCAAATCAAGAATTTTGAGGAGGTGACTCTGCCACAATTGAAGATGCAAATTGGGAACAATAAAAGCAAAGAAATTCTTGGGAAATTCTTGTTTGTGGTTGGAAGTGGAGGAAATGACTACTCATTGAATTACTTTCTTGGGTTGGCCAGCAATAGTAATGTCACTCTTGAGGCATTTACTACTACTCTGACATCCACTTTATCTTCCCAACTTAAGGTATTTTGTTTTATTTCTTTATTGGATCTATTTATGTGTTTTTAATGTGATTAAGTTGGGATCTTTAAGTTATTATTGATTGTGATCTATGAATGAAATTAGTAGCCTCGTAAGCACTTGTTTCCTAGCAACTTTTGATGTTGGATGTGGAAGTTGATTGGAGGGCATTTTGGAGATAACTCAAAGAGTTATCCGGCGAATGGGCGGGTTTTATCTGAATCTTAACCGAAATCGGTTAAAACCTACTCAAGAAAAGAGTTTTGGTTCTGATTCTAAAACCGAACTCGTTTAGATCTTATCATGACCAGTTAGTCGACCGATTTGACATGGTTCTTGTCTGAGTCTAACTCGGTCCGTTATAAACATGAATTTTTCATATTTTAATTTTTTTTTCAGTTTAACTTGAAAATCGTGTAATGAATTCATTTTACCGGTTTCAATTCCAGTCCGAGTCTAATTGTATCGGATCCGATTCTGAGTATAGAACCACAATTATTTACCGATTGCAGGCATTGCACGAGCTCGGGGCACGGAAGTTCGTGCTCATGGCGATCAATCCGAACGGCTGTAGCCCGATGGCTACGGCCCGGATCCCTACACAAGAGGGGTGTGTGGAGAATCTAAACAGAGCATCACTCATGTTCAATGCCAACTTGAAGAACTTAGTAGATGATATAAGGCCTCAACTACCTGGTTCTAATCTTGTTTTTGTCAACTCTTACAAGATCATGACTGATATCATCACATTTCCTAGCTCTCAAGGTACATTAACATATCAATCTCCCTCTTCTTTCCTAAACCTCATGAGCCTAAAGGACTTCTCTTGATCTTTTTCGTGTGCTTGAAGGTTTTCGTGATGCAAGCAGCTCGTGCTGCGAAGTAAGGCAGGTGAACGAGGGCGGGACGGGGATTTTGTGCAAGAGAGGGGGCTCAATTTGCAGCAACAGAAGCGAATACGTGTTTTTCGATGGTCTGCACCCGACGCAGGCAGTGAACAATGTGATTGCAGCCAAGGCTTTCTCTTCCCATCTCAGAGCAGAGGTCTACCCTTTCAATGTGAAGAAGCTCTCACAGATTTAGGTTTGTTTTTGTAGTAATTACTTTGTTGTAACTCTAGTTTTTGTATGTAGAAAGAACATGGAATGATCCTCTGGTTTCTTGTTCTTGAGTGTTTGCATGTTGTAACATCAAATGCTAGTATGATTTTGTGCATGACAGAGCTACTTGTAAGCTATTCGAGACGCTTGACTTGATAGTAAACGACTCGAGTTCGGACTCGATACTTTTATTGAGGCGAGCTTGAGCCATACACTCAAACGATACTCGACATGTTAAGTTTGTGAACATATTCGAATTCGTTTGTTTACGAGCATGTCACCCGAGATTGTTCGCAAGCCTTAAATCGAGCCAGAACACAAGTTTGGATGCATATCATGATTAAAAAAAGTTTTTGAACTCAGAAAACCATTAAAATGAATATAAACGAGTTGAACTCAAACTGGTAAACAATATTATCGAGTAAAGTACGAGTCGAGCTTGATTAATGGGTCAAAGCCTCGAGGTGAATTCAAGTAAAGCTCAAAACAACTAGTATTGGACTCGGTTCGACTCATTTAGACTCGTGTGTATGCGTAAATTGAGGTATTACTACTATATATATATATATTTAAATAACATTTAAACATCAATCCGTTGTAGTCTAGTTGGTTAGGATACTCGGCTCTCACCCGAGAGACCCGGGTTCAAGTCCCGGCAATGGAAGTCTTTTTTATTTTTATCTAAAGTCTTATCATTTGACCTAATATGGAATAAGACTAAAATAACCTTGTGAGAACTGAATATTTTTAGTGATTTTCACCTACAGTTGATTCCTGCAAAACAAAATAGAAGTTTTTTTTTTTCTACAGTTGACTTGTATTTATTTATTCAATAATAAAAAGGGAAATAATCTAGAATTGGTTGTTGGTGGTTGCTTAGTTGCTAGTGGATTGATGTTGGTGAAAGAACATGTCTCAGTCTTGGAGTCTAACCATAGACTTTTCATAATTTCTAGGAAATTATTCATATAATTTGGTATGAATACATTGAAAGATTCTGTTTTACTCAGAATGGTAGCAATTTTTTTTTAATTGTTCTGTAGGTTTCATGTATGCTTTGTATGTTAATAAGAAATTTGACAGTCTTTGAGTTTCAATCTTGAGACAATGTTAAGATTGTTTATTTCTTGAAGGGTCAAATAGTGCATTAATTCATAAGAGAATAAAGGTAGGTATGCATAAGCTTTGATAAATCGAGTTGAAGTTGGATTAAAATGTAATATTTAGGAAAATCTCGAGGGTTTGGTACTGCGAGGTGTGCATCATATTGTGGCATCGGATTGTTGAGTAAGTAAACTCACATCGCTCAATATATAAAATTCAATTAAAAATCATAAATTAAGTAGAATTTAAACTCAACTTAATACACAAACTTTAATTAATAACAATAATAATAATAAGTTGAACTCAAACTCGATCAACTACACATTTTTTACACCAGGTCAAAACTAATTATTAAAACACTTATCATCAAAATATTTTTAGAGTAATTTTCCTCATCAGATGAAGTCATATTTACATCAATATGATAATTAATATATTTGTGGATCATAAATACATATTAAAAAAACCATCATGGATAAGGTAAAACACATATTCCACACAATGCAAATGTCCCAATTAATCATGAGTCATGGGTCAACTAACATTATATATTATTATATATATATATTCTTAAAAGACACCAATTACATAAAGAGTCATAGATATTATATGATAGAATCTAATCTACTCAAAGTGCCAACATTACATTATGGGCCGTTGCTTTACTCAAAACAAACTCAACCCTAGTTTTGAAGTTGAAGTTTTCAACACTTTACTCATTACAACACTTTAATAATGCACACGTATTAAAATATAACTAAAAGAATATGTTGTGATGTCCCAATACAATTGGCCAACACACATAGTATTCCTATTAAAATAGAAACAAAATAGACGACAAAAAACAATGGTGAGCGCCGCTTGAGCTATAAGCCAACAAAAATAGCTAAATTCAACAACAATAATAGTAATAAATTGAAAATTTTAAATAAAGATCCAGGTTCACCACTACTTCCTCTATTCACGAATTTATTACTCATTTAAACCCGACTAGTGGTCTCAAAAAATATTTTAATTTATACTTCACTTAACGGGATCATTGCCGGTGCAAGGTTCGCATGATCTGGCCTCCTCTAATACAGTATTACATACTATAATCGTATTGGTGGAATCAGAAAGTAGGGGGAGAGATCTCAAAGTGGCTAACTCTCCTCAAGGCCCAAAATAATGCCTAAACTGACATTTTATATGATTCACAGAGATATTTTTGACACACAAAAACTAGTTTTAAAAGCTCTCCTTTCATCTTCTGGGTATATTTAATTGAGTTATTTGTACAAAACAACGGAATCTACATAACAAAAAATTAAATATTTCATCCGTTCACGAAAGTTCTTTCCATTCTACTATTTTGGTTCGTCTGTAAAATATTTTTACATTTCAAAATTTTTATTTATAATAAGTAAGCTCATTCAACCCATACAACAATTCAATTAAAAATAATTATACAAATTGATCCCAAACTTTGCTCGATATATATTTATATACATTATAATAAGCTATGAGGAGTTAAAATGTTAAAATAGAAAGAAAATAGAGGATAAAAATAGAAAATGGTGAGCGCCAGTTGTTTGAAGGCAACAAAAATAGCTAACCACTTTACCAGAAATATGATTAGTAGAGATGTGGATAAGTACAATATCAACATCAACCACGTCGATTAATTATCCATCCTTTCACTAAATCCAAATTTGTATTTATTTTCCAAAGTGAAAATTACAAAATAAAAAATTGAGTATAAAAATAGAATAATTGCACGTGGGCCAACGTCAGATGATTCTGTCATAATTGTGTCGGAACATTAATTGGTAGGCCCCTATCTACTCTGATCCGCTCCGGTCGGATCGGATATTGAAATTTAAATATTTTTATATTTTAATTATTTGAATCTTAAATTTTAGATATTTGAATCCAATTCAAATGTTTCGGATAGGATTCATGTAATTTTGGTTATGTATCGAAAAATATTTGTGCTTTTGGATATTTGTTGAATATTTTAATTATCCTGTTACAGTATAATTTTTTATAAAAAATAATACTCCATCTGTTCATGAATATTTGTTACATTTTGACCCGGCACGTGTTCTAATATAGTGTTTTGACTTTTGATAAAAGAGTGTAGTTAGTAGTGTTTGAGTCTCACTTATTATTATTTAAATGAAGTGTGTGATATAAATGGAAAGTTTAAAGTGTAACAAATATTGGTGAACGGTCCAAAAAGAAAATATGTAATAAACATTGATGGACGGAGAGAGTATTTTATTAATATCAGATCGGATATGGAGTACTCTTTAAATTCAAAACCACTAGAATATGTAAACTCAAATTCAATTCAAAATTTTGAAAATCAAATATTCACGTACGAACCTGATCGAGTATCGAATATTAGATGAAATATTGGATACTTGAGAAAATAGACACCCATACTAATAGTAATTTTGTTAATTTGAATTTTGATCTCAAGGTTTTATAATTAGTTATTGTTAATCTCATCAAAATTTATGTCGGTATAGTTGCCAAGATGTACGGTATTAAAAGATTGATTAACCACCCGACTTCAGACATAAAGCAAAACGAAGTCATTAGTTTAATGAAATAGATTGATTGGAATTACTAGATTTGCGATAATTTAGTTTTGTTTTTAGATTTAATTTTCATTGAGATCAGTACCTGTCTGGTTGAGCTTGATTAGGACTAAAAACGAAGACAATTATTCATAAGTTATTTTGAGGATTTGATTCTTAAAAAGCTTGTTCGGAGATTGGTTTGATAGTAAATAAATTGAGCTTGAGTTCGGAATTTTTATTGAGACGATTTCGAGCATAAAGATGCTCAACTCATTGAATTTGTTTGTTTTCATGTATATTTATAAATCTTGAATTGAGTCAAAACACGAGTCTAGATGCATGTAATGATATAAAAGATAAATTGAGTAACAAGTTCGATCTTGAAAACAATTAATATGAATATCAAATAAGTTGAATCTGAATGCAAACTTACGAACAATATTATCGAATAATGCATAAATCAAACACGAAATCGATAATTAGATAATAAAATTAACTCAATCAATAAATCGAAAGCTCGAGTTGAACTGGATTTGAGATATAAACTCCAACAACCAATTAATATTTATTAGACAGATTAACATGAATGTGATAAATTGCAATATAAGTTATAAATCAAGTGTGCTATCACTAAAATATTTTCCACCTAGACCTTACATCATCAAACAGGCCAGTTGGCTTTATCCACAAAAGCAACAATTAATTCAAAAAGAAAATTCAAGAAAATATATCCAATCTAATCTATTCATTTTCTATATTTTTCCCTTAATACTCATGTCAAACAAAATAATATAAAATAAATAGAATGAAAGATTCTTGCCTCACTCGAAGATAAGATGGAAGATCGATTTGACTCGAATTTTGGATCTGATCTTTAACTATACACAAATTAATGATGTAATTGGAGAAGATTTCTTTTTTTTTGTCAATTTTTTGATCCAGTCGAGCTCGATTAACATAGAGCCTGATGGACAACCCTTCAATTTGGCTCTAACTCTATAATTCACCCATCTCCCCAGTCCTTGAAAGCTCTCCTCGGATTAGTCCTCTTTAACGCCATTTTTTTCGAGAAAAAAAAAATCAAAGAACCAAAGCAGCAATAGCAACTTCAATAAGGGAATTGGACAACTCGTCATTTTTCTTCTAAAATACCTCATATGAAGAACTTTGAGGACTCTCTTCATTCATAAATTTGGTGCTCATTTATCATTTAAATTCGTCTAAAAATTTATTATTCGATTATTTTTTATATATAAACTCTTTAAATAAAAAAATAGAAATTACAAAATGAATAATAAATTTGTGTATGTTCATGTCCATCAGACCTAAAATTGCCTACCAATTTGAAGAGGCAAAAAATGTGGGAGTGTGCATCGGTCGATCGGTTCGACCGACCGACCAAATTTTCTAGAACCGAAAATGGAACCGAACATGAAAAATCTAAATCAAACCGACCGCTCAAATAATATAAATCGAATCAAAAACCGACCAACCAAAACTGATCGATTTCGGTTCGGTTCGATTTTGAACCGAAACTATTATTATTTCTTTATTTTTTAAAATTATAAATAATTTATAGAATCCATCTTTAAAAAACTGTATTTTAAAATTTTTATTTTATAAATCTAAAATATATTATATAATTATATATACTTTTATCAAAATATAAATATAATTATTTAATATTTATATTAAATATATATATTTATTATTTTTATTAATATATTTCGATCGGTTCGAAAAATGAAAATCGCAAATCGAACCGAAACCTATCGGTTCTAGAATTTAAAAACCTAACCGCAAACTGAATGAAATAAAAACCGAATCAAAATCTATCGTTTCAGTCGGTTTTCTTAGCTCGGTTCGAGATCTAATAAAAAAAATTGTATGATGTTAGTACTCGAAAATGCTCACCCGCCCACGGCGGGTAGGGTTAATGCGCCCACGAATGATGTGGCATGCCATGTAGATATATATTAAATTCTTAAGATTTTTTTTATTAATTATCACTTTCCGACTAGGGTTCATTGGTTAGTGTATAGTTTAATATTATTCAATATAAATGAATAATAAAAAATAAATTTAACAAAGAAATGAAAATATAGTAACTCACATGTTGATGTGGCAATGACGTGGCATTGCCACATCCGCCGCGGGCACATTAAGATGTGCCCGCCGCGGGCGGTGGAGCATTACTGTGTTAGTACTATTTTGTTCCACCTATACTTTCATCACACCAAAGGCCAACTTGGCTTGCATTATCCACAATGGATAGAAAGAAAATAAAAATAAATAAAAAAAGATTCAAATAGAATATAAATATTTTTTAATTTATCTCCAGAGCAAGAGTGGCCATAGTAGAATCTACACTATTATAAATCCACTTCAATCTCCTTCTTTTCCCATCCAAACCTAATACCAGAAAATCAACTCCCACCATTTCCATACCCATCAACCTCAACAATGGTGTTCATCGTCTCACCCCCCACCACCACCCACGGCCACGATTTCCTCACCAGCCTCCCCTCCCACATCGTTTTTGAGGTCCTCTCGCGCCTTCCCGCGAAGTCGATTGTGCACTGCAAATCCGTCTGCAAGCAGTGGCTGGATCTCATCTCCGATCCCTACTTCGCGCGCCTGCATTTCACCAGATCCAAGCCGGGCGTCGCGATCCACCAATCGGAGCCGTTGAAGAACCTCCTCCGGGTCGTCGATTTCGAGGACTTCCACGATCCGACGGTGGAGATCGACCTCAAGGCGCTCAGCCCCTCCGCCGACGCCGCGATCGTCGTCGATGGATCCGTGAAGGGGCTCCTCCTCCTCCGCGACGCCAACTACAAGCACGAGGCGCTCTACGTCTGCAACCCCCTCACGCGCGAGTGCGTGGAGCTGGCGTGCCCTAGCCAGACCGTTCGCTACCCTAGCGTCGTGACTCACGGATTCGGCGTGACGGGGAGGAGCGAGGAGTTCAAAGTCGTGCGGATTTACCAGGAGAGGGAAATCGATCCGAGGAGCGGCTCCTGCTTGCGAATCCCCAATTCGGTGTGTGAGATTTACACGCTCGGAACGGGTGAGTGGAGGAGCATCGGCGGCGGCGGCGCCCCCTTCGCCTACGACGGCCGCCTAATCGGCCAGTTCTTCAGGGGAAACCTCCACTGGCTGGTGGAGGACCTCCACGGCCAGGAACTCATCTCCTGCTTCGACCTCGAAACAGAGGCATTCCAGCCATTCCCACCGCCCTTCCCAGGTAGGAAGCTCCTCGGCAGCGTCGGAGTCCTCGACGACTCCCTCTGCCTATGCGACAACACCTCAAATTTCGAGGTCGACATATGGGTGATGAAGGAGTACGGAGTGGGGAAGTCATGGATGAAAAGCTTCGTCATCAGGAAAATGCCCGAATTGATCGGGCCATCCTTCGAAATCGTGCGAGTTCTCAAGGTATTGGGAGATGGTAACATTCTGCTGGTGTGGGCGAATTACTGCGTGCTGAATTACTGCAGTAAAAGCGAAGTTACTCAAGAAGTGGACATGGATCAGTCCAGAGGGCCTAATAGCGTTGAGGCTATGCATTATGTGCCCAGTTTCATGAGTCTCAGGAGCTTCTTTAAGGAGAAATTGATCATGTTTTAGTTTGTTTGCTGCATATTGCAATGGAGTTTGTTTGTAGTTCATAAAAATCCATTCTTGAAACCTGAACTATATTTGATGTTCGGTTTTAAGTACTATGCAATGTTGAATTGATTTCCCATCTTACAATGCTTCCTTCTTTCTTGTTTTCTTTTGACACCAGAGAGAGAGTTGAAGAAGAGACTCATTAAAACAAAAACATATGAGTTACTCTTGATTGTTGTCTATGATTTGAATTGGTTATTCTGTACTTTTGGTTGTTGAGTTGCTATAATTCCTAATCAATATCTATATTTAGGTTTTCTTTTAATTATTATGAGTTGTTCGGCTGAATGGACACGATCCGAAATTTAATCTCCAGACGGCCCAATGAGTAGAGAAACCCAAGAGATCAAATTTGAGTTGGTCTTTTGATTATTTTCTTTGATTTGAATTGGTACACTCTTAACTTTAGTTTATCTTGGTACTTGACTTTTGCTACAATCTAGTAAAACTATATGAGGTCCTTCTCTAATACTAGGGAGATGGAGATTACCTAAGTGGAGATGGAAGAAAACTACTCCGTCTCCGGACAAAATTAACACATAAAAAAAAGTAGGTAAAAGTGGTTGGTGAAACAAATAATGCACAAATAAAGTGTTTTGTGGTATACAATTCGAAAAATTTTGAGACAGATAAGATGGAATAGAGGTAAGGAAGTATAATATTGACATGAAAGAACAAGAAATCACATCTCACACGCCAAATGTGGCCTTCTTTGAGTAACTAACGAGCAAAGAATAACAACATTGTAATGAGATAAGCTAACACCTGTGGAGCTCTCTATGGCTATAGCATCACTGTACGTGTGGGGACGACAAACTAGACACTCTTATACACACGAAAACCGTTACTGCTACTCCTAACGCGTGACTCGATTGAAGTGCTTAAAGGAAATCTACTCACAGTTTGGGATCTATAGTCTATACACTTCTTACCTTACTTAAAATGGTCTTGTTGGATTGTCGCCACAAACTCCCGGTTGTTCTCTTTATGTTTCCATATCTCGCCGTTTGAATGCACCACCCACGATATTTGAGGAAGCGCGGAATAGTCTGCAGAAGCTTGACAGAGTGAGTAATCTTTCTTGGTTTATGACAGAGTGAATGATCTTTCTTATTAGGTTGGTTCATCTTGTTGAAAAATGAATAGAGTCCAAACTATAAAACGAAACGAAACACGGGTATAGACGCAGCAAGGTACGGTTATCCAGGGCTTACCTGGAGATGGAAGCTTTTCAGGTTCTCTTGTACCATGCAAAACCATTGTACCAGAAAGCACAGTGATGAATCCACAGAGAACCGAGACAATATCGCTAGCACTCTCACCGGCCCAATCCTAGAGCAGCAGATAACAGATTAATGGCAACCTAAGTGCCTTAATGCAACAGTAAAACCATAAGTACCTTGAACATTATGGCACTCGCAAAAATCGTGAGCGACGTGAACATGGCATAATATATTGGAGACACTATGGCAGTGTTGAATGTGTCCAAAGCCTGGAAAGAAAGCCACCATTGTTCGTAATGCAAGTTCGGAAGTTAGAAGAAGTGCATAGACAAGCATAGGCGAAAAATTCGATTCAATACAATCTTGCCAGGCCATTCAGATCATCTTCTTGAGAAGCTACATCATGAAAGATCGTTTTTTGTTACCATTGTGATCTTCTTTTATTCAAGTCTCTTCTGATTAATATCGAACAGACGACATTCTAGACCTTTTTCGTCATTTATTTTGTTTTGAGGAATATATCTTACTTATATTTACACCTAGAAGTGAGTTCATGAAAATAGGTATGTCTTAAGTTGCTATGTAACTGGATCCAAGCATCTTCTAACCTTCTAAAGAATACGAAAGAGACGTAGTCTTCAACATAAAGCAGTAAGAAAGGCACCAAAAGTAAAGAGAAGTTACCTTGTTTAAGTAGATCAATTGAGTGATTATACAAGAAGCTGAAACCATGGCAAATATCCAGGACTGTAAGTGGGCTAGCTGACTATAGCCTTCCAGTGTGAGCTTTATAGCTATTCCTACTGCTTTAATGCTCATAACCTACATCGACCAGTAGATCAGTATCGTGAAGTCAGGAAAGGAAATCAACGAATGTAGTTCATTTCGTACTTTAGGACCAAAACCGCCTCTTGAAAAGCAATATGAATAACTTGCTGAACATGATTAACTTCACGTTTAGCGTCGTGAGTAAGTTTTACTTACAGTCACGGATCCAATGATCGAGCAAACACCAATGTACACCATTATGTTTGTCTGTCCATAGCGTGGCTCACAATACAAAACAAGTGCCAACACCACTGCCCCTGCTGAAACTATGTACAAAAGGAAAGCTGGGACGAGAAACGAGGAAAGCATTCAGAAATAACGATATGTCCTTATTGAGACGGGACAGAGAGATTTCTGTATCCACTCACTCACCTGGCTGTATTGCTAATTCCCATATCTCATCTACTGAGCTAATACTATGTTCACCCGGTGCATGAAGCACGATAATAGTGGATCCCACTATGCACAAAACACATCCCAATATTCCTAACTTCCGTAGTTTTTCTTTCAGTAAGAAATGAGCCAAAATAGCACTGCAATGAAAGAAACCAAAGTTCACCTTACATGATTACTTGACTAGCGTAGAACACGAGCTACACTTGAAATATTGCAGTTCTGATCATGTAATATGCTCTTACATGATAGGAAAAGGGGTACTTAAAGACAAAGGATAGTAAAACACATGTTTACCTTACTATTATGCTCAATGCTCCAAGTGGAGTGACAAGGACTGCCGGTGCATACATATAAGCTACAAAATTGGCAAACTCTCCAAGAACCACTGTGTATTAACAAAAGGCACGATAAATTTCACTTATGAGGATGGAAGTAGCAATTTTAATGAATCTATGTAGAATAGCAACTTACTAGTAAACATGCCAATCCACCAGAGTGGTTCTTGCAGATATCCATATCCTCCCGAACCTTCATTTTAACGCAGGCAATATCATTAAAGGTTCTAAAACATCGCGACTAGATTTGCACTTGTGATTACATTATATAGAAACAATTCCCCTCATTGGTAATGCATTTAACCACTACCATCTAAGGCCTAAGCCATAAAACATTACACCTTTCTCGTTGTTAACTTCAAGTAATCTGCTAATGATCAATGCAACTTCAAGAGCTGTTTACATCATTCCTCTTTGATTAGATTACATCCTCTTCACCTAGCAACATGCTTTTCTCCATTAAAATGTACTATTCGACATGCAGTAAGTGCTTTATTCAATCAATAAAACCCATAAACATCACCTCAAATTGAAAGGCAACAAATTAGCTCAACCCTCCACATGTAACAGCAAAATACAAACATACACAAGAAATGACCAAGTTGCAGCCTTTAACAACTATCCAAAACAACCAATCCACCAAAAGAGAAAATTCATTAGCTGCGAGCAGAATATGACAATTCAAGCTTCAAACTTTGCAGAACTAAAAACAAACCAACTCCAACATCCAAAGAGTACACATCCATAAAAGAAAAATGAGCTACAAAACTTACTGGCGCGAGAGCCCGATGCTCCTGCTCTCTGCAAGCCCTTTTTCTTGATGATGAAGCTCGACCCGATAAACAAGCTGGACCCCACTGCCAGCCCGAACCCGATTAAGTTGGTCTCAAACATGACCCGACCCGGCCCGAATCTGGCGACGCAGCCCCTTAATCCGTGCTCCCCCGAGCTTATTTCTCATCTGTTGTTGCCCAATCAACTGGGACTTCGCGCGAGATCAAAGAGGAATATATGAGGAAATAAAGACTGCAACTTTATGAGTTTTTTTCTCTTTTCTTGACGGATTTTGGAGAAACCAATACTTTTGTAACAAGATTCTGTGCGTGTATGGTGTGCGTGAGTAAATGCTTCAGCTACCAGTCCAAGTGCAGGGTTGGTATTGGTTGGGTTTTTTTTAACTTTTGTTAAGAGAAAGGTTGTTTCTTGATTTGATTTTGGGAATTAGGGATTTAAAAATTGGAGGGAATTTTGCAAATTATATTATATTTTTAAATGAATTATATTCAAATTCTTGTTGGGAGACTATATTATTTGAGGATCTTTTAAATGTCGAATTTATAATGTTCGTTATTATTATTTTTAACTATAGTAAAATGGGCCTAACATATATGAATATAATTAAATCATATAGTATTATAAAAAATTCAAAGAATGTTAAGAAAAAAAAAATCAAATTATCGAAATTATAATTGCAAGTAGTCCTGTGAAAATTTAGGTGGCCTGGTTTAATTAAGTTTTGCAACTAAACCTATTTTAATATTTAATTGAATGCTGCACTAATTTTTGATTAATTATGTTCCTATCTACCACATGCTTTAAAGGCTTAGTCATGACAATAAAAGAAATTAAAAGATTTATTTAAATTATGGTCAATTATTATAGAGATTGTACATTTAGAAATATTCTTTGTAAATATTGAGTTGTTAAGTTACATAATAACATAGTTTTGTTAGTTTACTAATTAATGAAGATAAATAGTTATTTAGTAGTATTCCATATGTCCTATATATACTAAATTAATAATACAATTTATTACTTTTTTATTGAATGTTCCAACTCATACCTAACTATTGTAGTTACAAAATGAGAAGATAACATAGTTTGATGTTGTTGAGTGACAACCATAAGGTTCTTTTGGTACCAATTTTGTCCTGTTTCATTATATTTAGGTTGTATTTTTTTTATATTTTGTTCACACACAATTCTTTTTATATAGACAGGTTTCAATGACTATATTAATGGACTAGATTAGATACAACAATAAATTGTACATAGATATCTGCTAATAGTTTAGTTTTCTAGTGTTATCGATATCGACAATAATAACAAGGCATGGAAGAAGATAATTCCAAAATTAATATTAACATATATTACCTTCTCAATTAAATAAAATGTCAAGAATAAACTTATAAGTCAAGTCTAAATATAATATAAATGAATTGATTCAATGGTTTTCTATAAATTAAACTCTTTAGATAGATGAGATGAAATTCTTTTGTTAGCCCAATAATTATTACACAAATCACTTTTTTTTTCATCAAGAAAATTTTAGATTTTTACTTATGAAGGCTAAGGTGTTGGATTCAATTCTCATCACTCCAATTTAATTAAAGATATATAAAATATAAATAAAACAAAATTATGATATTAAAACAAATTAATTATCTCCCTAGTAATTACTCGTTCTAACCATAAAACTGTTATAAATTTTGTTATTTTGACATATCCACAAAATTACTCGGCAAAATAGTCATGTAACTTCGGGAGAAGGGGTGTCTCCTCACAAAGGGGGTCACAATGACAAGACCAAAATGATTTTTTACCAAAAACATAGGTATTGGCGAAATTGTAAGACTTGTAATTATCTTTTTGTTCTTCTAGGCTCCACCACTCACTATACAATATAATTAATAAATCAAGTGAAACTCAAACTCCATTCAATTCATATTATTTTGATAAGCTAGTTAAGCTCTTGCTTACTTATATTGGCTTAACTAGCTAAGTTTATGAAACACACAAGTCTGCAAAATTAACAAAGTCCGAAAAGTTTATATTGTTTCGTTATTGCTTATTCAACCAACCATTCCCGACATAGAATATAATCTCATCAACCCTACTATTAATTTTTCTTTTCTTCTAATTATTTTAATAGATTAGTCAAACTATTTTCTTAAAACAAGTAGCAAGATATTTTAATGGGATCAAAGTTAGTAAAAAATTATGTTACATGACTCCAAAACTAGATTCACCACACATCCAAACTCTACTCTTGCAAGTAGAACATATATAAAAGGGAGACTTGACTCTTACCACAGTGAGTGAGAGTGAGACCACAAATAATTGTAGTAACGATTGCTCTCTTCCCTCTTTAATCTATTTCCTTTTCCTCTCATCTGTCATTTCCTTCTGCTGCTGTTGCAGCAGAGCCATAAAAGCTCTCTTCAAAGTCGCCGCCATTACCAAAAGTTGCTCACTTTTTTTGCCTTTATAAAGTTTTCATTTTTTTTTCTCTCTTTATCTGTCGTGTTCACTTCTCAACAAATTAAAGATGGATATTTTGCTCTCAAATTGTGAAAGAATTAGTTAATCACACTGCACTAAACAAATTAAAGATGCTACTGCTTTCTCTCTGCTGCTGCTTATTAATATCCCATATTGCAATTTACACGTAGTCTGCATCTTGTGAGGTAGTATGCTCTCGAGTTGCTACAATTTCTTCACCAAAGTTCAAGAATCTTCTTCTTTTGCAAGAACTCGAAGGTGGGTTTGTTAAAAAATTTAATCTTTTTTCTCTATATGCATAAGCATGAATGGTAAGATTGTGAAAAAATTCCATCTTTTTTTGTGTTTTAGGTTTTATTTTTCATAGCTCCTTGTGATGATCCAAATGCAAGATCAAGTTTCTCTTGAAAAAATTCAAGCTTTTTCTTCTCTTTTCTTTCTTTTTTCTGTTTTATTTATTTCTATCTCCTTGTGATGATCATCTACATGCAAGATCAAGGTTTTTATGTTTCTTGAAAAGATTCAAGCTTTGTCTTCTCTTTTCTTTCTTTTTTTTTTTGGTTTATTTGATTTCCCTCCTTGTGATCATCCAAATGCAAAATCAAGGTTTTTTTGTTTCTTGAAAATATTCAAGCTCTTTCTTATCTTTTCTTCTTCTTTTTTTATTTTTTTTTATTTCCCTTCTTGTGATTATCCAAATGCAAAATCTAGGTTTGTGTTTGGTTTCTTGGAAAAATTTAAACTTTTTGTTCTCTTTCCTTCTTTGTTTGTTTTATTCTGTTTCCTTCTTGTGATCATCCAAATTAATGCAAAATCGAGAATTTAATTCTTTTTGTTATGTGGTAACAATAACATATGCAGAAATGGCTGATAAAAACCAAGACTTCTACTCCCACAAACACCCTTCATCATCCCAGGTAATGATTTCCATTCCAAACTTCCTAACACAAAAATCCACATCAATTCTTGAAAAAAAATAAATCTCAACTTTTTTTTCAAAATAATATCTTGAAAAAAAGGTGGTGGAGGAGATGAAAGAGCTATGGCAAATGGTGGTGCCCATAACCCTAATGAACTTCCTTGTCTACCTCCGCGCCGTCATCTCCGTCCTATTCCTCGGCCGCCTTGGCAGCTTGGAGCTCGCCGGCGGCGCCCTCTCCATCGGCTTCACAAACATCACCGGCTACTCCGTCTTAGTCGGCTTGGCTTCGGGACTCGAGCCGATCTGCAGCCAAGCGTACGGCTCCAAGAACTGGGACCTCCTCTCCCTCTCTCTCCACCGCATGATCCTCATCCTACTCATCGCCGCCGCCCCCATCGGAGCTCTGTGGCTCAATCTCGAGCCCATCATGCTCTTCATGGGCCAAGACAAGGAGATCACCGCCATGGCCGCCACCTACTGCCTCTACTCCTTACCAGACCTTCTCACGAACACCTTGCTGCAGCCCCTGCGCGTGTACCTACGCTCGCAGGGGGTCACCCAGCCCCAGATGTGGTGCACGCTCGCCGCGGTTGCGTTCCACGCGCCGCTCAACTACGCCCTCGTCGTGGCGGCCGGGCTAGGTGTGCGCGGCGTCGCCATCGCCTCCGTGCTCACCAATCTCCACATGATGGCGCTCTTGATGGGCTACGTCTGCGTCTATGGGAGGTGGGAATGGAAATGGGGCGGCAGCGGCGGCAGTGGCGGAGGCGAGATTGGGGCGCTGATGAGGCTCGCCGTGCCAAGCTGTTTGGGGATTTGTTTGGAGTGGTGGTGGTACGAGATCGTGACGGTGCTGGCTGGCTACTTGCCGGATCCGAAGCTCGCGGTGGCGGCCACCGGTGTGATGATCCAGACCACCAGCCTTATGTACACCGTGCCGATGGCTCTGGCCGGGTGCGTGTCCACAAGGGTAATTAAGTCTTTCTCTTTTTTTTTTTTTCATGTGATAATGTTACTAATATTGGGTTCGGGTTCGTGTTCAGGTTCGGGTTCAGGTAGGAATATGTGTGGTTTCTTTGTGAATGAGACTTCTATTGCCTAATTATAGGTTACATTTCATACATATTGTCTTAATAAGATTCTCACACATTTCATGACTAAATTTTCAAGATTTAGGGTTTATAAAGAAAAAAAGATAAGGTTATCTTAATGATACGCGGTACATTACATGATTATGCAATAGAAGATACAAACTGAATCAATCAGTGTTACTATTAGTTACGATAGATGCATCGATACGCAGACCCTACTTAATAGAGGTCGACTCGTTTTCCGAAGTTGACCTCCTAATGCTAGTCACCTTTGCGCGGGTAGGCCAATTTTGATGCTTGATCGATCAAATGGTAATAGCTAGTGTGGTTGGAAAAAAGATGTAGAGTCCATTTTGATTGATTATGATCTCAATTTGCTTCAATAGTGTGATTTTGTTTTTTATGCATCATCTTTTTGCTTATTATTGCCATACACAATGATTTTAAAGTTGAGTGGAATGGATTCTTGAATTTATATTTTTCCTTAGGTTTTCATTTTGGGTGATTAGTTTGAAAGATAGAAAGTCTTATATATTCATTCTTAGTATTCATTTATGAATTCTAACCTACCTCATTGTTATTATTGACATATTTTAATTAAAAAATACTCACAATTTTATTATATTATTAATTTAATCTATCACTCAAACTAAACGATTCCTTACAGGTAGGCAACGAGTTGGGAAGCGGGAAGCCGTACAAGGCCAAGCTGGCTGCCAACGTGGCGTTGATAAGTGCATTCGTTTTCGGAATCATCAACGTGATCTGGACATTGATGTTCAGACGTGTGTGGGGCGCTCTCTTCACAAACGACGAAATGCTCATAACCCTAGTGGCGTCGGTTTTGCCAATAGTCGGCCTATGTGAGCTTGGAAACTGCCCACAGACCACGGGTTGTGGCATCTTGAGAGGCACGGCTAGGCCAGTCGTAGCCGCCCGTATCAATCTCGCCTCGTTTTACTTTGTCGGTACGCCCGTGGCCGTCGGACTGGCCTTCTGGCTCTGCATCGGGTTCCAGGGCCTTTGGCTAGGGTTGTTGTGTGCTCAAGTGGCTTGTGTCATCTCAATACTATATGTTGTGTTGCATTGTACGGATTGGGAAGATGAAGCCTTGAAAGCCACTAGGCTTGCATGCCTTGAAATGGGAAGCAAGTCTAGTCATGATGAAGAGATCAAAGGATTATTAGTATTAGGGAATTAAAAGATGTGTAATTTATATTTCAAGTTAGAATGTGTAGTTCCATATTAGAAGTATCATATTATGTGAATTAATTTGATTTCCACTTGTATGGTCATATATAGTATATACACATCTTGAACTATTGTGTTTAAACAAATTTATCACAAAGTATATAAAATATTCAATTTTGCCCTATAATTAATGAAAAATAAATTATACCAAAATGTTCAAATTTTCCTATAAGGAAAAGTAAATTGTGAAAATTTTAATAATTTCAAGTTTCTATAATTATGATATTTTTATATTTTAATTTAATTTTGTATTTATATTAAAAATTCTGCTTAGCCCTTAAAATTAGAATATATATATATATATATAATTATTTTAATATCTAGTTAATATCACATTTAGTAGAGGTTTTAGGATCGATAAATCCAAAAATTAGGTATATAACTATTTTAAATTTCAAAATTTTAAATAAATATTAATTATGCTTCATTTATTATATTTTAATAAATATTAACTAAAATAATAAATTAAATAATTAAATACTGAATTACATTCTAATATTGACACTATATTTTTTTATAAATTCGAATAATAGCCATAATTTGAAAAGGATTTTACAATTAATATAATGGTTTTGGATACGTTTGTTATAACTTGTAAACAATAGTTAAATTAATGACATTTACAAAAAATTGACAATATCTAATAACATGCTTATCCATGAAGAAACGTGTCTAATGTAGGCTTGATTTGTTGCTTTGTGAAGTGGGATTTGTAAAGACAAAAGAAAAATGGCAACTAATTAATATTAAGAGAATAAAAAAGTAGTGGATGGGGATGCTCAAAAATAGTGCTCAAAATGTGACAATTCACTTGTGTTTTTTGGACCTAAGTGGTCTCAAATCTCAACTCCCTTTCTTGTGATGACTTATTACAACTTTTGTTGAGTAACAACTCTCAACTTTTAACACCACAAATTGCATGTCCCTATTTTCATTTCACCTTCAAGCATACTTTCTCTAGGTTTTGGCTTTGTGTGGGAAGATAAAAAGGCTTTGAGTGTTTATAGCAAGTTGAGAAAAAGGAAACTTGTTCCATTTATTAAAGAGGAGTGGGGTGGGGGCAAAATAGTAAAGGGCAGACTATGTTCTAAAATTTAAGAACGGTTAAATTCTAACCGACTTTTAGTATGATCGATATGAACATTTCGTGCGTCTTCAGTTTGTTTCATTTTCTTTAAGTATAGTAATACCTTAATTATATATTCTTTCCATTCACCAAAAGTGCACTCTTATTATCTGTTTGGACCGTCTTCTAATATTTTTTTTAGACATGATTCAAAAAACTCTCAATATTTTAAAGATCACATATATTTTATTCCGTGGGTTCATTTGTCCACTAGATATACATTTTATAATTTTTTTCTTAAAGTTCGTGTTTACTCTTAACAACACATTTTTTGTGGACAGAATGAATGTATTATATGCATATAATTCAGGTCATACAATTGTAGTTTATGCTAGCTAACTTGTGAATATGTTCAAATAAAATACAATATGCTTATCATAATATATTACGATATTACTATTAATTAAGACTTTTTAAATCACTAAATCCTCTACACTTGGCTTAAAGGTTAAGACGTGACATATCTATTATTCTTTTCTAGGAATCTTTATCAATTGATATGTAAAGAATTGGTATTATTTTATTGCCAAAAGGCTATAACTTTTTTTTGATGCAATACTTAACATATTATAGACTACGTGGCAACCTGTGCTTTTTAGGGAATTATTCTTTTATGGGCAAGATTCGAAGCTATGGTACTAAAATACTTAAGAAAGAATAAGAAAAAAGTAATAAACGAAAAGGAAAAACAAAAAAGAAAAAGGAATAGCTCCATTAACGTCTACGTGTTTGGTTAAAATGAAGTTGGTTCAATTTATACTTTTTCTTTTGAGAAAATATTATTTGTTTTTTGAAAACTTTTTTAAGTAAATATTTGACATTGTGAAATGAGTTGGAGAAGACATCAAGTAGGATTTTTATTTACATGGAGTACCGCTCAACCGTTTGTGGTGGGCACGACCGCTGATATGACAATAAATTTTATTTTTTATTATTATTATTTTTTATCGAATAATATTAAAATATACTATGATCAATAAATTCTAATTAGAAAGTGAAAATTAATAAAAAAAAATTATTAAATATTTAATATTTATTTACAAGGCATGTCAAATTATTTGCGGATGAATAATTATGTTCGTTGCTACATCACCATATATATCCACTAATATTACCTTATATATGGATATTTATTGTAATTAGGGTTAATTTAGTGTGTGTGTGCATATGAACTTTCACCCAATTTAAATTTTCTTCATAATTTATTAATGTTTGGTGTAAATTTATAGATTTTAAAACATTCATGAATTTCATAATACAATTCTAATATTGACAAAATCAAAGCATCCATATAATATTTTTTAATTTTTTTTTAATTTTAATTATCTTTAATATACAATTTAGACATGAATATTGAAACAAAAATAAATACAAAAAGAGAAAGTAAAACTCAAATATATGTATTATACCAAATGAATTAACCCTATAAAACCTAAATCAAATAAACACACATTTACACACAATTAATAAAAAAATTGTAAAAAAGATCCAAAATGAAAGTGAATTTATGAGTTTAGAACACCATCTAAAAGTGGTGAAACAAACTAAAAATGGGTTAAATTCTTGAACTTCAAACCATGAACCCTTTCATCCACATATAAATACACAATAATAGCGTGCACAATAATCACACCATTAACATAAACAAATCCAATTCAAACCTACAATCACAAATCCACCTTTTCTACTTTAAGAGCCATGAAAAGATAGTGTTAACAAGAGTTGGAGATTTAAAAGCATAAAGAAATCAAGAACAAAGAGTAGCAAACAAATAGAGCCGTCAGTAGCATAAGCCGTAACTCAGAAAAATACAAGAAAGAGAGGAATCATCACATCTGTCCAAAACAAAAGCAGCATTTTTCCCATTCCATTACTTCACATTTCACCAATAATCTTCTTTTCCTACCCATTATATAGTAAAGAAATCAAAGATTACATGCTTCTGCCCTTCCACTTTTTTGGATATGCTGACATCCTTCATTACATCATCATTCCCTCTCCCACAAGATCCAAGATTTGTACATTGATTGTCTTTCTACCTGTCCCATAATCTCAAAAGGACAAAAATATACTCCATCACTGCATAACATCAAGAGAGAGAGAGGGAGGGAGAGAATAATATAGCAAAGGGTCATTGAGCAAGACATGTAAAGTGTCCTTGACCTAATAAACATGAAGAAGTGGGCAGAATGAGAGGCTAATCACAACTCAACTAGTGAAAATGACTTCTCATATATATATATATATATGTGTGTGTGTGTGTGTGTGTGTTTGGTCTCCACTTGGGAACAGAAAAGAAATGAGAGAAGGGTTTCCACTCATAAGTCATAACTACCAAAGTTTCATTTTTTACATGAAATATGCCTATTTCCCACTTTCCATCTCATATCTTCTACTAGTATAGTAGCCAACATGCAGTTTACAAAGCAAAAATTGCAAGTGTGTATAGAAATACAGACAAAGAAACCACTGCAGTCGATGGTAGAGCACTGGATCGAACATATGCATTAAACAACTTGGTTCGGATTGATCAATGATCATAGGGTCGGGGTGTTTAAGCTTGTTATAGGAAATCTCTGTGTTTAAAACAGTACCTGATGTGTTTTCCTTTCATGGTGGTGAAATTTGAGTATCTAATAAAAATTCTGTTGAGGTGATTGTTATTTTCCCAGCTATATAACAAGCACACAAGTGACAACAGGTGAAGTATTCGACAAATAATCTGCAGCTAAAGAATGCTTAACTCTATAGAACTTTGTTCATATGCTTATACTAAAGGAAATGAGAAACCTTAGGAACATTACGTTTAATGAAATACAAGCAATTCCAAGCAGAAGTCTTCATTCACAGATACATAGCTTACTACCTCCATTGATTTTAACACATGGTGCAAAGACATGCATAGATGAGGGAGAATCATCTCTGGATTTTGTGTTCTATTTCTTGATATGTGCTTTCCAGTCACTATGTAGTTGACATAATACTTTTTGGCTCAGTATATGCAGTATCATCACTTGACTATTAGCAATTCGAAGTATAGCAGAGATGGCTTACACTATCAAGAAAGTCAATCAAAATGTTTCTAAATCTAGAAAGCTCGAAACTAAAAACTAAAAAGCCATGCTTGACAATAAAAAGCCTAGATGTGTCCCGAAAAGGAATTAACTAGAGAGAAAAACTACATCTCATTTCTTTCGAAATAGTTAGGTATACTGCTTAGTGAAACAACAGTTCAAAGCACATAAACAACAAGCAATTGGTTTGTTGTATTATGTTGATCAAAGTAGTTTGTAACAACTAACAAGTTATTCATCACCCTACAACCCACATAAATGATACACGACATAACATAAGTAGCTGAATTGCATCGAGGAAAAAAGAGTGACCAGGCAACTTAATCACTCTGTTGAAGGTTCCACATAAATTATGAACCTGAAATAACATACCGAATCTAATACATGAAGGTGCTTGGTAAAGCAGCTGAGCTATATGGATGCCCACCCTGTTTCAGACCTAGCCCATTCATGAGAAGTCTGGTTTCTTTGTAAATCTTCTGGGAGCATTCGAATCACCACCTCGAATTGTTCTCCTAGAAGACCATGTTGAACTTTTTGAAGCATTCTCATCAAAGCCTCTTCCATTTGTCCTCCTTCCTTCACTTCTAGTATTCCTTCTTTCAAAATCTCTACCCGTCATTCTGTGCCTCCCTCCGTTCCTCTCATCATCATAAGACGAGCCATACCTTTCACCACCTCGAATGTTTGTTCTTTTAGAAGACCATGATGAACTTTTTGAAACATCCTCCTCGAAGCATCTTCCATTTGTCCTCCTTCTTTCAAATTCTCTACCCTTCGTTCCGTGCCTACTTCTGTTACTGTCATCATCATAAGACGAGCCATATCTTTCACCACCTTGAGCATTTCTCCTCCTAGATGACCTTGTTGAACTCCTCAGCACATTTTGGTCAGTGCCTCTTCCATTCGTCCTCCTTTCCACACCTCTAGTATTTCTCTCAAAATCTCTACCCTTCATTTCATACCTCCCTCTTTTAGTCACATTTTGATCGTCAAAGACCTCCCCACAATCATCACTATCATCCTCATCATCAGAAGAGTCGTTCATTTCACCATCTCGAACATTTGTCCTCCTAGAAGACCTTGTTGAACTTTTCAACACAGTTTCTTCACTGCCTCTTCTATTTCCCCCCCTTCCCACATCTCTAGTATTCCTCCTTTCAGAATCTCTACCCTTCTTTTCGTGCCTCCCACTTTTAGTCACAATTTGAACATCAACAACCCCCTCACAATCATCACTCTCATCCTCATCGTCAGACGAATCAGACATGTCAGCACCACGAACATTTGCTCTCTTGGAAGATCTTGTTGAACTTTTCAACTCAATTTCTTCAGCACCCCTTCCATTTCTCCTCCTTCCCACATCTCTTGTATTCCTTCTTTCAGAATCTCTGCCCTTCGTTTCATTCCTCCCTCGTTTACTCACATTTCCATCCTCAACAACCTCCCCACATTCATCACTCTCATCCTCATCATCAGAGGATTCGTACATTTCATCACTATCTTCCTCCCCACCCTCGACACCGTCCACTTCATCGCCCCTACTTTTCTTCGCATCAACACCACCCTTCTTCTGCTGTGCGTTCTTCGACTTGTTATCATCCTTCATCACATTCATTAGCTTAATATAATTCGACCTCACCGCTAGCAAAGGATGCCTTTCAATCAACATCCCTCGCTTATACGCCTCCCTTAGAACTACAGTATGTGTTCCAATCTTACTAGACACGTAAAAAATCCCAGGATGCTCCAATAACGCACGCTTGAAACTCGGCCTCAACCCAAAATACTCTCCTAACAAAAGCAGATTCTCCTTCTCTGCCTTCTTCCCAACAAAGAGATTAAGCAACTCGTGTAGAACTGCCACTACCCATTTATCCGATTCATCGGTCTTCGTCCCCAAATGCATTGCGTTCTCATAAGGCGATACATAAGGCAACTTCTGCCACTCATCCAACCACTTCTTATACTTCTTATCCATTTCAAACTCCTTCGAAAACTTCAACAAAAACTCAATCTTTCCAGACATCTCCTTCGCCCCCTTCTTCTCCACCTCCGAAACTGCCTTCTTCTCCACCTCCGAAACTGCAAATTCATCACTCCAGCAAACCAATTCAAGCACTTTCTCATTTTCCAACACACCATTCCCACCAATCACTCGAAAATAATCCGGAAACTCGGGAATTAGAGCCTTCTCATAGTCTAGAGGCAAACCCAGCTCCCATTTCAACCGCTCCAGCACAAAAATCGGAATTTTATTAACCCTATTGATCATCAACAGCTTCAATAGGCGACTAGCAATGTCCTGCTTATAACTCACACTCTGGTAAAGCAGAATCTCCTCCGAGCTCAACGAAATAATACTGGGGGTGAGCTTGATGTGGGGCTGGATATTGAGGGAACCCGGCTGGAATTCTTCGAAAATCGAAGGGTATTTCCGGATGAACTCGATTGGTCGGAATGGGATTCCTAGGGTTTCCCGCGCTTCGGTGATTAGCGTGAGTGGGATTGACTTTGAAGGCTCGGAGAGGATGAGGTCTTTGAGATTGAGGAGGGGCTTCAGGAGCTTGTCGCGCTCCACCGCGTGGTCGAGGCCGCGGTCGCGGGGCCATTTGAGGGTGGATAAGCCGTCGTATAGGGTGCGGAATTGGAGGAGGTGGTGGTGGCGGCGGTAGCAGCGGCGGAGGTGGGCGGAGGGGGAGCGGGAGAGAAAATTCATGTCAAGAGGTTTTGGTAGGGTTTTACCTTTTTCCATATGTTTTATGATTTCAATTTAAATATAAAATTATATTATTTCAATTTTGACAATATATTATCTAGAAAATGTTCTCTTTGTTTAAGGTAGTAAATAGGATGAGAATCGAGATAGGATCCGGCATTCGCTCCCATATTTCAATTTTGAAAAATACTAAATTTTTAGTTTTGATCTCGATTTTGTTAGAATTTTGGAATTTCTAAATTTTGAAATTGAAAAATTTGAAGGATTTGGTCTCGTTGTATTGTATAGGGAAAATTTGAGAGAATATATGTTGGTTTCAGATTTTGAAATATATTGATGACATAAACATTGGTATATTTATTTTTTACATTATTTTTACTTAAAGAGGATACTTATAGATAAACCGAGATTTTTATCTATCAAGATTAAAAGATAGATTCTTTTATCAGTTTCGTTTAATTTCTCTGTGGACAATGTTAATGTGTCTGCAATTGATGTGAGAGCGATGCATTACATGAATGTACAAGTTATTATTTTTTATTTATTTTTAAAAATGTATTTAATTATTAATTTGTGTGAAAATGTAAATGGCATGGTAGATAAAGGGAATATACTTTTCTTGCTATTTCTTTATTCTTGCATTTTGTTGGAGCTATAAATGCATGTCAATAATCAAGTATTATAAATAATTTAATTTACTTTAAATATTTAAATTTTACCCTTAATTTTCTTAATTTCTTGAGGCATTATTATTGGGAGTTACAACTTTTTGCAGATGTTGTTATTATAAATAAAATTGAAAATAAATAAATAAAAGAGTACAATATTGTTAGAAATAGAATTGAAAACATAATAAATAATTATTGAATATAATTTCAAAGATTACATGCAACAATAAACATATAAAAGTGACCAAGAAAATAGCTTTCGAGAAGCCACATTAATTCTTGAATTACAAAATTATTTTTTATACGTATGAAAATTGTTGGTGATGCATTTTTTAAAATCTCTTTATATATGCATTTGATATATGAATAAGTCAATATTTCACAATCAAGAAAAAAAATAGAAAATAAAAGCATATAAGGTAATTGTAATTGAGTGAGATTTTTCTAAGAATATAAGGTAAGGTTATAAGGAAAAAGGAAAGAGAAAAATAGAAAAGAAAAGTAACTGTAATTAGGTGAGATTTTTTCGAAGCATATAAGGTAAGATATAAGAAAAAAGGAAATAAAAAATTGTAAATAAGACTGAGTCGATATAGTATTTCAAGAACATTTATAATTTGATAGGCCATAATTCTAAATTATTATAATAGTGCATATAAATATAAACACACTATATTTCTTTATTTGTTTGGATAGTATTGTTCATATATATTTGAAATGCCTATATAAAGAGGTTAAAAAGTGAATGACAAACACAACATTCATATCATTAAATCATTCAAGAAATAATATGGCTTCTCAAAAGTTGGTTTTCTTGATCACTCTTATGCTTATCGCTGCGGGTAATCTTTAAATTATATATAATATTTTCTTCTTAATCGTGTTCTCTTTTTGTATTTCTAACAATTTATGAGTAGAGAGAATGGAGAATGTTGCACACTCTTGCATTTTGTGAGGTATGTGCGGTTATACTAACATCGATAATTTTAAAATACGAAAATTTTTACAGTAAAAATATTATATACTGATATTTCATCAAAGACAGGTTGATTTGGTAGGAAAAATATATAATGTATACATTATATTGATATGATAGGTTATTTATATGTTTAAAGTACATATTTAACTATTATTTTTGATAAATTATGATTATATTTATTAAATTAGTCATAATTGTGTTGACATGATTTCATAATGTTATATGTAAAATATTGTATTTTTACCAATAAAAAATATGTATTATAAAATTATCGTCGTTAAAATATAATTCATGCCCTATTTCATGCATGAATGTGCATCATCCTATTTACCCAATCTATACTCTTTTAATCTTTTTTTTTTTTTGTAATTTTAATGATAGTGACAACATCTGCAAAATATTGCAAGTCTGAAAATGACTGCTCAGAAGTATGCAAGGGCTTAGGTGGACCAGTTTGTTTGGCACATATCTGCAAGTGTTTGTCGACTCAAGAAATTAAGGGTAAATTTTAAATATTTAATTTATAGTTTTTTTGTTGATAAAATAAATTAATTTAATGCTTGATTATTGACATTTGCAGCGACAACAAAATGCAAGAGTATTAAGGAGTGTGATTATCTTAAATGTGCAGTAGGGGAGAAGATGTGTGTAAATGGCTCGTGTGTTTGTATTTAATTAGAATATATGATAAAAGGACAATAATTTAATTTTGTTATCATTTATGATGTTCTTTTTTATAAGAAAGAATGATTGAGTTTTAGATTATTGTCTCAAAAATATATTAATCAAAACAACAAGAAGATAAATACATTTCCCTCTATCTCAACAACATTGTTAATTTTCATTTTCATACAAATTATGAAGTATGATTAATATGCTTTGGAAAATATTATTTATGCATAAGCTAATTTTAATAAAAATGGATCTAATAATATTGTCACATTAAAAAATGGAATATGGTTTGATACGTTTCAAAAATAAAAAAGAAATCTCTATCAATTATTCGTAAAATAATAATCCTTTCGCACAATTCAAAAATCGCTTGTGTTCACATATAATATATGTACACTCTTTATGGCTACTGCAATTTATTGGAGCTACAAATGCCAATAATCAATCATTAGAACCAATTTAATTTACTTGAAAATAATAAATATCTATATAATTTAAATATTTAAAGTTTACCATTCATTTTCTTAACTGGTCTACCTCCCTTGTATCGTCTATGAGTCGTTTTGGAAGTTGATTTTTTTTCCGATGTTGTTACTATAAATAAAAAATAAAAAATATATATTGAAAAGGTACATACATGGTTAGAAATAGAATATAAAACAAAATAGAAGAAGTATTGCATATAATTTCAAAGATTATTGCGACAATGACTAAGAAAATCAACTTTTGAGAAGCCATATTAATTATTGAATTTACAAGATTATTTTTATACGTATGGATGTTGTTGGTGATGCATTTTTAAACCTTTTTAATATATGCATGATCCGGAAAAAACAAGAAAATGAATATGTTTATATTTCTATCCACTATTGAAAGTAATCTACGATGATAGCCTATTTAACTCAAAAAGATCTTGAAATAATATCTCCGTCCACGAAAATTACATTGTGATGGAATCAACACGAGTTTTAAGAAATAATTGAAAATGTGTTTTGTGGAAAAAGAGGTCCACGAAATAAAATATATATGATTTTTAAAATATTGACTGTTTTGTGAGACGTTGTCCGGAAAAAGTCAAGAGTACACTTTTTGTGGACGGATAAAGTACAATATTGACTTATCATATTTTAATTATATTTCTAATTTCAATTTTTACTAATATTATCAGATGGAATTTTTTTTGTTTATGTATCATATAAATGTGCTTTACATAAAGATTGTAGTTTTTATAGTCAAGGTTAGTTTTAATTATTATAGCAAATTATTGTGAATGATAAATTGAGTGAGCTTTTCTAAACATATAAAGTAAATATATAATTAAAAAAAACTGTAAATAAGATGAGTCCATATAGTATTTATTGAGCTTTTCAATTTAATAGGCTATGATTGTAAATTACTCCCTCCGTTTTTTTTTATAAGTGTCCTATTTTGATATATTTTTTATTTTCTAATAAGTGTCTCATTTCAAAAATCTAGACAAAAAATGTATCATTTGTCTCATTTTACCCTTATTTAATATTTTTATAATATGAAAGTAAAGTGTATAAATGCATTTATAAAAGTGTGAATATAATAAATTGATGAGGTTATATAAGTAAATGTAATACTTCATTGGTATGCGTAAATAAATGAAATAGGACACTTATTAAAAAACGGAGGGAGTACTTTGAACAGTGACAAATCTAAACATATTATTTTTTTTTTCTTTATTTGGATAGTGTTATTTATGTTGGTCCCGAAACGAGTTAGACTGAGTGTATGGGGGGGGATACA
>JAPKLX010000003.1:391458-429845 GCA_026898415.1 Leonotis leonurus | reverse complement strand
GGTATTGGAATCTGAATCAAAACACTTAGAATATTTCCCAACAATTTATATTTGAAATATCTGTATAAAGAGGTTAAAAAGTGAATGACAAACCCAACAATATTCATATATATCAAATTATATCGTAAAATAACTCAAGAAATAATATGACTTCTCAAAAGTTGATTTTTTTGGTCACTCTTATGCTTATTGCTGCAGGTAATTTTAAAATTATATTACAATAATTTTTCAAATCTCGTTTTATTTTCTATTTCTAACGATCTATGTACTTTTTTAACCTTTTTTTTGTAATTTTAATTACAGTGACAATATCTGCAAAAAATTGTAACTCCGAAAATGACTGCACAGAAATATGCCCTAATGGCTTAATTAGACCTGTTTGTTTGGAAAACGCATGCAATTGTTTGTCACCTCAAGAAATTAAGAATGCCAATGGTAAATTTTAAATAATTTATATTATATATATTGTATTGTCAATTAAATTAAATTATTTCTAATGCTTAATATTTGAAACATGTAGTACTAATAACAATTGTATTTAAATATAGATTATGATAAAAGGGCACTAATTTAATTTTGTTACCCTTTATTATGAAATTTGTTTTTTGTTTTAATAAGAATAATGGTAGAAATGAGGATGGTTGTATCAAGAATGTATCAATCAAAACAAACAAGATGATATAATTTGGAAAATATAATTTATATACATCATTTTCATTTTTCATACAAATTCCATCATACTTATATGATGGGATTGGAAATTATTCTCTCTACCACAACAATATAGGTGATTTTAATTTCACAAAAATTAACTAGGGTTGTACTGGACCCATTGAACTCAATACTATTAAATTTAATTTCAGCACGTTTGGAAATTTGAAGGCTCGAGTTCGGTTAGAACTCGATTCGTGTTCTGAAAACTAAGCTCGAATTTGGTTCGGTAAATATAAATCAAGTTTGAGTTTGGCCTGATTATTATTCAATTTAATAGTAAATTAAAACACGAGCTCGAATTAATTAAATATTCAAATTCTAACTCGTTTATTAAATTACTTAATATATAATTTATATAAGTCTGACAAATATATATTAGAAGTTTGACTTGTTTTTAAAGTTCACGAACATTTAATTAAATTATTTATTTTTTAACGAAAAAGTCAGTCTTATAACCTTTAAAGTAATTCAATTTGGTTTAATATATATATTTTTCTTTTAAATTTATAATGATAACAATCTAATCATTTCTTGAAGTCAACTCCTACTTGTTAAACTCTAGATCGATCAATATTTCCTTTATTGATCACTCGATTTCTTTGAATCCCAATCTCAGCTAGTTTTTCTCTATCAATAGTTTAAGTTTGCAGTGCCGGAGCTGCGATCGGCGATGGCTAACGCTACCCCAAGACACTTTACCACCACGGCCGCCGCCGTCGCCGCGCTAGCCCCACCGCGCGCGGCCACTTCGTTCGACTTCTCCGCCGTCCCGGCTGCTCGGGATGGCCGATTATCGGAGGATCAGATCCGCCGCTGCTCCGAGGCCGTCAATTTTTTCCTGAGCAAAATGCGCTCTTTGCCGACGATCCATAACGAGTTTCAAATCATAGAGCAACAGGTACTCTAAAACCTTGAAAGCTACACTTTTTCTTACACAGACACACACAATTTGGTGAATTGTGTGCATTTTCTTTCCCCGTTTTTTGTTTGCGGCCATTTTGTTTTTCCTAATCTGGGATTTTGTACTGGGCTTGGACAGTAGAATTGGAAGAGGTGATTAATGAAGTCTGTTTGTGATTCATACATGAATTTGAGCTTTTTGATTTGTGAATTGTGATTTAAACTCCTGCAAAGATTGAATTGTATTGAGCTTGATTGATATGGGAAGTTGATAGGATTTGAGCAGTCGCATCCATATATTAAAGCTATCACATGAGATGTGAGTGCTAAAGAAAACGATTTGTGTTTCAACATATAGTGTAAGAGGTACGATAATGGTGAAATCGAAGTTGCTTTCTCAAATCTCAATTCCTATTGGTATGCGCGTACGAGAAAGGTTCGCAAACATGTTCGAATCTAATAGCAAACATGTTCAAATCTAATATCATTAGGCTCAAATTCGTTTTGTTGTGAACTGAATACCATTAGGCTCGAACTCGGCTCAAAAAATAATTCGAGTTGGGTTTGATGCTCGAGTTCTGTTTGTTTAGTGAACGAACGAATATTAAACTAGCTTTTATCTACTCGAGCTCCGAATAATTCACGAAAGGTTTCCCTTCATTCTAAATGTAGAGTGCAACCTTTTGTTTTATTACAGCAAAACAGGATGCAAGCTTTGGGGATGAGGGATAAGTTCTCTATTTCCACCCAGAATCACAGCAAGAACCGCTACCCTGACGTCGTGCCTTGTATGCTATAACCTGCACATTTTGCTGTATTCCTCTCTAATTACTAATTAGTGTTATAATTCATCCTTGACAAACAATAATTTCCCAGCTTCATTGCTTCAGTTGATGATAACAGGGTTGTCTTGAAGCAGCATAAAGCCTACACGCCTTCGAGTACGGGATATATCAATGCAAGCTCTCTTACGGTTCGGTTTCTCGTCCCTTTTATGAGCTTATTATGCCACTTGAGGCATGTTTGCGTCTTCTCCGTTTGAAGCTAATTCTTTTGATTGTAGACCTCGGACAGTGTTGCTCGGTTTATTGCGACTCAAGGACCACTTCCTCACACTTCGGAAGACTTCTGGGAAATGATAATCCAGCACCGATGCCCTGCCATTGTCATGCTCACCGGCTTGGTTGACCATAACAACGTAAGCTATCCGATATCTGGGAAACGTAATTAATGAATGTTGTTGCGGCGCTAATATTCTTTGTGTTGCTAAACAGTCTGCAGTATTGAGTCCAATTTGGTGTATTTTCCTAGTACTATATATATGTGGTTTTTAAGATCTGTAATTAGTAACCCTAGTCGTTTAATAAAATTTGTTCTCCTCTATGCCCGTTGATGTAGGCCACGTAAATTTGTCTTTTTTACGTTTACGTTTCTTATTTTCTCATTTAATCCTATTTCGTTACAACACTTTCTTTGAAACTAAATGCAGAAAGTGAAATGTGGAGATTATTTCCAAACAGAGGGTGATGGACCTAGAGAGTTTGGTAACATAAGCATCTGTACGAAGTGGATACAGACAACGGATACTTTAATTTTGCGATGCATAGAGGTGAAGAACAAAACGGTGAGGCGTTCGTTGATACCTACTTAATCTGCAGGCAATAGAGCTTCTACAAAAACACAGGCTCAGCATTTGACTAAATCCATGCATTCTTGTTTCAGTCCGAAGAGCCACCATTTTCCGTTCTGCACATTCTGTATCCCGACTGGCCAGACTATGGCGTTCCCGAAACAACTGCTGCAGTTCGTGAAATCTTCCATCGAGTATGTGATGTAACATATAGTCTTGGCCCGATTGTCGTTCACTGCAGGTTCGTACACTGCACTCTGCAGCGATTTATAATATCGTTCATTCGTTATTAGGTCAATGTCGACTTATATAGCGTGTGCACTTAATTCTTTCCACCAGTGCTGGTATCGGTAGAACTGGAACGTACTGTGTGGTCCACAATACAATTCAAAGAGTTCTTATTGGAGATGTGACAGCTTTGGATCTTGCTAAAACAGTGACCTCATTTAGGTCCCAACGAGTTGGAATGGTCCAAACACCGGTACGTTTTCTCGAAACTACACACCATTCCTGTTATTGTAGTAAGAGTATTGAAACTAGTGAATCCATTGCTTGATCACAAACTACGTTCTAATCATCTAAGCCTTTTTACTTCTCCTTTGTAGCAAAGTTACTCGATTTTTCATATATTCTTCCAAATACTCACTCTATTCACGAAAAATGTCTTGTGGTGGAGTCAACACATGTTTTAAAACCGAAAATTGTATTATTAGTAAAGAAACAGATCCACAAAATAGACGAGGATTAAAATATTGACTGTTTTGTGATACTATGTTGGAAAAAGGAAATCGTACAACCCTCTTTGTGTACGACCAAAACAAGTAATAAAAGTACAATTTTTGTGGACTGAGGGATTAACATCGTATTCTGCTGAAATTTTCTCGTTGAAAGTTTTGACATGGCTTCATTCTAAATGCAGGATCAATACGTTTTCTGCTACAAAGCGATCATTGACGAACTACAAGGCCTCATGCTAAGCGCACGCGCTTAAGGGCCTTTTGATGCGAAGATTGTGTGCAATTTTTATTTTTATTTCTTGCAAGAATCATTCAAAATATTGCATCTGCAGCAAATCAAGAAAGATGTGTTGTGCAATGAATTTAGGCACAATAGAAAATCTCTCTCCCATTATGCTGGATTAGTGTGCCAAGAAAGGTTAGCATTGAATCTTGAAAATCTCAAGCACCATTTCAAGATTTGTGGAAGTGCAGAGATAAGATCTGTGCAGTTTAAGTTTCGAGGAGTTTGATGTTGCTATCCGAGGTTGTCCCTTTATGGATAAGCAGTTCTTGACTTGAGAGTTAGTCTTCAAAGGAAGTTTGGAAAAAAAGAGAAAAGGAAGTGTTGCTCATTTCATTCTACTTTTTGTCTGCTTATTTTCTTGATTTTAGTTGGACTAGTGAAGTAGAATAACTCAAAGAAATGGTCAAAAAGTGGATCTTTGATTTAATTTTTGTGGTCATCCATTCTTTGAGAGAAAATGAAGTTAATGTTGAATTTTTTTTTTTGGCTGTTTTATTAATATTGATTTTATTTTTAAAATTGATAAAAATACTCCATCCATCTTGATAATTTTTGGCATAAATAATGAGACAAATAGAGTAATTTTTTAAAATTTGTGATTTCGTTACATTTTTATCTTATCCATATTTAATGAAAAGATATAAGTATATATATTGTCTTTGGAAAAATCGACAATTATTTTTATTATTTAATGCATCATCATAAGTAGCTGATAAATTCAAAAAGGGAATTAATAATTTTCACATCATGTCATTTGTTTTTATGATTTAAAATGTAATTAAAATTTTGAATAAATTAGAACATATAATAATACCAACGAACTACTAGAAAAGAATATAAATAGATAGAAGAATGTCATGAAATAAGCTATATAAGTTTGGAAAGTCCATTAATTATTTAATTGTAACAAAATCCAACTATCCCTAATTAATAGGGAATAAAAAAGAGGGGTAAATTTAACTATTTAACCAAATCATTCAACTTCGTTAATA
Organism: Leonotis leonurus; assembly: GCA_026898415.1. Taxonomy (NCBI): domain Eukaryota; kingdom Viridiplantae; phylum Streptophyta; class Magnoliopsida; order Lamiales; family Lamiaceae; genus Leonotis; species Leonotis leonurus. The sequence goes on along the minus strand of JAPKLX010000003.1, from coordinate 424,586 downwards.
ACTCTTTTTTAATTTTCTAAAATTAGAAAAAAGTAATGGGTCCAATAGCCATATCAATAAAGATTGACACCAAATTTTCCATTTACATTCCTTCTAATATATATATATATATATATATATTATAAATTCATAATTAGGTGGCACATCGTGTACGCAAGTATAACATATATAGATTAAAAATTATTGTAATTTATATATAGATTATGGATCATGATTGGATTGTTTTGGTTTGTTATCAGATAATGAAATTAAGTTTATTTAGTTTATTATCATATTAACTTGATAATAATCTAATCAATTAAAGTCATATTAGAATTCAATTTAAACTCATAATAATCCGACCTGATAAATATAAATTATAATTACTAAAATATGCTATTATTAATGTTAATATTGAATAATATATTTATAGTGTTAGTGGTGAAAACTTTCAAGACTGATCTTTGATACCTTAACCATTATGCAAAGGGTGTTTTGTTCTTTCCATTTTCTTCTAACAAAACTTGTTGGGTTTTCGAGTTTTGACCAGAGAGAGAGAGAGCTTCTCTTACAGTCTTACTCAATGACCTAGTTCATGAATCTTGATTTATGGGTCATTTTGGTTCGTAGCAGAAACTCCGCAGCAATCAGCATCACTACTTAACTGGTTCAAGAGCAACAGTAGAGAGTTTCTAGGATTTGGGACTAAAAAAATGCTATCTTTCACCTTTCTTCAATCTTGATTACCTGGGTTTCGAGCTGCTCATTGTAATTCTTCTTTGTCTAAAATCTTATTCTATCACCATCATTGCAACCTTTCTTTCTCTGACTTGTTCGCTTATTTTAGAGTAGAAAGAGACGCGGCAAAGAATCTTTTATTTTCTTTCCTTCTGTTCATCTGTAGTAGATCCAAGTCGTCATCTTTATCTACCTTTATATCTCTTAGAAAAGCGCCCTGTATGTATGTGTACAAGTGGGAAATATTTTTTTTCATTGATTCTTTCCTTCTATAGGGCTTTCTGGAGTTTGATGTGATGAACCAAAATTTGGATTTTTATGCTTGTGTAGGCTCTATTCCTTAATTGTAGCTTGATTATTAATTTGTGTTGCCATTAAACTATAGTTTGGGGTAAATTTAATTTGTTTTCTCATTAGATTCTAATTTGGGTTTAGCTTGTTACATTTGTTTCTTTTTTTCCTCCTTTCCGAGCTGCGAAGTATACCAATGATTGGCCTAATATGTTTGACTTGCATCTAATTTTGTACTTTTTATGGGACCTTATATTCTTGTTCTGAGTTTATATAGCTTTGCTCTCAAGCTTGTACATTGCCTTTATAGGTTAGCTTTAACTTCACTCCTTAGCTGAGTGTTCTTCATGTTGTGATCTTTTGCTTTCAATTCTTGATTTGCAGTTTGAGCTTGTTGAATACATTAAGTTGTAGTCGCGAGAATCATTGGCAGTGAGTGTAACTCTGGCCTCGACTTGCTCTACAAATTTGGTGGCATGTAGTAGTGTGTCCTTGTGCCGTTTTCTGGTGGGAGAGGGAATAGATTCCCTTGATTTATGATTGAAGATTTCTTAGATGATCAGTGTCTGTTAATTAGAAGTGTTTCCGTTACGGCCATAATGGGTGGGCTTTGTTCAAGAAGGTCCACTGATGAGACTGCCATAGGTGGAGCACTTCCACATGTTAATGGTCGCTTCACTTATGGCCCTGGAATAGTTTATCAATCCCGTGCATTGAACGTCCGAGAAGAAAATGTTCCGACTGATGTGGAAGTTATAGATAAGCCACCGAGAGAACAATTCTCCTTTCCAGAGTTGAGTTCTGTTTCTCATGGGACGAATATGGAGGATATTGGTGACGGAATACCTCGTTTGTCTAGGGCATTATCTGATAAATCTAGATCAACAAGAACAAAGCAGGTTGCAATGGCAAAGGTATGCGCTCTATTTGAAATAGTTCTTCATCATCTTCGTAAATCTGTCAAGTATATTTGTTCTAACAAGTCAAAGTTCTGATCAGAAATCTTAAATCTCGACCATATGTGGCAAACGTTGTTGCTGTTCTGAATTGCATTTGTAACTTCATTTGATTCTTGTAAAATAGAAGTATTGCATCTTTTGCCTGTTGATAAGTAACTACATATTTTCATATTTTGACGGTCAGGTCTCGGAAATGAGTTCAATTTTGGGCAGAGCAGGACATGCTGGCCTTGGGAAAGCAGTTGACGTGTTGGATACGCTTGGTAGTAGCATGACTAATCTGAATCTTAGCAGTGGCTTTGCATCCGGGATAGCTACAAAAGGAATCAAAATATCAATTTTGGCTTTTGAAGTGGCAAACACCATCGTTAAAGGTGCTAATCTGATGAATTCACTTTCAGAAGAGAATATCAGACATTTGAAAGAGGTGGTACTCCCTTCCGAGGGCGTGCAACGTCTAATTTCAAGGGATATGGTTGAGCTCCTAAGAATTGCTGCGTCTGACAAGAGGTAAACATTCAAAACACTTGCATGACGAGTATACTTTTCTTACCATTTGCATGTTATCTGATATTTTCCCACTAATTTGTGCATGTTGTTGATGTATTCAGGGACGAATTGAAAGTATTTTCTGGAGAGGTCATACGCTTTGGGAATCGATGCAAGGATCCTCAGTGGCACAACTTGGACCGTTATTTTGAGAAGTAACTGCAGTTATCCTTTACCACCTTGCTGTTCATATCTTTGTTAACACATAAACTGAGTTCCCAATATGATATTTAGTTCATCTCTTCACATTTAGGTTGGAGTCGGAACTCACACCTCATAAACAATTCAAAGAAGAAGCAGAAAGTGTGATTCAATACTTGATGGTGTTGGTTCAAAACACTGCTGTAAGTTATATTACAATATTACTCCATTATGAAGAGACTTATGGAACGTGTCGAGGCTATAAAAAGAAGCTAATATTCCGACAAATATGATATTTTTATGAACTGTGTTGTATTGAGTTAGAGAAGAATCAAATTGTAGATTTTGTATTCTTTCGTGTTTTGGATGTAAGTCTCAAGAAATACTATTGTTTCTATTGAACCAATTAGGATCTTATTAGGTCGAGATGAACCAAAACGTTTGTTATTTTTCAAGGTTTAGTTCTGCAAAAACCACTTTGTGTAGCATAACATACCTTAATTTCGTATCCTTGAGCTTTAAAACGGTGAATCTAATGTATGGTGCAGGAACTTTACCATGAAATGCATGCATTAGATAGATTTGAACAAGACTGTCGGCGAAAGGCTCAAGAAGAGGATAGCTCAAATGCTGCACAAAGAGGTACTTGTGTTCTTCAAACTGCCTGCTGAGTCGCTGACAATCTTGATATTGTATTATCAGAATGCGTCTTACATCTGTTGACGATCTGATGCTATGAACATACCCAATTTGATTTCATATGTAATGCTCAACAAATTTACTGAAGTTAAGATTATTAACTTATTATACAAATGGAGATATTGACCGAGTTTTCTTGATTTTTTCTGTTGGTTTATTGAAGTTATTCATCGAGACTTCCTATCTGTGTACTATGTTATTCTTGTAAAACGAGAGGTCTAATACTTCTTGCAATGTAAAACGACAACTGCTTGATGTTGGCATCGCCAATATCAATCTGATGTCAAGCTTTTGCACTGAGGACCTTGTCGACTTGTTGCAGCTTCTGTTAAGATGAATGTGTAGCTTGTTTTCCATTTTTTCCGTTTTCGTCTAAATTTTTTCTCCTCCCCCCATGAAGGAGACAGCCTCGCAATTCTACGTGCAGAGCTGAAGAGTCAAAAGAAGCATGTAAAGAATTTGAAAAAAAAGTCTCTATGGTCCAAAATATTGGAGGAGGTAGCAATCCCTAAACTCTTTACTCTTGTATGAGTTTTAAAAAACTGCTATATGGGATGAAGAAGATTACCATTTCCTATTCGCAACTCGATTTTAAATTGTGTAACAGAGGGTTATATATCTACAAGTTACAACCATGTTTCATCACATACCAAACTGATCTTGTTTATTTATTTTAATTATTTCGATTTAGGTGATGGAGAAGCTTGTGGACATCGTACACTATCTACATTTGGAGATACATTCTGCTTTTGGTTCCAGCGAAGCACACATTTCAACAAGTAAACGTTCATTCGTGCAACTAAATTGTTTTGCAGTTGCTGTGCTTTAATTTCTGTATTTTGCAAATTCCCTTAAACTAATAATAACTTTGTTTTTATTTCTTATGATCGAATCACTTCTAAAGATGGAAACAAGCCAGTGAAAGACCACCATCGGAAGTTGGGATCTGCTGGACTCGCACTTCACTACGCAAATATCACAACCCAGATCGATACACTCGTGAGCTCTTCATTCTTATTCCATCGTTGTAGTTCTCTTTCTTTACTAGTGCTTCTCTCGTGCCATAAAGTTTATGTTAATAGTATTGTATACTCCTTTCAATTTTGTGGCTGAAACTTACATGGATGGGATGTTGTCTTTTTGCCTAATTTTGAACTATAAGTTGGAATTTCGATTAGGTGACTCGATCAGGATCGGTGCCACCGAGTACAAGGGATGCGTTATACCAGGGACTGCCTCCAGCTATAAAATGTGCCTTGCGCGCCAGATTACAATCTTTTAATATCAATGAAGAGGTACTTTATTTGTTTTCGAATGCTTAGATGAATGAGATTTCTACGCGTTGGCGTAATTCTTGTCATTCTTTCTGCAGTTTACGGTCCTGCAAATCAAAGCAGAAATGGAGAAAACTCTTCAATGGTTGGTGCCTATGGCCACCAATACAACAAAGTAAAACTGCTATCCTTATTTTACAGTTACTCTTCACTAAATTCCCTGCATTTAAAGAACTTCACTCTTCATGTTGCTCAAAAAAAGCTCGTTACGAGTCTATTTAATAGTAAACAAGCCATGCTCAAGCTCAATACTTTTATCGAGCTAGCTCAAACTAGACAATGCTCGGCTCATTGAGTTCGCTAACATGTTCGAGTTCGTTTGTTTATGGGCATGTTACCAAGCCTGTTCGCGAGCCTTCAGTCGAGCCTTAAGCTAAAATAACAAATTTATATGAGCTCGAGTTCAAATTTAAGGATACCCTTATTGTCCTTTTGTGATATATGATTTCTTGACTATGTGCCATATTCTTAAACAGGGCTCACCACGGCTTCGGTTGGGTTGGCGAGTGGGCGAATACCGGGTAAGCTCATCTATAACGGTGCTTGTCTTTCTAATGTTTTGAAAGCGAAGTCTCGTGTACATGGTCTAGCAGGTCAAAATTGGTGATTTAATATTGCTATAACTTACCAAGAAAATTACGATCGCTCGGATATTGATATGTCAGATGATCTTACACGAGTGTACTTCAAAAGCTTTTGTTTTGATTGAGTAGATACCTCGTTTTATTTAGGTCGGAGATGAACCACAAACTTGCTGGCCAGACGGACTTTCTCCGTATCGAGACACTTTACCATGCGGACAAGGAGAAAACGGAAGTGTACATTCTCGAGTTGGTGTTATGGCTGCATCATCTCATCAGCCAATCAAGGGCTGCAAACGGTGGCGTTAGATCTCCCATCAAATCCCCGATCAGGTCCCCGAATCAGAAGAAGCTTCAGCTCTCAAGCCACAAACCGAGCTCACCATCGTCAACACTGTCGATGGAAGATCAAGAGATGCTCCGGGATGTGAGCAAACGGAAGCTGACTCCCGGAATAAGCAAGAGCCAAGAATTCATCACGTCAAGAAACAGATTGTCGAAGCACCACAGGCTAACCAAGAGCAGCAGCCAGTCTCCGACGCACGAGTACAAGAGGGAGCATCCTTTCCCTATCAGAAGGCCGTCTTCAGTTCCAATCATCAACTTCGACATCGACAGGAGCAAGGCATTGGACGTGATTGACAGAGTCGACATGATTTGAAGAAAGGTCGACGCGGAATGAAGCGAAACCACTGTCATGATTGCATTTCTTGGCCGGTGCTCGTTCTTAGTTTGCAGTTCTCATTGCTTCAGCTGTGAAGGGGCTCCTCGCCTTCTCGTCTCTGCTCTTGCTGTAAGTCGAGGAGGGAGGGGGGACTTTGCAGCACGTCACCGTTGTACATGAAGAGGTTGTATCTTAGGTATACTGTTTTCTCGGTGAGATCAAGAAAAATGGGCACGGTCCGACGACATTCGACCGGGCTTCTAGGGAGATTTCTGTCATTTCAGGTACGAGTATGTGTACAGAATGAGGTATACTCTGTCATGGTTATGTCTATTATTGATGAGTCCTACAAAGTGAGTTCCATTTCTGCCCTTTCAGATGCATGTGATGAAATGGAGAAAAGCCATTCTCTGTTGTAGGGGTAGAACTGTACTTTTAGCACTTGTTGAGTATTGGATGGAAATTTTGGTTTTAATACCTACATGATGCACATTTAAAAAATACCAAAACATAAGAGAAAACAAAAATAAATAATACCTTCCACCACGAATATTTTTAACATTTAATTTTTAAATGAGATAAATAATACCCAATACCCCATTTATTATTATTTTTAATTGCATGAATTGTGTATTGAATCTAAATTTGATTTTATTTAATTTATTATTTTTATTCAAGTTGTGTGTATTTAGTGAAAGAATTCATTTATTTTAAATTATAAATGTAAAAAAATGTTATAAATATTGGTGAATGTGTTGAGAATATGAATATAAAATATGATATTAATTTATTCTGTCGCAAATTAAATAATATATAATATTCATTTCATTTGCGAAAAGAATGTGTTATGAGGAGTCGATACGAGTTCTTTTTAAGAAAATGTGAAATGTTGTGTTATTAGTGGAATGACCTATAAAATAAAATATACATGAAATTTAAAATATTAAGTATTTTGTGTAATTATATCTAAAAATGAAAGAATATATTTTTTTTATGGATGAATGCAATATAATTAGGGTTATAAATGAAGAGAGTTATTCCTGAGTTATTCAAAATTTTGACTTAAAAAAAGCTCCTCAATTCGATAGTAAACAAGTTGAATTCAAGTTCGATTTTGAACTTAAGCTCAAACCGAACTATTCACGAACATGTTCGAATTCGTTTGTTCACACACCTTTTATCGAACTTTCTTTGGAACTTCAAACAAAAATAGTAAATTTTCTAAAATTTAAAATTTATACGTATTCGGCAAAACATAAAAATATATATATAGGGAGATTAATAGAGTTTAGCGGCTGATGTAATGGAATACTGCTGGTCTCTCACTATTCTAGCGCGACAAAAACTAGCTGCCGTCTCATATCCTTTTGTCGCTATACTGTCGGATCTTTCCCTTTCCATTACATATATATATATATATATATATATATATATAACTCCCACTCCACTCCTCTCCTCTCCTCTCCCCTCACACACACACACTCAAACACAAACAAAACACACCACCACCTCACACAATGGGTATGGAAATGGAGCAGCCGGGGCCGGAGGCGGCGCCGTTCAAGATCATAGTCCTCGTCGCCGCCATCGCCGCCGGAGTGCAGTTCGGGTGGGCCCTGCAGCTCTCCCTCCTCACTCCCTACGTCCAGCTACTTGGAGTCCCTCACATGTGGTCCGCCTTCGTCTGGCTCTGCGGCCCCGTCTCCGGCCTCACCGTGCAGCCCCTCGTCGGCTACTATAGCGACCGCTGCACCTCCCGCTTCGGCCGCCGCCGCCCCTTCATCGCCTCCGGTGCCTTCCTGGTCGCCTTCGCCGTCTTCTTCATTGGCTTCGCCGCCGACATGGGCCGCGCCGGTGGAGACCCCGCCGGCAAGGGGACGAAGCCCCGGGCTATCGTCTTCTTCGTCATCGGGTTCTGGATCCTCGACGTTGCTAATAACACGTTGCAGGTGATCCATTGTGAAATCGATTATGTGAAGAGGTTTTATGCCCTAATAATATTGATTGAACTTATGGTCATGTGTTGATTACGGTTTGGTTTCGGTTCGATTTTCGATTTTGCATGTTAGAAATTTCAGTATTTCGCAATTTATCAATTATTGAATTCAAAAATTAGTTGATTTAGTTATATATTTTATATATTCAGTTCCATTTTCAGTTACGGTTACGATTTTAAAAGTAAAAATATTGATTTATAAAAATCGAAATATAAATTTGATTCGACTATTTTAAGTTTAATTTGTCAATTATATGGCTCGATTATGATTTATTAAATCAATTCTAACTATTTGATTCGATTTGGAGATATTTATAGGGACCGTGTAGGGCATTGCTGGCAGATCTATCGGGCGGGGACGCGCGCAAGATGAGTGCATCAAACGCGCTCTTCTCCTTCTTCATGGCTGTCGGGAACGTGCTCGGCTATGCGGCCGGTTCCTACACCAACCTCTACAAGATCTTCCCCTTCGCCAAGACCGAGGCATGCGATGTCTACTGCGCCAACCTCAAGAGTTGCTTCATCATCTCAATTCTTCTCCTTGTCATCATAACATCCCTTGCCTGCATCTTCGTGCATGAGGATCCCATCGATGCCTCGTCCCTCAAGGAGGGCACCTCCGTGTTCGGAGAACTATTCGGTGCCCTCAAGGGCCTCCCGAGGCCAATGTGGATCCTCATGCTTGTGACCGCGATCTCGTGGATCGCGTGGTTCCCCTTCCTCCTCTTCGACACCGACTGGATGGGCCGGGAGGTGTACGGAGGCCAGGTGGGTTATTATTGTCTATGTGTCTTATTTTAAAAATAATACTCATCCGTTCTATCCAATTTGTTAGTTTGTTTTTAGGTACGAGATTTAAGAAAAAATTAAAAGTAGTATAAATGATTATAGAAATATATATTATTTAAACTTATGTGAGTAATAAAGTTGTTTTAAAAATGAAATGTAACAAATTGGATGAGACAACTAAAAAAGAAAAACGTAACAAGCTTGGCGGGACGGATGAGTAAAAAATAGCATTTTAAATTAGTGGGCCATACCATTTTCACATTATTCTATAATTTACATGTTTAAAAGAAATAAGTCGAGAATAATAAATCGATTGAAATATATTTTTTGAAATTTACATGTATACCCTCGAATTATATATTTTTTCTGCATACGCCACTACAGGTAGGGGAAGGAATGCTCTACGACAGCGGCGTGCGAGCAGGGTCGTTGGGGCTCATGGTGAACGCGGTGGTGCTAGGGTTTGCATCGCTCGGGGTGCAATACTGCGCCAAGGCTGGCGCCATTGGGGTGAAGAAGATATGGGGGTTTGCCAATTTCTTGCTTGCCGTTGGGTTGATGATGACGGTGGTGATCACAAAGATGGCCGAGCACTCGAGAAAGTACGGAGCCGACGGGGCGCTGCTACCGCCCACGACGGAGGTGAAGATGTTCGCCTTGGCGCTCTTCGCCTTCCTCGGTATTCCTCTTGCGGTGAGCTTCTTCTTGCTTCTTCTTTTCTCCTTTTTTGTTATTTTTTAATAATGCATGTAGTAATGAATTCCTCTTTGTGGTTCTTGAATAGGCTCTTTTCAGCATTCCATTTGCCTTGGCATCCATATTTTCCAGCAGCTCTGGTTCAGGACAAGGTAAAATTAATATACAAACATAATAATTTCATCGTTTCATTTATTTAAATATATTTTTTTTATTGAGTCCATCTTAATTATTTAAACCCATATTTTTATTTGACAAATTTTAAGACAACCTATTCCACTTGAAACTTATAATGATTAAATATTAATTTACATATAGAGTTATGAGATTTTTGTGAATGATTTATAAAAACAAATTTGTGATTTATGCAATTAAAGAAAATGTGTTTTTGCCCTAAATAAAGCATGTTCTAAAAATAAAACCTCCAATTTTTTGTATTCTAATATAAACCATATTTGCAGGTCTTTCACTTGGAGTTCTAAATCTTTCTATTGTTGTTCCACAGGTAATATTTTAATATCATCGTTTAATATATACTTTATAAAAAATGTAATTTTATTACTTATTTGTACTGTTCATTAAAAGTATACTATTTTCTTTTCCTAGACTAAAAATACATTACAACTTTTTCTTAAAACTCTTCTTATGAAGTACTAAACTTGCAGTAACTAGTAATAATTGGATTGATTGTGCGTTTCCTTTTATGCAGATGTTTGTTTCTGTCCTCAGTGGGCCATTCGACAACCTCTTCGGTGGCGGAAACCTACCGGCGTTCGTCGCCGGTGCCGTTGCGGCCGTCGTGAGCGGTGTTTTGGCCCTCAAAATGCTTCCATCGCCTTCTCAAGGGGTGTCTTTCGAGGGCGGAGGCTTACACTAAAAGTAGATTCTTGTTAACTATCCCCAATTCACCACAACTTGAAAACCTCTTCTACTTTGGCTTTTTTCAATTCTTTGATGGTTGCTTTTATTTGTACACCCTAATAAACCTAACCTTTTGGAATTTATGTAATTGTTGTGGGAAATAAAAGGTAGTTACATCATACATGTGTGGTGATTTGAGCACAATATTTTGGTATATATATAAATTAAGCAAGAATTACTTTGTTAATGTTACTTGGTGGTCGGTTGGACCGACAATTAAAATTCGATACCCCGAATCTGATTTGAACAAAATTGAAGATATTGTCCAAAAAATATATGAAAGTACATATTATTCATTAATATTTCGGAAATACTCCGCTATCGTTGGAAAAGTTAAATCAACTCTCATATGAGCTCTCGACGGTTCAATGTGGTTATAAACTTAATGATATATGAAATTACTCAGCCACTGTAGTACGAAAGACACGAATCATATCATTCATCTTTCATATAAGGTATAAATAATACTCTTTTTGTCTCACTAAAGTAGACATACTTTAGTGAGACAGAGAGAATATAATTTGTGCTCAACTAATTAAAATTTATATATTAATAAATTCGTGGTTAGAATTTAATTTTCACCGAGTGTTTTGGCTATTTTTTAAAATTATTTTATTGTAATGATGTTTGATCCAGTCCAAGTTTATTTCTACCATGTTCAAAAATGCTGATTTGAATTTATACAATCCAAATTAAGAGAAACAAAATAATTAAGGTAAAAATTAAAATTATTTTAATTCAATACGAATATTAAGAAGAATGAGTTAAAAGATAGAAAATGAATTAATTAGTTTTTTTTTTCGGATGAATCATTTACCAACATTTGTTGATATTATTCTCCTCCCCGGATAGGAAAGACGAATATGCAAGAATCATAGCTGCTGGGGGCATGGTGATCGATTGGGGCGGGAAAAGAGTTTTGTTCTGTAAGAGACTCCTTTAGGTGTCCTGAAGGAAATCCTCGTGCGCCGTGTGAAACGTAGATCATCGCCGTTCTTAACCAAAACTCAGGTTAAGCTCCGTCTCGAAACCTTGTGGGGTTAGGAGTAAAGCATCCCTAGGTTGGCGCATCTCGTTGAGCGTGGAGAAGCATTGGGAACCCCAATTTATTTCTTCAGAGCCCTTTCTTTTCCCGTCCCCCGCCTCAGCATAGCACTTCGCTTCTGGTTCTTTGGAAGAATCCACTTATGTCTCTCTATATCTCACTATTTTATTTTAATATAAACTATATTGAGTGAGACATTCATAAAAACAATACATACTTTTAATTTTTTTTTTTATATATATTTCTAGATTCTCAATATTATAACCATTTCCACATATGGAAACATGAAATAACTCTCACCCACCTTTTCTCAACTTCAGCTCTAACTGTAAACTACCGCAGGCCAAAGAACCGCACCGAACTCTCCCACCCTTCTTCTTCCACCGCCAGCAGGCCCAGCACGCACTGTCTCTCGACGGAGAAGACAAGAGAAACGCGACATGACACAAGCCAAACTTCTCATCAGTCCCTACCAAATTTGCCACCAAATTCTTAATTTCCGCCAAAACAAATCCGACCCACTTTCCCTATAATTTGTAAATCGCCTTTTCTCTCCTTTTCTTTCCTTTTGTCCTTTTCCTCTGATCAAATGTCGTCCTTCTTTTTTAGCTCCTTGGAGTGCTCCGAAGACGCGATTCTTGAATCTCCGGAGGCTGCTTACAAGCTCCTCTTCAAGTCCGCCGTCGCCATACCCTTGCCGCATTATTTGGCGGCGGCGCTCTTCTTCTTCGTCGTTGTACTGTATAATTTCTTGGAATTTCATTTTATTCAGGATATTCTCACCGGATTCCGTGGGGGTCCAGTTGTCTTGACGTACAATGCGAGCTCTGATATTTATCACGGGGTTGTTTCCAAGTGCCGGATTCTTCATGGGAGGTAATGTCGAAGAAAATTGTATGGTTATTGGAATAGGAAAAGAGGTGGCGATAAGTGATTCAACATTCAAATTCTGCTTTCATGTGTGTATGTGTGTGTGTTGCGAAGAATGGTTCCTTTTGATTTTAAAGAGCAGCTCAGTAATCAAGAAAGCAATGCTTTTGTATAATTGTTTTAAGACATTGTATGCTAACATTGAGTTTCTCATTTTAATGATGGTTCAGAACCTTGAACCGTACTTGAGTTGTTGTCTGCACACTTGCGTTAAGCTTTTGGAGTTTGAAAAGAGGTGGCGATAAGTAATTTAACATAAAAATCTGTTTTTGTGTGTGTGTGTTTTAGGAAGAATGGTTCTTTCTGATTTTAAAGAGCAATTGCATAATTAAGAAATCAATGTTTTAGGACATGGCTTGATATATACAATACTACAATAATACAACTTGGCTTCACAATCCACTGTGTTAGATTTATGGAGTAGGAAAAGAGGTGGCCATGAGTAAATCGAAATTTAAAACCTTATTGTGTGTGTGTGTTTTGGCAAGAATGGTTCTTTCTGATTTTAAATAGCAATTAAGTAATCAAGAAGGCAATGTTTTTCTATAATTGTTTTAGGACATGGGGTGATATATGGTTGCACATATTTCTAATTGATCCTTTCTCCTTGGTTAGAGACAGTTCAAGGAGAGAATATCTATTGGAGCCTATGATCATAATTGCTTTCTATTTAATATGTGATCGGTATTGATTGCTGGATAACACTTAAAGCCAGTTTATTTTACTTAATTTTCCGCCGTTTCTTTTCTCTTGCGTTGCAATAAATAGGTACTTGGCCACTCCCTGGCTCTCAAGTCCGCATTTTCAGACTTCTTTTTTAAACTTCTTTGGGAGGCCACCGGTGTTCACCTATAGAAGGTGAGGTTCTTTCTAAAGTGGAGGAATAAATAGCAGCGGACATCTTACTAGGTTCTTCTCTTTAGATGCTAAATCCTTATGGACTGTGCAAACAACTTATTGCTGTGTAATCTGTCTGTGTTTCTTTAGGAAGATGTATCATGCACCTGACGGTGGTACTTTTGCGCTGGATTGGCTATTGCATTCTGATGGTAAAGAAATCACACCGAAGTGATTAACTGATATTTGTTGAAGCACATAGCAAATACATGTCACACACAATAGTTTACTGTAAGAACGTTTTGATGAATCTAGTGGATATCCAAGTTTTGTCGTTACATGTTTCATTGACAAAAATTTTCATATTTGTTGGCATCCCGATGTTAAATTGTATGTTTTGGATAAATATCTGATTTCTAAAATGTTGAACTCCATGCATTCTTATTCATTTTACATTGCTTATTTGTGGCAGTTTCTGGAGTAGGTGTTCAAAACGATAATGTCCTTGCTAAGGATGACCCAACTCCAATTGTTATTATGATTCCTGGACTAACTAGTGATTCAGCTTCCCCTGTAAGCCTAGGGTTTCTTACGGATATTTATACGGATGATGCATCCTATTGATCATTGCACGTTCTACATGCTATTCATAATTTTGATAGACTTAGAGCTTCATGAACAACTGATTTTCTTTCTTTAAGTATGTTCGACAGAAACCATCAAGCATTTATTATCTCCTCTATAGTATCTGTATGTAATTTGTTTTTTGTATTGCTGCAGTACATGAAACATCTTGTCTTTGGTACCGCCAAAAATGGATGGAATGTGGTTGTCAGCAATCATCGAGGACTGGGTGGTGTCTCAATTACTGTAAGTATGAAAAATGAAAGAATCGTTGAGCAGAAGGGTTGTTTTGATTATTCAACTGCTCATTATTTCTTTACATGTGGTAGCATGCTTTAATTTTGACACGAAGCCATTGTATTATGACGATATTGAACTGCAATTTCTGCAGACTGATTGCTTTTATAATGCTGGATGGACGGAAGATGTACGTGAGGTTATTAACCACTTGAGTAAAGAGTATTCTGCTGCTCCATTGTTTGTGGTGGGAACAAGTATTGGTGCAAACATTCTGGTAATATTCTGCCTTACGTCTTCATACTTACAAACGAGTGACTATGTTGATCTGAGCATGCCTTTTCATAACCTTAGGTCAAATATCTCGGAGAGGATGGAGATAATGTTCCGATTGCAGGCGCTGCAGCCGTTTGCTCTCCTTGGGATCTCTTGGTCAGTTGATTTAAACTACATCTATTTGGAACAAAAATTGTATAATCTGTTTATTTAAATACCATTAAACTCGGCTTGGAATGCTCTTATCGGAAAGTTTCTCCATATTTTTATGTGAATGCTTATCAAGTTTGTCGATCAATGTAAACAACTACTGCTTCTTTGTCAACTGTAATTTCACAATTGCAGCACGGAATATTTTTTTAACACATCTTTAATTTCTAAATGTCTCTAGTAGATGTTTTACTATAAAATTGTTTCGTATTCATTCTATTTCCACGCTCCCAGATTGGTTCCAGGTTCATATCTCGAAGGCTTATTCAGAAATTATATGACAGAGCTCTTACTATCGGTCTTCAAGGCTACGCGCAGCTGTACGTCGCATTGCCTTCTTACGTAATTCTTTACTAAAGCATTTATAAATGCAACAGATTGAAGGACTTCAATAACTGTGTAGTTTTTCGTTCAGATGTTGGACTTTTATTCACTTCACTAACTGAACTACAATTACTTGTGCGATGCAGACATGAAACTCGTTATACTCGCCTTGCTAACTGGGAGGGTATAATAAAGGTAAGACTTCCACATTTGCGGTAGTATATTATTCTCATACTTGGATTTTATTGAATGGAAGTTATTTGGGCTTGATCTAATAATAGAGTAATAATGTGTTCGAATGGAAGTTATTTGGGCTTGATCTAATAATAGAGCAATAATGTGTGTGAATATTTATACACTTAAGGAATCGAGTGTTGTGGTAGTAATTTCATTCTCTGATGATACGTATATTATCTTTAGTCACGTACAGTTCGGGATTTTGATACCCATGCCACCTGCCTTGTTGGAGAATACGAGGTACCTCTCATTCTCTATCTCTGAACATATCTGAAGTTTCGATTCTTCAAACTTAGTATACATATTGAAACCATTTTATGTTACTCGAGACTGTGGATACATACTATAGGCGATGTAGTAGTTCCGCTTTTATCGGACAAGTTTCAGTCCCGTTGCTCTGCATAAGTGCATTGGATGATCCAGTCTGCACAATTGAAGCCATTCCCTGGGACGAATGCCGGTAGAGTCGCTTATATTTTCACGAATCTGTCATCAGAATTCATCTGCTATAATAACTATAATTGATAAAGACGTTTTCTTATCGCAGGGCGAATAAAAATGTAGTCCTTGCTACGACTCTACACGGCGGGCATCTTGCGTTCTTTGAGGGCATAACTGGATCTCGCCTCTGGTACCTCATTCTCTACATCCGAACAATTTCCTTTTTCAATTTAGTCCGATGTAAACATGCATTAAGGGGATGCTTACTTTGCATGATAATCTCGTTAGATAACACGGAAGAGTATAGACTAGTCCACTGCATACTTTGATAGATCGAAAGTAAGAGTAGAGAATAATTAACACATGCTTAGATAGATTGAAGATTTTGTGCTTGTTTGATTGTGTAATTCTTCAAATACTCAGTCCAACTCATCGTCGATCTAATTCTTGAAATCTATTTGCGAAAACAATTAGTATAATCTCAATTCTCAGGAATCTTGCATCCTTGATTCGAAACACTAGCTACTTCTTTGTCAGGTGGGTGAGAGCAGTTAATGAATTCATCGGGGTTTTACTCTCGAGTCCGTACATGCACAAGCAGAAGAAGGTGCAAAATATTCTCGCTACCTCGTGACAACTTTGAGCTTGTTTGGTTTTCTAATTCTTCTAAGGTCTAACCCTATGTCTTGTCATTAACGGGGATGGAATCGGGATTGCAGGCAGAAAGCATCGGGCCTCATTCTTCGATCGATCAAGGCCCATACCTTAACGTGGCTGACGGAATGGTGGCTGCAATGGGGAATGAGCACACGGATGGAGGCGAGACATCCAAAGAGAATAAGGATCACATTCAGACCAATGGAACTGCTTCAGCTACAGACAACCATGTCAGGAAATCTGATTTCGCTACAGATGCTGCTCAAACTACCGGAGACGACAACCCTCAGTTGAAGGGTTCGGGGATCGTTAGAAGATGCTTACACCAACTCTCGCGACAGAGTAACAAATCGATATGGCTGCTTGCTTATATAGCCGTTATATCTTCGTGGCCCGTAGTCGGGGCTGCGGTCGGGTTTTTCTACAGGAGAAGGTTGAAGAAAGGGTTACTAGGAAGAGGATCAAAATGATTGGAAATCAAGAGTTGTGGCATTGTCTGTAACAAGTAAATTCTGGTTACATGTCTCTTCAACTCTCTTTGAAGTAAGGAACTTGTGGACATTTTTATCCCTAAATAAAAGCTTCAATAAAAAGTTTCTATGATTTGGTGAATTAATTCTCTGGTTTTGGCTTTGCTATACTTTTCTTTTCCATTATTTATTTACTAGGTGAAGTATAATATTATATATATATCATTTGTTAATATTAACAAAAATATATTTATATTATTTGGTAATAGTACATATGAGATTTAACTATATGTCTTACATTTTATGTTAATTAATTACCAAAATTTAATTATACATATTCTATTTTTTGTTATTTCAAATTTGTATGCTGACGAGTAATTTTGTACTTAATACTAAGTTTGTCTATTCTATCTAATTAGCATATATAATTAATTTTAAATTTTAATATTTTTAATTGATTTTTGGGATCGATAAATGTAAAATTAGGATTTTAAATTTTTGTTAATTTCAAGTGTTACAAATAAATATTACTATAATTTATTATACTATTATATTTTTTTAATAAATATTAATTAAAATTATTTAACCTAATAATTTTCATTGATTAATTTGTTATATATGAGTATCTACACTCTTTCATCAGTACCAAAAAAAAAATTTAAAATTTAAAAAATCCAAAAGCATTATGGGTGTTCTGTTTAATTGAAGTTTTTGATATCCAATCAATTATTTGAAATTGATTTGTGAGAGTAACAAACAATTGATTCAAAACAAGAAAAGAATGAAAAGTATTATATATATGTATGATAAAATGATGATAGGCTAAGGAAGACTTCAAGATTGAACTTTTATCAGCAGAGACTTGTATATTAATGATGTCATATTGTATACATGATAACTTTGTAGTTTTGTACTAATGAAATGAATATAAATAAACTAAAAATATGATTAAAAAAAGAAGAAGAAAGAAGTAAAGAATATTTCATACAAGAATGATAGTCATCAAACCCTACAACACCAAGAAGAGGCTGTGATCAAAACCCTATCTTGCCATCCTAAGGAGATAGCCTTCCCATTGTCTCTCTCAAACACTCCAAAGCCACCACCACTCTCCCCATCAAGCTTCATACCACTGCAATGGCTTCTAATCTTCAGCAGCAGCTTTGCCTGCATCACAGCCCTACAGCTCTGCTCAACTCCCACAAACCCTTGCTTCTCCATTCTCCCACTCCATGTCTCCATCTTCTCAAACCTAGGCCAGCTCTCCTCGTCATTTATCGCGGTCCGAATCTCCCTCCCTAGGTGGTTCTTCTCAATGCTCAGCCTCTCTCCACTCTCGAGTGGGAGGCAGTCGTCCAACGAGTCGAAAATGGCTGCAAACTGGTGCAGGGACTCCATGAATCTAGGCAAGAACTTGCTGCTGCTGCATGTGCCTTCCTGCTCGACTAGTACGAGGATCGAGGGTTTGAGAGAGTAGGCATAGGTTATGGTTTGTGAGATTTTGGAGAGGGTTTTGAGTGTGGTGAGGTGGAATACTAGGTTTACAGCAAGTGTCTCGTTCTTCTTCCTCTTCACCTTTACGTTCTCAGATCCTCTCATTAGGCCATGGAACTCGAAAACTAGGTTTTGGAAGCCTTTGGAGAAGCTCACTAGTCTTGATTCGGTTTCTTGAAGCTCTTCCAAGCTCCCACCAAAGGCAGTTATCTTTAGTGAAACCTTGCCCTTTTCGGACAAGGATTGCATGAGGGAAGGCCATTGGAAGCCGTAAGAGACGTCGAAATCGACTATGTGTAGGGTTTTCGTGTTCGAGTACTCCTCCTCCCTCTCGAAGGCTTCAAGAATGGCTTGATTTGCTGTGAAGTGAGCAAATTGGTAGAATGGTGACACCTTGTAGAGAGCTGTGAATGCGAGGAACTCCTCCTCTTGCGTTGGGGGCTTCATTATCGCGTCGTAGAAGGGCGATTCCCGGGTGAGGAGACGGGCCAAGAGTGCGTCGGCGAAGTAGGCAGCAACCCTTTGGATAGAATCACCTCTCAAGGAGACATACCGGTAGAGATCACTTAGGTTTTCGACTGCGGAAGCCGTGTTTTCGTCGTTTATGGAGGTGGCGGCTACGAGCAACGAATGGATTAGGTGAAGCCCTTTTCCATCTACTTCATTCCTCCTTTGATCCACTTTGAGCACTCTCTCCCTCATTTGGAGTAAGGCTAGGATCTTGCCTTCTTCATGAGTCGAGCTCGATATCAATATCGTCTCGTTCCTTTTCCTCTTTCCCTCGCGGTTCTGATTGGGGTTTATAGAGAGACTTAGGCTCAAGAACTCCTCTTTGTCCATGACTAACATGAGAGAGAGAATAATGAAATGCCGCGAATCCTCTTGAAAGAGAGGGGTGCCTTCGGGAACGCGGACACAGTTGGTGAATATTACATGAGAAAAGAAGCAAGAAATCTTCATATATGTGTGTATAGTGATAAAGAAAGATAAGGTATCTTTTTTGGGCTTAAAATTCAACGTTGAAGGTCAAGAATTTATTACATACTATTATTCTTTTTCTTTCTTTTGTTTGAACGCTACGAAAAGGGCATGAATTTGTAGTATGGGTGGACACTGTGTGCTTCAGTTCGGTTCGATTACAAACTGAACCAAACTGTGAAAATCGAATCGAAATATCATACCAAAAGCTAAAATAGAA
This sequence comes from Leonotis leonurus, assembly GCA_026898415.1. Classification (NCBI taxonomy): domain Eukaryota; kingdom Viridiplantae; phylum Streptophyta; class Magnoliopsida; order Lamiales; family Lamiaceae; genus Leonotis; species Leonotis leonurus. The sequence goes on along the minus strand of JAPKLX010000003.1, from coordinate 405,269 downwards.
TCAACAAAAGAGTTTGTAAAAGAAAATAAAAGAGAAGATGAACATTATTCATAAAATAAAATGATATATATATATATATATATATATACTTTCGTCTCGATAAACTTAAAAATCGTAACCAAACAAAATTATTTCGATTCTTAGAAACTAACACAAAAACGAACCGAATTCATTGGTTCGAATCGGTTTCGGTTTTCTAAATGAGATACTCACCGATATTTTGTAGTGCTTGGGTAGTTGGGAGAGGTCAAGAATTGAGCATGAGATCCTATCTTCCAAGAAATGACATATGCTCTCGACAAATTAATACAGCAACAAATAGTAAAGAATAAAGAGATGAATTAAAAATAAAAAATTCGGAGCATCTAAATATATATAAATATAAATAAACCAACAGTCGGCATCGAGACTTTGTCCGAATTGAAGAAAATCTAATGTTATGTAGATTCTTTTCTTGTGCACTAATTAAAAGGTTTTTATTTGACTTGCCTCGTACCTAAATAGTTGTCTTAATACAACAAAATTAGAGGTTAGAAAGTGCTACCACCTTTGGTTTCCTCTGCTTAACTATAAATGGAAATTGATGGACTTTTTTATGCCTTTTCACACGATCTACGTACCTTCCATCATAAGTGAACAAAAATCGAACCGAATCAATAAACCAAACTAAAATATAGTTGGTTTTGATCGTTTTGGATTGATCTTGACATATTCTCAAATTTTGTTCGATTTTAATTTTGAGGAATCGAAATTTATTAAAATTTTATTGTTTATTTATATAACATGTTACATCAGTCGCATACATCTACTATATATTATCTTATGAATAAGTAGTGTGATATGCAATATCTTTTCACATGATTATGGATTAAGTCTTTGTCATTAGCGTTGAAGATTTTTTGTATTTTACTTCCACAATGAAAGGAAATATAATCGAAAAGCATCCTATTAAAATATTCTTCAACATTTCAATATACATATTATAAGAGCTTGTGAAGAATAATCATATAATATAATTAATTAATATTGTATATATAATGCCAATGGAATTCTTTGATCAACCACCAAAAGAATCACAAAATTTGGAAGCTATTGCTTCAACTTATGCATTTGGATTATATGTATAATTTTTATTCTTCACTTATTAATTTAGGCATGCTTCATGTTTGAATTTACACTCATATATATATATATATTGTTAATTAATCCATTGACATAACACACACACACTTATATATATATATATATATTTGTAGATAAGCTTTTACCTTTTTGTAATAATCTATATACTATTTTTATGGGTACATTAATATATTTTTTAAATATACGAACTTTGCAGTATTTTTCAAATTTTATATGAATTTTTAGTTAGATTTTTGCAAAATATATGAGCTTTATTGTAATTTAATTTTTGACACAAATTCAGTTTTTTTTTTCTTTTCTAAATTAAATTTGTCATGACACAACTTATCATATCTTAATAAATACATATTATTTTAAATTAAATTTTAACATAGTGTACAAAATAATTTCATATGCATTTATTATTACTATGTCCATGTAGGCCATATCATATTCCATATAGAAAATAATTGAACTTATATTTAAAATCTATTTTAAAAATGATTAAAAAATCACACTCCCTTATTTATCAAAGATCTTGATATTTCGATTCAATCGGCACAAATTTTAATAATGTATCTCGACTAGTGTAGAATTTTATAGTGAGTGAAGTTTGAAATTCACTTAATTTATTATTTTTAATTTTCTTGATTCTTTTGTAGAAGTAGAGATAAGGATTGTTGGGAGTGCAATATATTTATTGCAAGCGATGGCTTTGTTCCATTTGTCATAGTCTTGTTTTCAAACATGAAGAGAAATACACACGAGAGTAAGTTGAATATTCCTTTGTGTATATCAACTGCCGTTTGAAGGAAGCAATGTATATTACCTTCAAATGTGAATGAGTTAATAGTTTATATTTTGGCATAAACGAGCCGATCCGACTTGAGTTTTAGACATGTTGTTTCAGCTGTGTACAAACTCGGCTTGTGTTACTCAATAGCATTATTTTCGAGTTCGCAATCTCGTATATATGCCCGTTTGATATTCAAATTAATGGTTTTCGAGCTCGATCTCGTATAAATTTGATATTTTAGCATGAGACTCGATGAAAGGATTGCGAACAGACTCAATAATATGCTCGTGAACAAACAAATTCAAACATGTTTGTAATCTCAACGAGCCAAACATTATCAAACTTGATAAATATATTGAGCTCGAGTTCGGCCGGTTCAAGTTTAGAAAGAAATGGATAATATTGGGTGAAGATGACAAATTAGGTTTGTACAATTTGTTAATTGGATACATCATATAATACACATAAATAAGACAATAGACTATAAATATATTAATTAGTGTCTAAAAATCTATCATAATCAAGCATATTTCTTGATTATTTTCCTTAGCTAAGAAAATGACATTTGGCAAATTATCGTTTTGTCATTTCGAGATGTCAAAATGATTTACTTTTGAAACTTATTATTTATAGCAAGTGGGTTGATAAACACTCATTTTGTATATTTTTATAGATGTGATTGATATTATCTCGTATCGGATTTTAGAGTATTTCGTGTCGTATTTCATTTATTTTAGCATTTTATGTTCCTTTTATGTTTTGTCGTGTTTTATAGGTTTTGGTGCATAAATGAGTTGATTGGGAGTCCAACGATGTAACCAAGTTAGGTGCAAAGATGCGTAACGGGCCAAGTTTTGGACCAAGAGTCAAAGCCCAAGTGCACGAGACCCGAGAAAAGAAAGAAACGCTAAAGAACAGCAAGTTCGGCAACCCGGGCCTCAGTCGCCGAACTCAAGATCAAACTGACGGCGACCGTGCCGGGCTCGCCGTGGAGAAACAACAAACTCGGCGATCGCCATTTTTGCAGAAATTTAGGCGTGAACTTGGCGATTCCAGCCGGCGATCGCCGAGTTCGCCCATGTTTCTCGTTTTTCAGTTATTTAGCTGAGTTCTAAAACTTTGGAACCAGAACCAAACCATCCCCACATAGTTACAATTCAAAGCCAAAGCATTGATAACAGTTACGATTCCCGAAACTGTTCATTTTGGTTTGATTCTAACAATTATGATTCTTATGAACACTTCTATAATCATTCAATACAAATCAATCTATTGAAGGATTGTTGCATGCAGAGAACATTCTAACAAATATATGATCAAACAATTCTTGAATGGTAACTAAGAGACTGTTCATCATCTCCACTACTCATAAATTCGACACAAACTATTTACTCGTCGACACGAACAAGAAGCCTGCATTATACGAGACTAAGCGTTGCCACCACTTGATTTTTCTCGATTCTCGTAGAAATGTCTTACTATGTAGCATATATTGGAAGTCTTTTCCATGGCTCCTTTGCCATATTCTCCGCAGGCTAGCTTCGTCTCCACCGGGAGGATGAGTGAAATTCCGAGTTCATCGATCTCCGAGAGGTGGCTTTCAGTGGAAGGGTTGTACCATATGCGGGGGTTCATTGATGGTGCTACGAACATTGGCTTGCTATAGTCCCATGCTCGTATGATGCAGGTCAACAAATTATCCGATAAACCTTTAGCGATCTGTTTACGACAGAAAGAAACGTAAGTCGAACAAAGCTCGGTCAAAATCACAGTTCCAAATGTTCATTTCAGTTGAAGTTAAGGTCACTTTACTTATCCCAAAATTATATGCAATGAAATTCATATCTCATGTCGAATGATCATTGAATGTGACGGACTGAAGGTGAAAACAATTAACAAATGAACCAAAATTGACATAAACACGACAAAGATGAGATTTGCAGGCGAAAACTGAATGACCCGATTCTACTACTTAATTACTGAATCAGAAGCCCGGTTCATCCCCTTATTCTAATTGAAATAACTTAACTAATAACTATGAAAACTAAAGAAGTAGATATATCATGAGAATAATCAATCTGTACCAGAATGTGGAAGTAGCTTTTCATTTTTCATAAGATTTTCTAAGAATCGGATACTTATCGACGAATCGTTGCAGCTTGTTTTTACCTTGGCGAGTGTATTAGCAGACAAAGGTGCGATGACCATGATATCAGCCCATTTAAACAGCTCAATATGGAGTACTGGATCACCTATCCTTTTCCAACATGACCATTCATACTCATCCGTATACAGCTCGACACCGTTGGGAAGAGCTCCTCTGTCTACAAAAACGAGTGATGCAAGTGTAGCAACGGCTTTGACGTCCGCCCAATCAGAGAAATAATGGCAAAGCTTAGCAAAATTTGTCGCAGCCACACTTCCACAGGCAGCAAGCAGGATGTTTGGTCTCCTCTTAGCATTATATACATGAGCCATACTCTGTACAATTACAGTTATTTCAAGTCGATACGTCTTCTTATTAAGCATTATGAGTAGAAAAGAAAGAAGTCAAGATCTCAATCTTTACAAAAAGAAAGAATTATAGTGTGAAGAAGAATGAAGGCAATGGCAAATATTGCTTTATTCCATTCAATCAAAAACCCTTTACTTTTGAATTCTCCACCCAATAAACATAAATGAAGAATCTTGGTAAACGATATGTCGCCGTTTAGTATGAGCAAGACAGTGCCAAGAAACACAGATTGTTTCTCCTCTCACTATTTCAACACAGATTCAATAACTTTGCCGATATATATACGAGATCACACAATGCACCGCAAGGAGAGTCGGTTTTAGCCACTTACATATTCACAAGCAGGTTACGGGCAACTAATCGAGAACTGATTATCCTATCAAACTTCAAACAATTCAAGAAACAGTGAAAGAGTAACATCACACAAAGTCAATCACAACTGACAATTCAGACGAGCCCAGCTACCCATTTTAACAGAAATTCAAGAAATGCATCCAATGCCAGCTACGGCAATCGCAAAACTAAACAGTTCAACTGGCAATCTACTAAACAGTTCCGAGAAACTTAATCTGCAAATAATTTTAGCACCTAGAAAGAATTACCCAGCTAGTACAGAAATCAAGAATAGCGTTGAGTAGCGAAAGAAATCGGTTGCACAATCGAATTACCTGAAATCAAGATTAACTACTAAAACCAAAGATGAAAGGGATAGTGCAGAAGGGAGGGCGTTCGTGATTCTGCTCCAGAGTTAAACTCAAGTAGTTGGAACTGAGATTTATTGTTCAAAGTTCAAACGAACCCCATCGGTGCTAGGTGATGAGAGGACTTAAGTTTTTATTTATTTTTTCTTGAGCCGTGTTGAGGTATGATTGGAAATGGATGCAGTTTATAGTTTTACAATTTTGAAATTTTAACCAAACTTTAGTTACCACAGTGCACACTTCGGAATCAAAGTCGTCAGTTCCGATTTCAAACCGCTTGATTCCGAACAATCAATCTTTTAGAACCCCTTTAAAAATGTATATTTGTTTATATGTATTTACAACTTAAATTGTACTTTAACGAATTATAAATGATTTTGTATAATATAAGAGATAAAAATGAATTAGGAGTAAAAAAGCCTATTAAAAATATTGATGACCCCGGTTTGCGGTTCCGAAAATTTACAATCGGAACCAAACTGTTTCCCAAACGATTACAATTTAGAAACGAACCGTCGGAAATGATTAAGATTCTCGTAAGTTACCATTTTCTTGAATAGGTTTAATTTTTAGGAAAATATAGTGCAATATTTAAGACCCGATACTCTGTGTGAATGTTTCCAAATATGCCCAAAGTATTTGGACTTAGAGAGAGAGCTTGTGTATGGGCAATCGTTATATACCAACTGTTTGTAGAAATGACTTAGAGAAGAAACCACATATGTAGACAAAATAGTTGTTAAAATAATGCGCACAAGATGTTTGACAAAAAGCCAAGAAGGGAAAAAATGTATGAAACATAAAAAACACTTGTACCATTCCATTTTTTAATTGAAACCTATGAATGTGAATAAAGTATCACTGAATTTGATCCAATGATTCATATAAAATTTATGATTACAATGGTTTATGTAACGCCCCGGGCCGGTGGGTCCACGGAGTGTGAGCCCGTTGCACTACGGTGGAACAATTGATCTACTAACAACTATTTGACGTTTGTCTCCGTTTTGCCAAAAAATGGTTAACAATGTTGCAAGAGAGACCATTGACGTTTCCCCATGCTTTAATGCGGAATATCACAATTTACATTCCATCAAATTCGATTTGGGTTAGTCAATTCAATTTTATAAGGTAATTTGATATTCTTATTTCAATTATTTTTCCTACAACTAGCTAGGTAGGAGTGCCAAACCCATACTAGGTCCTACAATAGAATTAGATATTATTGTATTATTATGTCAACTACAAATTTACTTTAATTTGTTTGCCTTTTTTGTTTCTACAAGTATATGCTTACTTAGATCTTTACAATTAATTTTTACTGGATTTGATTATTTTATTCAGTTCTAATGAATAAAATATCAAACATTTGCGCTTATATAGGGATAAATTAAATTGAGTTGATTAAGGAATAAGCAAACTCGATCTCGACTTGCATATATAATATTAAAAATGATCATCCGTTTGCAACAGACATTGTAAATACGCTCGTAAATAATGTAAAGATAAACAATAATTTTTTGATAAAAGTTTATTAATTCTGATTGAAATTTATTGATTAGACTATAGTTTAATATTTAAACGAAAATTATAATGACTTATGTTTATGTGACATTATGTGATATAAAAAGGATTCATGGTTTTTGTCGTAAAAAGCCAGATAACGAGACAGAGACAGAGAGTAATATATAAAGTGCAAAATCAATCATCGCATTACACCAAACAAAAGAACAAGTACAACCACCATGAAGACTCTAATATTTTGTTTCACTCTTTTATTGTTTATACCAAACTACATTTCCATCATCTCTTCCAAATCACTCTTCAATCTCACCACCGATGAAATTGCTCTCATCGCCTTGAAAAACTCCTTCGTTCCAAACCCTAATTCCATCTTTCTCCAAAGCAACTGGTCTACCAATACACCTATTTGTAAATGGATCGGTGTCTCTTGCGGCCAAAAACACCACAGGGTAACAACCCTAAATCTCTCTGGCTTCGGCCTCCGGGGAACCCTAGCTCCACATCTCGGAAACCTAACATTTCTTCGATCTTTCGACATCAGCTCTAACAATTTCACGGGCGCCTTACCCTCCGAGCTGTCCAAGTTGCGCAGGCTACAAGAGATAAACATTGGGGCAAACAACCTCACCGGAGAGATACCGTCGTGGTTCGGAGCCTTATCCGAGCTACGATTTGTATACCTCTACAACAATAGTTTCTCGGGCGGGATCCCGGCTTCTTTATTCAATATTTCAAGGCTTCGGGGTTTAGATCTCAGCAACAATAATCTCAATGGGAATATCCCAGAGGAGATTGGTGCTTGTCCTTCACTTGAAAGTGTTGTTCTTGATGGGAATGAGTTATGGGGCTCTATACCAAATTCTATCTTCAATGTTTCATCGATGATATATATCAGTATGAGGTTTAATGGTCTCTCAGGAAAGCTACCAAGAAATATGTGCAGCAACACTCCAAAGTTGGTTAGATTCTCTATTGCTGCGAATGAATTTTATGGAGAAATTCCAAGAAATATAAGCAATTGCAGAGAGCTTGAAGCTCTCGAGTTGCAACATAATTATTTCAACGGCGAAATCCCAAGTGAATTTGGAAGTTTGAGTATGCTCAAGTATGTTTATCTATGGAGAAACAGATTCACAGGTATGATTCAGTTTCAATTTTGTACTGTTAATTTCTTATTTATAATTCGGAATTTTTATTGTCTAATCGTATGACATAGTACATAGGTTACATATGAGAATGATACGTTATTATGTCTTAATACACTCATAAAAACAACTATGTCAGTTTTACTATATCAAATCAATTATTATGGTTTAAACCAATTAAATTTTGTAAAATTACATAAGTAGAAGTGTTCATCACGTTTACAGTTTGGAACCTAACTGTTTCGGAAATTTAAAATCAGAACCAAATCATTATTACGTCGGTTCACGATTTGGAAGCGAACCGTATATAATGTTACAGTTATGATTCTGAACTATCCAAAAATTTAATACTAATATACTTGGAAATTTTAAAATTTTAATTATTATGATAAAGCAATAATGTATATTATAATTTAACTTTAAAGATTTTTAATGACATTTTATTTATTAATTTTAAAACTATAATAATTACAAAATAAAATTAAAATATTATTATATAAAATTACAAAATGTCATTGGTTTCAAAGTTCAAAATTAAAATTTGATTTTTAATTTCATTTATTATTAATATATATTCAGAAGTTTTAATGTGTTTATGAATTATAAAAAATACACTTTATAAAATAAGAAATAAATTGAATCGGGTAACATAAATCGAAGTATTTCAAATAGCTGATCATGATTTTAAAATTTTAAAAATATACTGAATAGTTCTGTACACAATCAATTACAATTACAATTATAAAACCACTGATTATGATTGCGCGATTACAATTCGATTATAATATTCATGTTTCCTTTAAATATATCATATGTTAGATACATATATTAAGCAAAACTAATTTGGTAATAATCCGCTCCTTTATAATGGTTATGACAGGTGAGTTACCAAAAGAGCTTTCTAATTTGTCATCCCTACACCACTTCCTTCTTGGAAATAATTCCTTCTCCGGTGGCATCCCTCGTTCCATCTTTAACATATCAACCTTGCAACAATTGGACCTATCATTCAATGGGTTTTCCGGCGATCTTCCTCCAAACACGGGGATTTCGCTTTTCAATATCGAAATTCTTTATCTGCAACATAACTATCTCACTGGCCCCATTCCGAGCTCTATCAACAATGCTTCTCGCCTCACTTTCTTGGTCTTGCAATCAAACTCATTCACAGGCTCCATCCCCAGCTTCTCTAGTTTAGGGTACTTATCGGTGCTGCTCATCGGATTCAATAATCTTACCGCAACTCGGGAAATGGAATTTCTTTTTTCATTAACCAGTTCTAAGTATCTTGAAATCATTGAAATTACAAGCAATCCACATATCAATGGTGTCCTCCCTTCTTCAATTGGGAATTTGTCGAAATCTCTTGAGTTTTTCCTTGCTGGGGGAACAGGTATTCAAGGTGTCATTCCTTCTGAGATTGGAAACTTGAGCAGTTTGATACTTTTAGATCTAAATGGTAATGAACTACGTGGATCCATTCCGGAAACCCTAGGGAATTTGAAGAGACTGGGGAAATTAGGGATTTTAAGAAACCGATTGCAAGGATCTATCCCCATCGAACTCTGCCAAATCAGTAGTTTGGCAGAATTGCACTTGCAAAGCAATGAGCTCGAGGGTCCAATGCCCGAATGCTTGGGTGAGATGCAATCTCTTAGAATTGTTTACTTAGACTCAAATAGATTGAATTCCACCATACCTTCAACATTTTGGAATCTCAAAGGCCTAATCTATCTTAACCTGTCCTCAAACTATTTTAGTGGTCAAATCTCGTCTCGAATCGGGGAATCGAATAGTATCAATGGCATGAGTTTCTCCTTCAATCTATTCTCCGGTGAAATCCCTAGCTCGATCGACGGATGCCAGTCCTTGGAGAAATTGGACTTGTCAAACAACAAGTTCGGAGGATCCATCCCTGAATCGCTGGGAAACATAAAAGGTTTGACAGCGGTGGATTTATCAAATAACAGTCTTTCTGGATTGATACCTAATTCACTACAAGACCTCAAGTTCTTGGAGTTTCTTAATGTGTCTTACAACAGATTGGAAGGGGAAATTCCGAATGGAGGTTTTTTTTCAAACTGTACCCCTCAATCATTCGTTCACAACTTAGCTCTTTGTGGTGCAACAAGGTTTGAAGTTCCTCCTTGCTCGGATGCCGGTAGACGATCGAGATCAAAGAATGTTGCTCGACTAATGAAGTACATTCTACCTCCCTTGATCTCAGCAGTTGCGATATTGATCATTGCGATGTTTCTGATAAGGCGTGTGAAGCGTAGAACATTACCAACTCCGGTGGATTCTGGTGTAGGAATAGCTTGGAGAATAACCTCATATATCGAGCTTTCTCGAGCAACGGATGCTTTCAACGAGACGAACCTACTTGGGAGAGGAAGCTTTGGTTCGGTGTTCAAAGGGGTGTTGCCGGAGGGGATGAATATTGCAGTGAAGGTATTCAACCTCGAGTTGGAAGGAGCTAGCAAGAGCTTCGAGGCAGAAAGTAGAATACTAAGCACCATTCGGCACAGAAATTTAGTTCGAATAATTGGTTGTTGTACAAATATGGAATTCAAGGCCTTGATTCTTGAATTCATGTCGAATGGAAGCTTGGAGAAATGGTTATACTCGGATAACTATTGCGCAGATATTCTTCGATTGTTGAATATCTCAATAGATGTTGCGTTTGCTTTGGAGTATCTTCATCACGGCAACACATTTCCCGTTGTGCATTGCGATATAAAGCCACACAATGTGTTGCTCGATGAAGACATGACTGCTCGTCTTGCTGATTTTGGCATCTCAAAGCTTTTCAATGAAGGGGAGGTTATGATTCAAACAACCACCTTGGCAACCATTGGTTATGCAGCACCAGGTAATGTTTTTTAAGAAGTAATTATGATTTTGTTTCATAGTCTAATTAAAGTATATATGATGATGTAATTAGAGTACGGATCAGAAGGGAAAGCATCGACAAGTGCAGACGTGTACAGCTTTGGAATATTACTATTGGAGATGTTTACGAGAAGGAAGCCGACGGATGATATGTTCGACGGGGAAATGAGCTTGAAGGAGTGGGTGAGTGAAGCATTAGCAGCAAATGCAATGAATCAAGTATACGCCCCTGCATTGCTCTCAGAAGAGGATCGACATTTCGTTGTGAAGGAGAAGTGTGTGGCATCTGTGTTTGAATTGGCAATGAAATGTTTAGCCTATTCACCCAATGAAAGAATCACCATGATTGAGGCAGTAGGCACTTTGAAGAAGGTGAAATCAAAGTTGGTCACTGAAATCAGCACAAGGCATCAACAACATGCAATTACCATGTCTTGAATCTCCCGCTCCGTATTCGGGGGTCTCGCTTAATAAAATATGTTCTCCTCTCTGGCCGAGGATGTAGCCAATTGGTGAACATGTAAATCTATGTCTTCTTTACGTTTCTTATTTTCTCATTTAATCATATTGCGTTACAACACTTGAGTGTAAATTAAATCTGCAGCTGCTTTCAACCGCAATGTCGAGTGTAAATTAACTCCTCTCAAATTAAAATTGTTGCTTCTGCTCATTTGTACACATTTTTGTGTGTGTATAAGTCTCATCGTTAGGAACTAAGAGTCGCGCGCAATTTGTTCGATGAAATTCCCCTGTGGGAGTACTAACAACAATAGGGATGTCTACCTTTGTATTTACTAATCTTCCCATCACCTTTTATTGATTTGACTTTGTTGCTGTAAAATAATGTTAGCATATGAAAGAATCTTTGAAATCTAACTTCCAGATCACAATTGGATGAAACAATCTTGAAATCATTCGAATTCTATTCAGAGCATAGTTGCTAATGATGCTGGCCATTTGTCGTTTTCATGGTTTATTATTAAAAAATTTAAAAGCAAGAGAAAGAAATCTACTTACATATAACACTCAAATTGCTTTTCCATACCATCAAACATTTATGTTTTTTGGGTTATTTATTTATTTTGATTTCAATTTACCAAATTATAAATTGAGAATATAAAGCCTAAAATGTATATTTTCATTAGAATTTAACGAGGTGATGACACATTTGAATATGCCATAATAGTTAACAGATTTAGTATAGAACCTAATGTGACACTTATTAATTACAATATCCTCAAAGACTTTTAACTACACCGAAAAGAAAAACGCCACAATAACTGTAGTTCTAGGATAAATGTTTTAATAGGGGGTTTTATGTTAACACTTTCTGTGTTGTAAAAACACAAATTTATTGTAATGAACCTTAATCATCTGATTAGTATAATAATACACACCAACGATTCTTATAACTATAAGCATTTATACACATGCTATCTCATTCACAACATCAGCATATCGGAAGCTCCGAACCCAACTCTTACCAACCCCATATACGATGAGGCCGACGACGCCGCTGCCTCCTAGGATGATAAGGAGGAGGAGGAGGAGTAGCTGAGTTGCAACTGGACTCCGACGTGAAAGCCTTTGCCAGATTTAAGGACAGCGTGGTCTGTTCGAATGGTCGAAGTGTTTGCAGTGATGAAACACGGTAGTGTTCGTCCAAGTGCGGAGGGAAATGCGTAGAACTTAGGCAACACATTAGTACTATTAATGGTGTAGGACCCATTCGCGGCGGTGATGGCCCAATCCCGCCGATGTTGCACTCAAGGGTAACTGGAACCCGCGAGAGGGGAGACGACCCCTTTCCACTGCATGTCCCGGTAGCCGTGGAGCAGAGATCGCCGCTCACGATTATCGAGCTCAAGTGCCTTCGGTGTCGGCCATGGGTGAGAGGAGCGGCAGCCGCGAGGAGGAGGAGCGCCACCAAGGTGAAGGCGGAGGGTTTGTTGTGAAGGGCCATTTCTATGTTTATGTTTCTTGTGATTCTTGATTTTGTTGTGTTGAGATGTGTGGGGATGAGCCCTATTTGCAGTTGTTTTTTTTTTTGCCTCTTCTTTTTATATATAAGAAGTTTTTGACTTGTTATTGGTGTTTAAATACATGAGTTTCTATTTTTTGACAAGTTTGTTAGTTGGGGTTATTTTCTAATTCGAATTTTCTATTGCATAATGTATGACATGTTCTATTGCATTAAGATTCGAAATGAGGTCATTCATTAAACCTATCGGAAACCATAGCTAGGTAAAGGATCGTTTTCTACTTTGTTAAAAGAGAGACTAATTTGAGCTGATGCCACAAGGGCAGGATTAGGCGTATTGGTGTTGGCTATTTCACCTCTGGAAGTGTCTCGCCTTCCATCAAGCTGCCCGAAAGCAGTCACATTGGCACTTGACACTGCAACATCAACTGGCCTAGTATTGTCGGTGTAGAGGTAAAAAAACGATAAGTAGATACATAATTTCGAATGTGATCAAACAACAAAAAATCAGACAATAACGGAACGACATGTGATTGAGTGATCGATCGATTAACATAAACTTCACACAATACACATAATCACTTAAAATAAATTAAATAGGTCTCGAACTCCACTTGCCAATAATTATTCACTATAATAAATTTTATTCTTATAAGATTATAGTGTGACAACTTGCACTTTTGGACTAGGTTGGGCTTGCTCTATATAATAAAAAAATTGAGACATCATTTTCTTAATTATACTTTTAAGTTGTAAGTTTGATTTACCTTTTTTTGGTTGGTGTCGTGAACGGAATGTCGTTGTTTGTATTGGACAATACGAAAAAATTGTACTTTTCTGTCCCAGTTAAATAATCAACTTCTTTTAGCAAATATATTTTTTAAGAAAATATAATATGATGGAATACGAGAAAAGAGAAGAACGATTAGCTTTAATTTTGAAAACATGCCTATTTTGTGAAAACTAAATTAGGAAAGTAAGACTATTTTGTTTGGGGAGTAAAGAGTGTATAATTAACTAAAATATTAGAATAATGTGTTTTTAATCCAACACATTTCTGTGAAGCATTTTATCGAGCATTATATGTGAAAGTGTATCTCAACTTTAAAATACGTGTTGCTGAAACACCAACCAC
>JAPKLX010000003.1:241392-391448 GCA_026898415.1 Leonotis leonurus | reverse complement strand
AAGAAGAAACAAAAACAATTTTATAGAGTTGGAATAACTCTAACAATATGTTTTGTATACAAGTATGTTTTCCAGTAGTACTACTTAGTCGGTGGTGCTATTCGTTCGATTTCACCATTTAATCAAACATATTTTATCGATGATATATACACAAAAATAGCATTTTAATTTGCCAATTTCAGTTTGGATGATAAAACCACAATCATAATAATAAGCCTTTGTTACCCGCTTCAACATTTGATAGAGGTGTATGATGCACAGATAATGCTCGATAAAATGATTCAGAGAAATGTGTATGACTAAGTAGTACTAATGGAAAACCTAGCTAGGAATTTTTTCGAGTACATCGGCACATAACACAACACTAACTCGAGATCTGGCTTACTGGATTTAAGTCTCCGTTTGTAAACGAAAAAACTTAACATTTTATCATATTCGTCAACATCCCCGGCGAGAGGGCGTCGGGGATTCCTGAGCTCTCGATGAGTGGAATTTCCTCTTTTTTTGATGTAACCATGGTTGAGTACGTCGGAGCAGTTACGTAATTTTATGGGTAAAGGGAGATCGAAGAGTTGTTCAATACTCCACCCGTCCACGAAAAAATTACGATTCTTTTGAACACCTCTATAATTATTCGTACAAATCAATCTATTGAAGGATTGTTGCATGAAGAGAACATTTAACAGATATATGAACACAAAATTTTGAATGGTAACTATTAAATTCCTAATAGAATATTGCAGTCTTCGCAACCACAAATCATACTACAACTAAGAGACTGTTCATCATCTCCACTACTCATAAATTCGACACAAATTATTTACTCGTTGACACGAACAAGAAGCCTGCATTATACGAGACTATGCGTTTCCACCACTTGATTTTTCTCGATTCTCGTAGAAACGTCTTACAGTGTAGTATATATTGGAAGTGTCTTCCATGGTGCCTCTGCCATATTCTCCGCATTCTAGCTTCATCTCCAGCGGACGGATGAGTAAAATTCCGAGTTCCTCGATCTCCAAGAGGTGGCGTTCGGTGAAAGGGTTGCTCCACATGTGGGGGTTCATTGCTGGGGCTACGAACATTGGCTTGCTATAGTCCCATGCTCGTACGGTGCAGGTCAACAAGTTATCAGATAAACCTCCAGCGATCTGTTTATGACAGAAAGAAACAAAAGTCGAACAAAGTTCAGTCAAAATCACAGTTCCGGACTTTCGTTTCAGTCGAATTTAAGGTCACTTTACCTTGGCGAGTGTATTAGCAGACAAAGGTGCGATGACCATGATATCAGCCCATTTACTCAGCTCAATATGGAGTACTTTATCATCTATCTTTTTCCAACACGACCATTCATACTCATCCGTATACAGCTCGACACCGTTGGGAAGAGCTCCTCTGTCTAAGAAATAGAGTGACGCAAATGAAGCAACGGCTTTGACCTCTGCCCACTCAGAGAAACAATGGCAAAGAATAGCAAATTTCATAGCAGCCACACTTCCACTGGCAGCAAGCAGGACGCGAGGTCTCCTCTTAGCATTATATACTTGATGCATGTTCATGTTGGAACTCCCAGCTTGTTCTACATAAGCCATACTCTGTACGATTACAGCAATTTCAAGTCGACACGGCTTCTTATTAAGTATTAGGAAGACAAAGCGTATAAATAGAAAAACATAGACACTACTATGATTAGAAAAGTTATATGGTAACGTATTAAGACACTCAAGATAGAATTGTAGTATGAAGAAGAATCAAGGCAATGGCAAATATTGTTCAATGCAGTCTACTTTAGAAAAGTTTATTCCATTCAATCAAAAACCCTTTACCCATTAAACATAAATGATGAATATTGATCAACGACATTCTAAGTTTATAGAGCAGCAAGATAGTGCCAATAAAGACAGATTGTTTCCCCTCTCATTTTTGCAACACAGA
This sequence comes from Leonotis leonurus, assembly GCA_026898415.1. NCBI lineage: Eukaryota > Viridiplantae > Streptophyta > Magnoliopsida > Lamiales > Lamiaceae > Leonotis > Leonotis leonurus. Next base: position 389,513 of record JAPKLX010000003.1, on the reverse strand, counting down.
TTCAATAATTTTTCCGATATATACGCACAGATCAAACAATGCACCGCAACAAGAGTCGGTTATAGCCGCTTAAATATTCACAAGCAGGTTACGGGCGACTAATCGGGAACTTCATATCCTATCAAACTTCAAACAATCTGCACTCACTACAAATGAGGAGTGATTTACCGTTTACATAGGCTAAATTTCCACATTCTACCACATTCTTGCTGGATGAGTGATATATAACATTGAATCCCCAAACTAACAATTCAAGAAACGGGAAAGAGTAACATCACAGAAAGTCAATCACCACTGGCAATTCAGACGAGTCCAGCTACCTACTTCTAGAGAAATTCAAGAATGCATCCAATGCCAGCTACGGCAATCGCAAAACTAAACAGTTCAACTGTCGATATACTAAATAGTTCCACAAAACTTAATCTGCAAATGATTTAAGCACCTAGAAAGAATAACCCAGCTAGTAATAGACATCAAGAATAGCGTTAAGTAGCAAAAGAAATCGGTTGCACAATCCAATTACCTGAAATAAAGATCAACTACTAAAACCAAAGATGAAAGGTGCAGAAGAGAGGGCGTTCGTGATTCTGCGACAGAGGAATTTTTTTCTTGAGCTGTGTTGAAGTATGATATTGAAAAAGGATGAAGTTAAATAGGCCAATATATGTATACTAAAAAATAAATATACAAATATAAATAACATAGTAATAGCCAATATTTTACTCTTAATGCCCTATTAATCGTTTATTATATACAAAATTGCCTTCCGTATTAGTTGTATGACTAGTTATTATTAGAGCTGATAAAAATCGTGCAAGTCCTGGTGGCCGTGGAGCAGAGATCGCCGCTCTCGATTATCGAGCTCAAGTGCCACCGGTGTCGGCCGTGGGCGAGAGGATCCGCGGCCCCAAGGAGGAGGAGCGCCACCACGGTTAAGGCGGAGGGTTTGTTGTGAAGGCGGAGGGCGAGAGGAGCTCAATATTTTTTTCTTATTGTTGTTTAGTAGTTCCATAAGAGCATTTCATCGAACAACTTGCGCGCAATGCTTAGTTCCAAACGATCAGACTTAAACACACAAAAATGTGTCAATATGAGCAGAAGCAACAATTTTAATTTGAGAGGACTTAATATTCGCTCCAAAGATAGAACAAGTGAAGTCTTTGCATACATTGTTTTTAAAGGGTAATTTTCGCAAACAGGTAGTGGGTGAACAGTTGAGAAGTTGTTAAGATTTAGAACTACAAACATTTAAACAAATCTGCATTTTAGCATTCTATTTCCATGAAAGAGAAATTTACCAGTTTCGTAGGCTAAATTTGCACATTTGCAGCAACGGATTGTTGGATCATATTTGTTAACTGTACACCAATTTTCCACTAGCACAAATGTCGTAACAAGTTTCTCTCTTCGTCCCACTAATAATGTTCTTTATTATTTTTTGGGATGTACCATTAATATATAATGACCTATTTTCTTTTCGAAAAAAAATTAACACATGAGAAGTAAATAATAAGGACGGGTTCTGATTTGGTGTTTGATGGTTCCAATTTGGTGGGTTACGCAATCTATTATCAAACAGTAAATAAGGACGGATTTGAATTTAAAGTCTGGCCGAGCAGTTAATTAACTAAGGCTACCAAACCCATATTTCGGCACGTTAATTTATCCTAACCTGCTGAAACATGGCTACCAAAAACACTCGTCCTGTCTATAGTTGTTTGTTGCCTCTTCTTTTTGAAGAAGTTAATGACAGGTTATTGGTCTTTGCTCTATAAACATAATTGATTGATAACCTAGCACGTATAGCTACTCGACGCTTGAATAAATGTTCATATGCTACCAGTATTCTCCAACAAAAAACTCAAATCAATAAAAGGTGATGGAAAGATTACTAAATACAAAGGTAGTCATTTCATCGAACAACTTGCGCACGAGACTTAGTTCCCAATTCAGACTTAAAACACACACATAAATGTGTAAACTTGAGCAAAAGCAACATTTTTAATTTGAGGAGTTAATTTACACTCCACAATATCCTAATAAATCACAAAATATATAAATATCAAATCCATCACAAGTGGAGTATTATTTAAATCACAAGATCGTCCGTACATTGTTTCAACTTAATTCGAAATCACATAAAATCCATAAACAGATTATCACCACTTTCAAACCACCATTTTAAAGTTTCAGCTTCAATATTTTACATATTGCTTAAATTTATTCGAGATGGAGTTAGCTTTAGACTCCACAATATTCCTTCATTGGATTTGGAGAATTATAACCAGCTTCAGTATGACAAAAATCAAGAAACTTGTCATGATCAAAGGGCTTGTAAAGTAAAGGGTGATCTTCATCCACCATCTCCTCTGGCGCTGAAACTAGGAAGCCTTCTTTGGGAACCGAAAATTGTGCAAACGTGTATCGAGCTTCGTCTCCGCTTATCATCACCCTGTGGCTCGGGGAGTGTAGTCGCCCGTTGCTCCATGCCTGCCGAAAATATTACAATACTTAATCAATAGGGTTAATTATCGCTAAATATACGGACAATCCACAAATTCTTAAATTACAGAAGATTTAAAAAAATATGTCCTAAAATACACGAACGACTAATTTTTATAACTTCATCAATACTAAGTTCAACGTTGACGCTGCCCGCCCGATTCATATTGAATAAGGCATGCCGTTCAAGTAGCAAAGTCAATAACGCCATCATTTCACTTAAAACGTCCACGTAGCTAGACTTCGGTCTTTATGTACAATATTAAGAGAAACTGGTAGTTAACAAATTCTTTAGTTCATATATAATTTTATAATAACTAACCCTAATTAATAAATGTGCATATGTTGATCTAATGGTAGAGTTATCAACTAGGAAGAAAGAAAACTCTTACATTAAAGGATTCTCCGATCAAGACAACGAAAGAATTGAATGAGGGTTGAACATTGAACCAGTGCCCATCTTTGGTAAGGAATTGGAGTCCGTTGATCTCGTTCTGGAACAAGATCGATACGATGTTCTTGTCCGTATGAGATGGTAATCCAAGCTCCATAGCCCCTTGGCCCTGAGGTATACCGTATTTTTGAAGTCGGATAAGGTAGTTTGTTGAATCCATGTGTTCTTCCATATACTTGTCAAGTCCAAGGCTCTCCACTACCATTCTCCTCACAAGCTTGTCCAAATCCGACAATTGTTTCGAGAAGGACTCTAGAGTCTCGCTGGTAATAAATTAAGAGAAGAATCACAGGGTTACTGGTAATAAATTAAGGTGGAACTTGTAGAAGAGAGGTGTGAAATTAATTATCTATATCATATTTTCCGAGGAATCGAAATACCTAACCTAACTAAAAGAAGTTCTCTCCTGACAGCGGTATATGTTGTATATGTTAATCCTAGGTGTGAAAATAGGCATAATTCAGCTATGAAATGATGATGAAAGGTATAAAAAAACGAAAAGAATAGGCTATAGATCTAAATCTAAATCGAAATGCTGAACTAAAAAAAAAAGTCAATAACATAGAAATAATGAATCGTAATGTAAATAGAGTTCACGTTCGAATTTCATAAAATATTTTGTACTCCAGTCACTTGTAATTTGAATTTAGAGCTTTGGTGTTAGCATAATGATATATAACATGAGAAGAAAATTTATCTCATCCAGAAATTTGAATTTGTAAGTGCGAAATCAATTCATTTATATTTTTTAGTAGTTACATTCAAGATGGTAAGAACAAATAAAATAATATAGCCATAAAAACTAGCGAAAAAAGACATTAAAAATAAATTTTACTTGAACCAATCTCTATATCGTAAAATCAAATCTGTTCCACATATTTCATGGGCTCCAGGTAAAATAAAATAAAAAATTAAACCTTTAGGTAGCGTTTACTTAACGTGATAAGCTAGATTGATAAAATATAGCATTAACTATTTAAACGATAAAATTATTAAATTAATTCAAAATTGAGAAATCCATGATTTATACTTGAAAGTAAACATTAAATTAACTAATTGGATTTTTTTATTAAACAATCATATCATGTAAAATAACACTACCTTTTATGCAAAGTAAACACTCGATTCATCCACGAAAAAACTTTAACATTTTATCATATTCGCTTGTACACGAAAAAACATCACACCTGAATGAGAGATTGCCTTCCGGCCACATGAGGTTGGTGAAGGCGTCGACGTTACCCGGCGAGAGGGCATCGGGGATTCCCAAGCTCTCGAAGAGTGGAATATCCTCTTTTTTGATGTAACCATGGTAGAGTATGTCGGAGCAGTTGCGTAATTTGATGGGTAGAGGGAGATCGAAGAGTAGTTTAGTTTCATGAATGAATGATTTTAGGAGATGAAGAGGAATCTCATTGTATGTGGCTTCGAAGCAACCGTATTCCTCTAAGGCTTCACGAACTTTGGTTTTCACTGAATTCCATCTTTCACTTTGATTTTTGAGGTTGGAGAAGTCTATGATTGGGAGTTTTACAGTTTCGGATCCCATCTTCTTTTTTCTTTTGTTTAAAATGGTTCTTCTTTCTTTTGTGGTTTGAATTTCTAAATGTGGTTCTTGTTTCCCTTTTATAGATCGGTAGGCTTCAATATTTAATTATTAATTTTATATAGTTTCTCTCCGTCCACAATATTGTTATTCGATATGCGGTTTAAAGAAGTAGCTTTTCATGACCTGGTGTGTAATGTGTGTTCACTGGAGTTTTGAGTACATGGTAAGTGAATCGAGGCAACTCACGAGCAGGGGTGGATCCAGGATCGATTTGCATTTGGGGTGGGCTGAAAAATAAAATTTTTCTTAATACTATATTTTATACATACATAAAAATTTTGGGGTGAGCTAATATTATATTGTACCTTAAAAATATACATATATAACACTAAAAAATTTGGACTTGCACTGGGCTGAAGCCCGGTGCAAGCAACCCTAAGATCCGCCCCTGCTCACGAGCTATTCGGGATCGACTTGAATTTTTTTTTAAATCGATATCGAGGCGAGTTCGAGTTTAATGATATTCGACTCGATAGACTCGCGAGTCTAATTAAGCCTAGTTTATGATTTTACTTATATACCATTTATTATTAAACAAGTCTAGACGAGCCTACATGAGCATAAACAAGCTTAAGAAACATAAAATTGAAGTTATACCAACAATCGAACCTAATTGAATCAAATTTGAGCTTATCTAGCTTGAGCTCGAAAAAAATAAAACACAGCGAGCTTGACACCTATGAATCGAGTTGGACAAAAATTTGCTTATATAATTAATATTCATTGTTCAATAATGTAGATGCTTGATATAGACCAACATTGTCTATATATATATATAGAGAGAGAGAGAATATTTAAATTGTAGAATCAAATGAACTACAAACAGAATCTATACATCTGGATAAGGACAAACTAAATAGTTGATGGATCCAATATATATTAATTAATTGTTCATGAACAGCGGAACAATGATAAAATAACACACGAGGTTCGATAATTACTGTCTTTATTAGGTAAGTGTATTAAAATAGCATCACAGATCTCAGGGTTTATTAATTTTCAACTCTAAATGTAAGAAGGATGTTGACATAAGGTGACTTATGCCATTTTCAATTTTAGATGCTAACAACTTTCATGATTCATTCAATAAAAAATGATGCAGTCTAGCTGTTCGATGAAATGAAACGCCAGTTTAATTTTTGGATCCAATTCCTTCCATAAAAGGCCTAGACCCAACTTTGAGGGCGGCAAAGTTGGAAAAAAAAACGCATTATTAAAAGTTTTTGTTCTCAATTGTTTAATTCGCAACATGTAAAATATAATTTAATTTTTTGAAATTATTATCTTCTCAAATTTTGAAAACAAATCCATTTTGTGGAATTTGAATTGGAAAACGAGACTATTTTGTTTGGGAGTAAGGGTATATAATTAACTAAAATAGCATCACAGATCTCAGAGTTGTGTGTTTTTACTACATTTCTGTGAAGCATTTTATCGAGCATTATATGTGCATCAATATTCACCTCTATAAAATGCTGAAGCGGGTAACAAAGGCTTCATATTATTATTGTGGTTTTATCATCCAAACTAAAACTGGAAAATTAAAATGCTATTTTTGTGTATATATCATGTATTAAATGTATTTGATGAAATGCTGAAATTGAACTAATAGCACTACTGGAAAACTTAGCTAGGAATTTTGTCGAGCATATTGAGCGCATAACATAACACTAACTCGAGAGCTGGTTTAGTGGATTTAAGTTTCCGTAAAAGTTTGATGGCATGGAAAAGCAATTTGAGTGTTATGTAAGTAGATTTTTCCTCTTTTTTTTTAATTTTTTTTAATAATAAAAAGTGATGGGAAGGTTAGTAAATACAAAGGTAGTCCCGTAGGGGCATTTCATCGAACATATTGCGCGCAGCGCTTAGTTCCTAACGGTCGGCTAAAACACACACATAAATGTGTAAAACGAAAATGCTCACCCGCCCGCGGTGGACACATCTTAATACGCCCGCGGCTGATGTGGCATGTCATGTAGATATATATTAAATTCTTAATAATTTTTTTATTAATTATCACTTTCCGACTAGGGTTCATTGGTTAGGGTATAGTTTAATATTATTCAATAAAAAATAATAATAAAAAATAAAATTAACTAAAAAACGAAAATATAGTGACTCGCATATTGATGTGGCAATGACGTGACATTGCTACATCAGCCGCAGGCGCATTAAGATGTGCCCACCGCGGGCGGTGGAGCATTACTGATGTGTAAAAATGAGCAGAAGCAACAATTTTAATTTGAGAGGACTTAATTTACACTCCACAATACGCCTTGAGAGCAGCTGCAGATTTAAATATATTAAACACAATATATATAAATATCAAATCCATCACAAGTGGAGTATTATCTAAATCACATTAAAATCCAGACACAAATTATCATCACTTCCAAACCACCAAATTGAAAGTTTAAACTTCATTATATTACAGATAGCTTAAATGCAAAATCGAGATGTAGCTTAGACTCCACAATATTCCTTCAGTGGATTTGGAGATCTCCTACCAGCTTCAGTATGATAAAAATCAAGAAACTTGTCATGATCAAAAGGCTTGTAAAGTAAAGGGTGATCTTCATCCACCATCTCCTCCGGCGCTGAAACTAGGAAGCCTTCTTTGGAAGCCAAAAATTGTGCAAACGTGTATCGAGCTTCGTCTCCGCTTATCATCACCCTGTGGCTCGGGGAGTGTAGTCGCCCGTTGCTCCATGCCTGCCGAAAATATTACAATACTTAATCAATAGGGTTAATTATCGCTAAATATACGAACAATCCACAAATTCTTAAATTACAGAAGGTTTAAAAAAATATGTCCTAAAATACACGAACGACTAATTTTTATAACTTCATCAATACTAAGTTCAACGTTGACGCTGCCCGCCCGATTCATATTGAATAAGGCATGCCGTTTAAGTAGCAAAGTCAATATCGCCAAAACGTCCACGTAGCTAGACTTCGGTCTTTATGTACAATATTAAGAAAAACTGGTAGTTCGTGTATTCTGAAACAAATTCTTTAGTTCATATATAATTTTATAATAACTAACCCTAATTAATAAATGTGCATATGTTGATCTAACTGTAGAGTTATCAACTTGGAAGAAAGAAAACTCTTACAATAAAGGATTCTCCGATCAAGACAACGAAAGAATTGAATGAGGGTTGAACATTGAACCAGTGCCCATCTTTGGTAAGGAATTGGAGTCCGTTGATCTCGTTCTGGAACAAGATCGATACGAAGTTCTTGTCCGTATGAGATGGTAATCCAAGCTCCATAGCCCCTTGGCTCTGAGGTATACCGTATTTTTGAAGTCGGATAAGGTAGTTTGTTGAATCCATGTGTTCTTCCATATACTTGTCAAGTCCAAGGCTCTCCACTACCATTCTCTTCACAAGCTTGTCCAAATCCGACAATTGTTTCGAGAAGGACTCTAGAGTCTTGCTGGTAATAAATTAAGAGAAGAATCACAGGGTTACTGAAAGAATTATATATCTCATCTAAAAGGTGGAACTTGTAGAAGAGAGGTGTGAAATTAATCATCTATAGCATATTTTCCGAGGAATCGAAATACCTAACCTAACTAAAAGAAGTTCTCTCCTGACAGCGGTATATGTTGTATATGTTAATCCTAGGTGTGAAAATAGGCATAATTCAGCTATGAAATGATGATGAAAGGTATAAAAAAACGAAAAGAATAGGCTATAGATCTAAATCTAAATCGAAATGCTGAACTAAAAAAAAAGTCAATAACATAGAAATAATGAATCGTAATGTAAATAGAGTTCACGTTCGAATTTCATAAAATATTTTGTACTCCAGTCACTTGTAATTTGAATTTAGAGCTTTGGTGTTAGCATAATGATATATAACATGAGAAGAAAATTTATCTCATCCAGAAATTTGAATTTGTAAGTGCGAAATCAATTCATTTATATTTCTTAGAGTTACATTCAAGAGGGTAAGAACAAATAAAATAATATAGCCATAAAAACTAGCGAAAAAATAAATTTTACTTGAACCAATCTCTGTATCGTAAAATCAAATCTGTTCCACGTATTTCATGGGCTCCAGGTAAAATAAAATAAAAAATTAAACCTTTAGGTAGCGTTTACTTAAACTTAACGTGATAAGCTAGATTGATAAAATATAGCATTGACTATTTAAACGATAAAATTATTAAATTAATTCAAAATTGAGAAATCCATGATTTATACATGAAAGTAAACACTAAATTAACTAATTGGATTATTTTTATTAAACAATCATATCATGCAAAATAACACTACCTTTTATGCAAAATAAACACTCGAGTCATCCACGAAAAAACTTTAACATTTTATCATATTAGCTTGTACACGAAAAAACATCACACCTGAAAGAGAGATTGCCTTCCGGCCACATGAGGTTGGTGAAGGCGTCGACGTTACCCGGCGAGAGGGCATCGGGGATTCCCAAGCTCTCGAAGAGTGGAATATCCTCTTTTTTGACGTAACCATGGTAGAGTATGTCGGAGCAGTTGCGTAATTTGATGGGTAGAGGGAGATCGAAGAGTAGTTTAGTTTCATGAATGAATGATTTTAGGAGATGAAGAGGAATCTCATTGTATGTGGCTTCGAAGCAACCGTATTCCTCTAAGGCTTCACGAACTTGGGTTTTCACTGAATTCCATCTTTCACTTTGATTTTTGAGGTTGGAGAAGTCTATGATTGGGAGTTTTACAGTTTCGGATCCCATCTTCTTTTTTCTTTTGTGGTTTGAATTTCTAAATGTGGTTCTTGTTTCCCTTTATAGATCGGTAGGCTTCAATATTTAATTATTAATTTTATATAGTTTCTCTCCGTCCACAATATTGTTATTCGATACGCGGTTTAAAGAAGTAGCTTTTCATGACCTGGTGTGTAATGTGTGTTGACTGGAGTTTGAGTACAGGGTAGGTGAATCGAGACAACCCACGAGCTACTCGGGATCGACTTGAATTTTTTTTTAAATCGATATCGAGTCGAGTTCGAGTTTAATGATATTTGACTCGATAGACTCGCGAGTCTAATTAAGCCTAGTTTATGATTTTACTTATATACCATTTATTATTAAACAAGTTTAGACGAGCCTACATGAGCATAAACAAGCTTAAGAAACATAAAATTGAAGTTATACCAACAATCGAATCTAATTGAGTCAAATTTGAGCTTATTGAGCTTGAGCTCGAAAAAAATAAAACACAGCGAGCTTGACACCTATGAGTCAAGTTGGACAAAGATTTGCTTATATAATTAATATTCATTGTTCAGTAATGTAAATGCTTGTATAGACCAACATTGTCTATATATATATATATATAGAATATTTAAATTGTAGAATCAAATGAACAACAAACAGAATCTATACATCTGGATAAGGACAAACTAAATAGTTGATGGATCCAATATATATTAATTAATTGTTCATGAACAGCGGAACAATGATAAAATAACACACGAGGTTCGATAATTACTGTCTTTATTAGGTACGTGTATTAAAATAGCATCACAGATCTCAGGGTTTATTAATTTTCAACTCTAAATGTAAGAAGGATGTTGACATAAGGTGACTTATGCCATTTTCAATTTTAGATGCTAACAACTTTCATGATTCATTCAATAAAAAATGATGCAGTCTAGCTGTTCGATGAAATGAAACGCCAGTTTAGTTTTTGGATCCAATTCCTTCCATAAAAGGCCTAGACCCAACTTTGAGGGGGGCAAAGTTGGAAAAAAAAAACGCATTATTAAAAGTTTTTGTTCTCAATTGTTTAATTCGCAACATGTAAAATATAATTTAATTTTTTGAAATTATTATCTTCTCAAATTTTGAAAACAAATCCATTTTGTTAGAGTCATTCCAACTCTATGAATTGTTTTTGTCTTTCTTTATGTACGTGGCTTAAAAGAAGGAGGAGAAGGAGTGCCACTTTTTGAGGAAAGTCAGTTGAAGCTGACTAGAGAAAGAGGAGGAATCTGTTGGAAGCTGACTTGGTCAACCCGCATGTTCCGGGAATGTTGCAACAGCACAGGCGATGAAGTGGTTGAGAAAATCAAGGAGAAGACGTTAAAGGCTTGGTCAAATCATTTGTAGGAGAGGAAGTTAAGCAGCTGACCAAGTCAATACGTGCTACATGAATTGTCGCAACAACATTCCAGGAATTTTGCAGCAGCACAACTACTGTCCTATATATATATGAGAAGGATATCTGGAAGAGCAGACAGACCTTGAACATAATTGAGAGAGATATCTTTGAGAGGTTCGAGTCTGTGCGAATGTTGTACAAGGTGTCGAGGCAACATTTCGTGTAATTTCATTGTTTAGTACAGCTTATGAATCTCACATTCTAAAGCTGATATTTTAGATGTACCATTTTGATAATCTCATTGGCAATCTTGTGCTCTTGAGATAGTGATTTTCGTAAGAGTAGTTGAGAGGATAGCTAGAGGGATTCTACTGTCTGTAACTACTGTTTTTACTCTTTTCATAATACATTTTTAGTCGTGAGACTCGCGTGGGTTATCTTATTGAACCCACGCAGAAATACACCTGGAGTGACTCTTTCTTTCGCGTGAGTGTGTTTCCTTGGTGTTTGCACAACATAACTGGAGATAGTTATATTTTGTCTGCTGCTGCGCTGAGTGTTGGTACAACACGTATTTATCAGTTGAGATACACTTTCACATTTTGTGGAATTTGAATTGGAAAACGAGACTATTTTGTTTGGGAGTAAGGGTATATAATTAACTAAAATATTAGAGTTGTGTGTTTTTACTCCAACACATTTCTCTTAAGCATTTTATCGAGCATTATATGTGCATCATTCACCTCTATAAAATGTTGAAGCGGGTAACAAAGGCTTCATATTAGTGGTTTTATCATCCAAACTAAAACTGGCAAATTAAAATGCTATTTTTGTGTATATATCATGGATTAAATGTATTTGATGAAATGCTGAAATTGAACAAATAGCACTTACTGGAAAACTTAGCTAGGAATTTTGTCGAGCATATTGAGCGCATAACATGACACTAACTCGAGAGCTGGTTTAGTGGATTTAAGTTTCCGTAAAAGTTTGATGGTATGGAAAAGCAATTTGAGTGTTATGTAAGTAGAGTTTTCCTCTTTTTTTTAAAAATTTTTAATAATAAAAAGTGATGGGAAGATTAGTAAATACAAAGGTAGTCCCGTAGGGGCATTTCATCGAACAAATTGCGCGCGACGCTTAGTTCCTAACGGTCAGGCTAAAACACACACATAAATGTGTAAAAATGAGCAGAAGCAACAGTTTTAATTTGAGAGGACTTAATTTACACTCCACAATACGCCTTGAGAGCAGCTGCAGATTTAAATATATTAATCACAATATATATAAATATCAAATCCATCACAAGTGGAGTATTATCTAAATCACATTAAAATCCAGACACAAATTATCATCACTTTCAAACCACCAAATTGAAAGTTTAAACTTCAATATATTACAGATAGCTTAAATTCAAATTCGAGATGTAGCTTAGACTCCACAATATTCCTTCAGTGGATTTGGAGATCTCCTACCAGCTTCAGTATGACAAAAATCAAGAAACTTGTCATGATCAAAAGGCTTGTAAAGTAAAGGGTGATCTTCATCCACCATCTCTTCCGGTGCCTTAACTAGGAACCCTTCTTTGGGAACCGAAAATAGTGCGAATGTGTATCGAGCTTCGTCTCCGCTCATCATCACCCTGTGGCATGGGACGTGTACTCGCCCGTTTGTCCATGCCTACCGATAATATTGCTATACTTAATCAATATGGTTTATTAATAAGTGTGCATATGTTGATCTAATGGCAAAGTGATCAATACTGAAGAAAAAGAACACTTACAGAAAAGGATTCTCCGATCAAGACAACGAAAGAATTGAATAAGGGTTGAGCAGTGAACCAATGCCCATCTTTGGTAAGGATTTGTAGTCCGTTGATCTGTTCTGGTACAATATCGATACGATGTTCTTGTCCTTATGAGATGGTAATCCAAGCTCGATATTCCCTTGGCTCTGAGGTTTATCGTATTTTTGAACTCGAAGAAGGTAGTTTGTTGAATCCATGTGTTCTTCCATATACTTGTCTAGTCCAAGGCTTTCCACTACCATTCTCCTCACAAGCTTGTCCAAATCCGACAATTGTTTCGAGAAGGACTCTAGAATCTTGCTGCTAATTAATTAAGAGTAAAATTCATAGAGTTACTGAAAGAATTTTATCTCATCTAAAACTTCGAACTTGTAGAAGCTAGAGAGGTGTGAAATTAATTATCTATATTATAGTTTGAGATAATTGTATATAAATATAGAAACTAACCACAATTTATGATATTGCACATAAACTTTAAAATCTTACCTTCAATACACGAACCATCATTTTTTGCAATTAAATACATCGGGCTATAATTTAGTCATCAAAACTATGCATACGCGGATCAGATTACACAACACGTGGGTAGGTACAGAGGAATATGTTATTGATTTTGACTAATCGGACTATATCAACCCTACCCCACTTGTGTAATCGGAGACCCAAAAGTGAGAGATCCCATTGGGATTCTCTAAGCGGTCTGATCTAAGATTGAAATATTGTGCTTTGGGTATTAAAGTACTCGATTCATCGATGAAAAAACTTAACATTTTATCGTATTCGTTTGTACACGAAAAAACTTCACACCTGAAAGAGATAATGCCTTCCGGCCACATGAGGTTGGTGAAGGCGTCGACGTTCCCCGGCGAGAGGGCGTCGGGGATTCCGAAGCTCTCGAAGAGTGGCATCTCCTCTTTTTTGATGTAACCATGGTTGAGTATGTCGGAGAAGTTGCGTAATTTGACGGGTAAAGGGAGATCGAAGAGTTGTTTAGCTACATCAATAACTGGTTTTAGGAGATGAAGAGGAATCTCATTGAATGTGGCTTCGAAGCAACCGTATTCCTCTGAGGCTTCACGAACTTGGGCTTTCACTGAATTCCATGTTTCACTTCGATTTTTAAGGTTGGAGAAGTCTATGATTGGGAGATTTACAGTTTCGGATCCCATCTTCTTTTTTCTTTGTTTAAAAATGGTTCCTCTTTCTTTTGTGGTTCTTGTGATTTTTGAGGCTGGATATGTCTATTGATTGGTAGGATCCTTCGTTTATTAATTTTATATAGTTTCCTCTCTTTCTACAAAATCATTATTCGATTTGATCTGATACGCGTATTAAAGAAGTAGTTTCCGACACGGTGCTTTCTGTGTATTAACTGGAGTTTGAATAAGGTGTAAGTAAGTCGAGACAGCTAACGAGCTACTCACGGGGAATGGATCCCCTGCTGTGGGCACAAACACAGCAGGGGCTGCTGTGCCATTCTCCACCAATCACAGGTTCATAAATTTTATTTTTATAAATTTTTTGTGTGTTTGGACGTTTATTTCTCAATTGTTATTTCAAGAAAATATGAATGGATGTCAATTGTTTATTCTTTCAAATAATTAGTTAGTGACATGAATAGTTCACACAAATGTATTCTTATTACATGTTTGATGTTTGGACTGTTTATAAAACATAAAAATATACATATATATATATATATATATTCATGCTAATATTAAATATTATCGAGTCTAATAAAGAATATATCTTTTAGCCGTAAATGAATTATTAATTCATAATAATCAACTATTTGCTTTGAATGGAACCTGTGATTGGTGGAGAATGGCACAGCAGCCCCTGCTGTGTTTGTGCCCACAGCAGGGGATCCATTCCCTCGAGTTTTAGGCCTAGTTTATGATCTACCAACATTGTCTATATCATCTACATATACATATAGAATATTTAAATTGTAGCATAAAATGAACAACAAACAGAATCAATACATCTGGATAAGAACAAACAATTGATGGATTAAATATATATAAATTAGTTGTCCATGAACAGTGGAACAATGATAAAATAAGACACGAGGTTCAATAATTACTGTCTTTATGAGGTAAGTGTATTATTTAAATAGCAGCATTCATCTCAAGGTTTAAATTATTAATTTTCAAATCTAGTATGTAAGATGGATCTTGACATAATTAATTTTAGATCAACTATAAAATGCTTCTTCCTGTGCTAAAAAATTTCATGATTTATTCAATCATTTTGCAATAAAAAATGCTGCAGTCTAGATGTTCGATGAAATGAAGCGCCGGTTTAATTTTTGGATTCAATTCTTACGGTTTAGTAGTATATTATTACCATGAGATTAGAAATCAGTAGGGATCTAAGCGAACAAAACTATTCATGAAATTTCGATTCGATAAAAGTTCGTTCATTTACTAAACGAGCCGAACTCGAGTCTCGAGCAGAGCTCGAATAATTTTTCGAACCAAACTCGAGACTAATGGTATTCAGTTTGAAAGGTTCGCGAATATGTTCGAATATAATTTTAACGAACAGAGCTTCGAGTAGTTCTCTTCGATTACCACCCTACTTGTGGATATAATCAGAAGGGGAAGCCTTTCTTTACTTTGATTTGTTTTATTGGCAAAATCTCTAAAGAACTTTGGAGTTTGGCATAAAATGACAAGAATCTGCAAATTGATCAGTTCAAAGCATTTCTATTGATGAAAAAAGACAGCAATAGAAAGATCACTATGGCATCAATGTTTATTCTATGGAAAGTCTCTAAATAAGTATGATATAAAATGACAAAGAAACTGCAAACAGATGAATTATAAGCTTCCTTTTCCATTGATGAAAAGAAACAGCAATGATAAGTAGCCATGGAAATGGGTGTACAGAAAAAATTATTTGATGCCAATGAACAACTTATATAGTGCTTAAGCTACGTTAACCTATAGACGACGACACCTTACTCCAGATCGTCTGGTCCCGCGTATATTCCGTTCCTGTGAGGGTAATCGCAAGAACTGGAGAGCAGGAAAGAGAGGGCGCTCTCCGAGTCATCAAATAACTGTCGGGGAAATTCTTGAAATCCAGCCATACCGCTCGCGTCAAAACCCAAAGGCGAGAAGTAGCTCACTGGATCGTCTCCCGGCCCTTCTACCTCCATCCCATTTTGGCATGTGTTTGCCCCTTGATCATCCAAATTGTAGTTGAACTCGAGCTGCTCGACTTTGTTTGCTGCTTCAGTGCTTTGTCCTTGATCTGAGGACCCTGCTCCTTTAGATTCGTCGAGAGGGATAGCAGGGGTGTGGCCTTGAAAGAGCGCGATGTGGCCGAAGAGCTTGTCTTTTCTTGAGAAAGTTGTGCCGCAAGAGCAGAGCCACTTATCTCTCCCGCAGTGCTTTTCGTGTGTTTTCAGATCGGCGATGACTGAGAATTTCTTCGTATGGCAGCGGCTGCAGGTGTAGTTCTTGTCGCAGTGCGTTCTCTTGTAGTGGTTCTTCACGCAGAGGATCGTCTTCAGAGGCTGAAACTTCTTGTGATCCTTGTTTCGCTTGCAACCAGCGTAAGGGCACGAATACCGCTTGATGAGAATCGGCTCGGAGATCGACTCTTTTTGGGGCTTAGCGAGAGCAGCTGGAGTCTTGTACTCGTCGCCATGGCCTCTCATGTGCATCCGTAGATTGGCGTCTCGTTTGAATCCCTTCCCGCATATTGTGCAGAAATGGGTGTGTGGTGCGAGGATCTCCTCCTTCTCGAGCTGCAGGATCTCATACGAACCTGGAGGCAGATTCTCTCCTTCCTCGTCGTCGCTTTTCATTTCATGATCCTCATTGTGGAAGCTCTGCTCTACCCCAAAAACGGATTTTGAATCGAGCTGACCTTCCACCTTGTTCGTATTTTCGTTCTGCTGAAGAGCAACGTTATCCCTAACTCCACCAAACTGCCCGAGAATCGATCTTTCGGAGGCGAGGGTGTGCTTTGCAGAAGGTAGAAGGCTCCCCGCAGTGGATATCAGCTGCACGATAATCGAAGTGACATCAGCAGTGATGAGCTGCTGTTGTTGCACCAGAATCTCATCGGCTTGAACCATCGCCTGCCCTCTACGCCCGACTACTAAATGCACCAAATCTTGGAGCTGATGAATCTTTTTCTCCAAAAACGAGAGGTTGTTCAGCATCTCTCGCGGGTCCCAACTTCGCGTATTTTCCGATTCGTGAGCCTCGGATATCTGCTCACCATGAGGATCAGTCATTTGCCTCTGGCTATCGGCATTAGACACAATGGAATTTTCGCCTCCAAACGGTCGTTTGAAACCAGAAAATCGTTGCTCGACTCCGTAGCCAGGAAAAGAGGATTCCTCCCACTTGTGCTGCTGTCGATCAAAATCTGTGAAAGCTTGGTTATTTGAATGCATGTTGAGTGATTCATGGCCCGATGAGGACTTTTCCCATGTATCTACACATAGCCTCTCGTCAGGATCCATTTTAAGTTTCCGAGATAGTTATACTGCAACAATATTTAGCTGAAGTCAGATGATAAATGATCAAGACGACGACATGTAAAATAACGAAGACAAACACAAAATATGAACCTATCGAATGTCTTATTTCCGTATCATCAACAAAATATAAACGTGATAACAAGCAAGCCGAAAAAATTGCTCCTCCGACTCGGAAATTTTTAAAGATGCAACAATGGAAGATGTTATTCTTCCAAGTGAAAGCCGCACAAATTTGCTATTTTCAAGATCGCAACGCCTCAGCCATAGAAAGCAAATTCTCGTATGATATTTATGGGGACGATGACGAAGAAAGTGACGAACAAGAAGTCTGCAAACATACTCTAAAGAGTTGCATCTCTGCAAATTTTGCCAAACATCCTCAATTCAAGAAAAAACTAACAAAGAAAACCAGCTTCCCCAATGTTACGAAACAACGACTAGAAATACGAATTGGCTCAAGCTGAATATCGTTTCATTGATTCGTAAATTATGAAGCTATTGAGCTTACTAATCATTGATTTCTACTACAAAGATCAAAAAAAGTACATTTTTTCAACTAAGATTACATCAAGATTCCTTTTTCATTCTTTTCCAAGCTAAAAGAAATTCCCAAATCTGTTCTTTATAAGTTCTTCATCGTAATCTTTTTTCGATTTCTATAGTGAAGGGAATTCAACAAACCATACTCCAAAAAGTTGCATCTCTGCAAATTTTGCTAAACATCCTTAATCAGACAAAAAATGAACTAGAAATCAGACAAAAATAAATGAGGCATGATGTTAAGAAGCCGAAGATCGATACGGTAAACCGATAATTCGTAAATTCAGAAGCTATAAGAACTTAATACAGATTGCTTTCTCCTACTAAGCTACATGGTTTTGCCATATAAGTAAATTTGCTGATATTTAAGGTAATTAAACACAGCTAAGAACACATCAAGAATAAATTTTTATTCTGTTCCTTTCTTCCTTTCCCAGCTACAAGAATTCCCAAATCACCAAACACAAACAGAGAGAAAAAAAAGAAGGAAAGATTACTTTTTTAAGTACAAAATCAGCCCACATTCTCAGATAACTAACAGAGTCAAATCCAACACCCTATTCCTGATTAAATCTCATGATTCAACATCAGAGCATAGAAATCAAGAATCAAGAACAAAGCATATAATCAAGAATCAAAAACAGCAGCAGAAAAAAAGCATAAACCCTACAACATATCAAGAGAAAAGAAATTAAAAAAGATGAATAAAACTCACCAGATTCAAGAGAAGAAGCCCAAATGCTTATATTCCTCCGTAGTTAGTGTATGAGTCGCAGATTTGAAAAAGGGGTTTCCAAGTTGGAAGTCAATCCATATATATTATCAATATCGCCACCTCTCTCTCACCATGGATGTCTATCTTCAACTTTGTTTCTTGCTTTTTAGTTTAAAGGATATCAATAATTTCATTTGTTGTTGTTGATGTGCGTGCTTAGAAGAAGTCTAGTACTGTCACTTCTCCTCTGCCACCACTTGTTCAAAGATCCCTATCAGCTAAAAATTGATTGATACTTTGGGGCCACTCTAAATTGGATTCATACATTCTTTTAACTTTTTATTCTTTGTTTATTGTGTTTAATATTAGCTCGTGTATGTTTGATTACAACTCTAAATCGAATTTTAACCGAATCGTAATTGTGATTGATGGTTTTATTTCGAATCGTGATCGTATAGGAAAATGATTCAGTTTCTCAATATTTATTATAATAAGTTTTTTATTTTTTATTTTCAAATAAATGTTTTTTCCTCTTTTTTCAAATAGATATTATGAAATTTTGACTTTTTCATTGTCAAATTATAGTCTTAAATGAAAGGCTTGAAATGAAGGCAATAGAAGAAAAAAATATGTGAAAATTAAATGATATTAACTGCTGACATGTAATATAATACAACATTTATATTTGAGTTGACCATATTGTATAAAAGTGAATAAAGATTTTAAAAAGAAAATCTAAATTATGTCCTAGTAACTAAACTTTAAATGGGAGTGTAAGTACTTTTTTCATAAACAACATATCTTTTTTATTTAACTATCCTTTAATTATATGGAGAAAAAAATAGTTCTTAATCTCAAACTTGTAAGATGTAAAGTCACATTTGGCTTTGTCCTAAATTGATTTAAATCATTGAAGAAAATGTAATCAAGATATGCATTATATGAGGATAGGATTGGATACCTAAGTTTTGATTGATTTATGAATGTTCAACTAAATTTGTCCACATATTAGAGATTTAGAGTCTTATTCTTTTTTCAACATACAATTTCACTATTTCTATTTCTAATTTTTAGGGAATATTTCAACTATTTAAATGCAATAAGAAAATTGTTAGTGCCCATGAACACTTCTTACAATTTCAAATTATTTTTATTTAAAACCACTATTTAGATGAAAACGCATAAAATATATGCTAATATTAAGTGTCCATTTTGAAATAAATTATGGAAAGGGTTATTGTCGAGCGCCATCAGAATTGACGTATTACTCGAGACATTTTTTAGTAGCTCACTCGTTTACCGATAAATTAAAGGGGGAAAAAAAGTAGGTCACTCATTATAGTTATGATTTAAACCGACCACACTCAACATTGAAGTTTTTATTAGGGGTTACTTGAAAAGATGATGCATCATATTAGTACAAGTAGTACTAATCAAATTCTTTAATCTCTCGTCAACAATGGTAGTGCATGTCCCTTTCAACTGAGACACACTATATTCTAAACTGTCTCGAGTATGATATAAATAAATAAAGTAAATTAGGAATAACGTTCTTCAAAGAAGAGTCTGGTCCGATCTGAATTCAAGCACGGCCTATCCGTCTGCTGCTAGGTCCAGGAATGACGTCAGGCGAGATCCCTGTTATACCCCAACATGAATTTTTAAATCTTTCTAAATTTATAATAAAATAGAGGTATATTATATTATATTATATATTATATAAATTTTCAAACAATATTATTTTAGATACAAATTAATTTACTCCATCAACTAGTAATTTGTTGGAGGGGCAAAGCATCCTCTTTTTGAATGAATAGATATCACAAGAGAAATGTATTTTGTTTTTTCGTAGCAAAGAAAGAAATATTCAGTCGGTGGATAAGATTTCTGCAGAATATAAAATCGAAAACCTTTTCTTGGATTTTATTTTTCATTCAAAATGGAATAAAATCGAAATAAAGACGAGAATGAATTGTCACATTGGAGTTTTTATTTCCTCACGTGCGCTTTTTTTAATTTCAAAGAAAAGTCAATTTATTTATGTTCATTCAATTTCATTCCTATCATTGAATTTTACAACTCATGGTGTTGCTTTTTATTGTAAGAGATAAGCATAAAAATGTTAAATGACGACAAATCATTTTAGATACATTAAGTGAAATAAATTGAGAAAATTATACTACTATAATTTTGGCATGTTTAAAATAAATAAAATATATTTTCACGTTAATTGTAATTGGGCTTTGAGTGTTGGGCATTGAAGATGCTTTAATTTCTCCAACGTTGATTATAATACATAAATTATCGCATTATTTATGACACATTCTATTATTATAATACACCTAATTGAATATAAAACGTGTCATGATTAATGAGACGGAAAGAGTATATAATATTGAACATATTATTTTTATTAAAATAATTTTATTATTAAATTTTTAGTGTAAATTGCAATATTTTATTATGAAAATAAAATAAAATCATATGTTAAGACTCGAATAACCAAAACTGAAGTTTAAACTTTGGTTTGAGTGAGTTCGATTTTGTAAATCTTTTAGTTGGGCTGGTTTTTATTTTAATAAAATTTGATTTATTTTGTTTTAGATTCAAACTAATATAGACACATTTTAGCTCTCACAATTTCAATTTTAGTCATAGTGTGTCTAAATTAGTGGGAATGGAGTACTTTTGATGACTTTTTCTTTCCAAATTGTACAAATGTATTTTCAAGAACTATGAAAGCATATTTTATAAACTATCATTGATTAAGACAGCAACCTCAAACATGGCAAAGCTGATCTGAGATTATAGCTGCAATAAAAGTTATATCTACCTCTCTCTATACACAGAAGCTCTGTTTAGATCATAGGGTATCATGAGCACTGGTTACTAACTTAGCTGCAATGGCGGAGTCGCGCAGACTCGGTTTGCTCGAAAGAAAGAGGCTCCGCGACACTCACGACAGTGACTTGTGCACACATTCCAACGTCGAATCTTCCTCTAGTCTGTACGAAGATTGAGGGGTGAAACGATTACGTTAGCAACTCAGATGTCCGTTTTTCTTGGTGTTCGACTGTTCGTTACATGTGTATCTTAGAAAATTTCACATTGCTTACACGTTGCATACTCTTTCGAGAGGGAGATGAGAGATGGAAGCGAAGAGCTTACCTTCCGGAAGAAACTGTTTACACTACGGGTTTAATCCTCCTCAAGAAGGTAAGAATGTTGCTTCATAGCGAGTGGAACGAGTCTTTGCTACGATTTAAGAGAGGAAATGACGAGAGTTCCATCGTTCCACCTATGTCACTGCTTTGAGGCCTGGGAAGCAACGGTAGAAGCTTAGTTAAAGGGAGTTTTCACTAATCGATTTTAAAACCGTGTGTATATGATCTTGTCACATCAGCATCAAACCAGAATCTCAGGTAAGCTTTCTTGATGTCCGAGCTTACCGTGAGTACGAGACTTAGACTGCCATTTTCTGTCGCTAGTTTTACTCAGGAAGTCCGTGAAGCTGGCTAAGATTATCGAGTCGTTTTGCGTCTCTCTAGTGACCAGCCACTGCTCCTCAATCTGGATATTTACATCCCTGCATCATAATTTGATTTTGTCCATTTTGTGAAGAAAAGGGAACAAAATGATTATCGTAAAAGAAAAGACCAGCAGCAGAACACAGTATGAAGTACTCTCTCCGTCCACGAAATCGTCACCCATTTTGTCATTTTTATGCGTTTACGAAGTTTTTATCCGATTCATTTTTTCAGTTTTTGGTAAGTGGATCTTCCATGCAATATACACAACCCAATTAACAACTACAAATCAAGTGGGACCTAAGCTCTACTCAATCCACAACACAACTCAAGTCAAACTACTTTCTTATATGCGTATCGAGTCAAACTGAGTAACGGAGTCAAACTGAATGTCGATTACCTCTTTAAAGAGAGAACTTCGTAGTTCTTCCGAAGAAAATCAGCATGTTTTGTTAGTGCCTCCTGAGCATATTGTCTTCCTACAGATCTCACACTGGCAGCACTAAGTAAATTTTCCAAAGATCTGTGCTTTTTCAAGAGCTTTAAAGCCGTTTTACGACCAAAACCAGGAACAAGATGCTGGATACCAGGGACACCATCTATTTCGTCGCCCAAAATGCATCCTGCAAACAAAAACAAAAAAGAAGTCAAACTTTACAGCTTCCATCTTGTGTTTCCTATTTATGGCAATGCCACTTATTCTTTTCTTCGTACTTCCCCAAGTTTGGTTTCGCTAGATTACCAAATTTTGTGGAGTGCCAAATTCGTCTCATCAAAACAAGTATTCGAAAAATAGGTAGCTGACTAATTCAACTTGTTCCGTAGAATGAGAGACTCACTTAAACTCAAATCGGATTGAGGGTCGCAGTTGTATTGAGCAATGTAGTGTTTTAGCGTGTAAAAGGACCATCGATCCAATTCTTGCACGGGTATAACCATTTGAACGTCTTCTGAAATGAGTTGCTTGAAATCTTTGTCGGGAGAGGCTATCACAGCTCGATACCCCTTATCTAGCACTTGATCCACAAGTGTTGCGACAACATCATCTGCTTCGTGCCCTTGGATCTTCACAACCTGCAAGTTCCACAAAAGTGCGCATTCGATATGATCCCATAATTCCCATTCGTATTCAAATATAATCCATAATGAATCCGCTGAAAGTATGAACACTCACCGGCACATTGCACTTGTGGAGAACGTCTATGACTAGTTTATGTGATCTTCCTAAAGAAGGCATTGTAGACCTCTCAGCAGCTGTGAATCGCTGCAACATCTTCATTCTATTAGCTTTGTACGATGGAAGTAGTTGCCTCCGGTACTCGTTTCCACCTTCACCATCAAGGACCTATACAAGAAACATAGTAAAGAGAAATCTAAATCAACTTAACACATTTCCAACTCATTGAACAAGCCAACCACAACAAATACATAATGCCCCCATGAACTAAAACGATAATCAAGATGCAGCCTTTTAATTAGTTTAACCAGTTTGCATAAAGAGCTCTCTCTCTCTCTCTCTCCCCACACCCTGATAGGGCTGACTTCAAAAAAACTAGTTCAGAACTCAGCTCGAAACTTAAAGGGCCGAGCTCAAATGTTATAATACTCGACTCACTATGCTTGCAAACATGTTCAAGTTTGTGTCTAGTCAAATCCGCTTGCGAGCTAATTATTCAAGATATCAATTGTGTTGTTCGCGAGCTTATTGTAGATTTATCAACAAACATATTAATCGAACTGTTCAAGAGCTTGAAGCAAAATATTTACACTTTTTGTAGTTAAAAGATTAAAACGAGCTCAAGCTCGAGCACAATAACGAGCCGAGCATGACTATAACACGGTTAAAATGAACTCGAGCTTTTGCCAAGTTGCACTTGAGCTCAATTACAATATAATCAAGTATATGATGAGTGGAGCTCGAGCCGATTATGTGTCGAGCTATGTTCGATCATGAAGGTCAAAGCTAGAGTCGAGCTCACACAATTATTTAAACCAGCAAACTCGAGCAGGCTAGTATTCGAATCGCCTCGTTTACATCCCTACCCGAATCATATGTTAAACAAAAAGCAACATTCTTAACATCCTTCCAACAACAGATAATCAAGGATTCAAGATGCAGCCTTTCACCAGTTTTTGCATACAGATGAGCTCTCTCTCTCTCTCTCTCTGCACAAAACACTAACACACACAAAGAAAGAAGGGGACTTACAGCTACAACAGGATCATTGAGACTGACTTGGGACAGGAAAAGAGAAAACCAATGAGCAAAAGAATCCAAACTAGGAGTGCTCCCTTTGTAACACAAAGGATTCACATCCAAGAAAAACACTCTCCTCTTTCTTCGCGTCGTATCACAGCAAACACTACCACCATTTACTTTCAAAACACCATTCTTGCCCAGTTGGGGCAAAAGGGTTTCCAATTGCTCACCACTCGTGGCTGCAAAGAGGGGTCCACTAACTCTCCAAGAT
This sequence comes from Leonotis leonurus, assembly GCA_026898415.1. Lineage (NCBI taxonomy): Eukaryota > Viridiplantae > Streptophyta > Magnoliopsida > Lamiales > Lamiaceae > Leonotis > Leonotis leonurus. Next base: position 365,281 of record JAPKLX010000003.1, on the reverse strand, counting down.
TCGGCCTTTCTTGTCCTTGAATTCGGAACACAAATTATGAACGGGAGATGATAGATTCTTGAGGAGCTCAGAAAATCGCAGGAAGATATAAATTGGGAAGTTTGACTTATTCGGAGAGAATCCATAGAAATATTGAGGAGGCTGCTGCTTCGAGCAAATTCCAACAGTTCAAGATTTCTGCTGCGCGCTTTTATCTCTTTGTGCAAAAATCGCGCCTTTCTCTATGGTTAAGAAACGTTTGTGAATCTTAGTTGCATTGACGTCCTTTGTCTTTTGGATATCTTTTTTACGCCCCTATTATGAAATATATCTAGAGTTCTAAACGAATTGAACTACTCGTTAGTTATTCGGGATTCATCTCGAAAAAATAAGTTTGAAACTCGATTTGATAATAAACAAGGCATGTTTAAGCTTGATATTGAGCTCGATGCTTTTATCAAACCGAGCTCGAGCATGATAATGATTGATTTGTTGAGTTCATAAATCTGTTCGAATTTGTACGTTAACGAGCCTGCTATCGAGCTTATTGACGAGTTTTAGATCGAGACTCAAGCTAAAATAAATACTCTTCCGTCCCATTAAAAATTTATAATTTAATTTATAAATAAGATTTTATGATGTTATTTCACTTGAGTTCTCATCGGTATTCCTTGACAGTGCCGGTAAAGTTGGTTGAGCCTTGGAAGCTCCGTCTCCTTCCTTTCTTCGATGTGTTCAAGAACGCCATTCTCTTCTTCGTTCTCTTAACAACAAATACTCTAACACCCATTTCATCAAACCACTTTCTCCCCCTTCTCCCTCTCCCCCTATTATCTTCCGCGTTGCACCATGTCTCACTCTCACCTCCTCCACACCTCATTCGTCCCCACCGCGCCACCCTCTCTCCGCCGCCGCTTCGGGGGAGCGGCCGCTCCCCGAAGAGCCCACGTGATTCAATCCAAGATCCGCGAAATATTCATGCCGGCATTGAGCTCGACGATGACGGAGGGGAAGATCGTTTCCTGGGTCAAATCGGAGGGAGATAAGCTCGCCAAGGGAGAATCGGTGGTGGTGGTGGAGTCTGACAAAGCGGATATGGATGTGGAGTCGTTCTACGATGGGTACTTGGCCGCCATTATCGTCGACGAGGGCCTCTCCGCTGCGGTGGGGTCCACCATTGCTTTGCTCGCCGAGACTGAGGAGGAGATCGCCCTCGCCCAATCGAAGGCGGCGGCGGCGTCGTCTTCTCCGGCCTCCGCTAGCAATGATGCCCCGAAGGTGCTCGAGGAAATGCCGAGCCCAGTTGCTGCTGCTGCTCCTGCGCCTGCTGTAGCTAGTGTTAGCAGTAATGTGGGATCGGCAGCTCACCCGGCGTCGGAAGGGGGGAAGAGGGTGGTGGCTTCGCCTTACGCGAAGAAGTTGGCGAAGGATTTCGGGGTTGATTTAAAGGTGATTGTTGGGAGTGGACCGAATGGGAGGGTGGTGGCTAAGGATGTAGAGGCTGCTTTGGCTGCTGCCAAAGTGGGTGGTGATGGTGGTGCCGCCACGGTGGCGGTGCCGAGTGGTGCCGAGTTGGGATCCGTGGTGCCATTTACGACGATGCAGAATGCTGTGAGTAGGAATATGATTGAGAGTTTGGCTGTGCCAACATTCAGAGTGGGATACACTTTTACAACTGATGCTCTTGATGCTTTATACAAGAAGGTAATGAATGGTGTTTTATTACTTTTCTTAGTCTCTTGATTTATTGGTGATTTGCTCATAAAGTTTCGATTTTGGGGGGTTTGCTATTTATGCAAAAAAATTCTATGTCAGCTCAAGGTATAATCCGAAAAATAAGCGGACGAGTTATTCTGAAATTGGTATTTCAGAAAAGTCAGTAATAGACTGCCCTATAGTTGCAAGATGATATAAAAGATGCTTCTTTTTGCAGTTTTATTGAAGAAAAATATGAGATATTAGGAGAGGGTACATGAGAGGATAATTTTGCAGTTCTTTGCGATTTCTCATGGAGTTTTTGGATTTGCTGGTGATTTGATCATAAAGTTTTGATTTTGTGGATGTGTGCTAATTATATGTATAGGTATTTACACATTGATACTCGATATAGAAGCACAACTCAAGATATAAACTGAATTAAGTAAAAGATTCAGAATTGTTGCTTTATAAATGCGGTGAAAAATGAAATACTTTGAATGTTGTAGAAGTTAGTACATAGACGGCCTTATGAGCTCCAAGAGATGAAAGGTGGTCTCTTTTTACAGTTTTGTTGAAGAAATATATTGGATTTTAGGAAGATGAAACATGATGGTATAGTCAGTTCTTTGCAATTTCTTGATGAAATGGTTTCTTGCATGGGAGGCGATACAGCCGGTGTTGTTTCAGTACAGTTACTTCGAAGGAATGCTTGTTTTATGGTTTCATGGATCAGATTGCTTAGTTAGTCTTAATCGTTGCGTATGATTTTGCAGATCAAGTCAAAGGGAGTGACTATGACAGCTTTGCTAGCCAAGGCAACGGCGCTTGCTCTGGTCCAACACCCTGTCGTGAACTCTAGCTGTAGAGACGGCAAGAGCTTTACTTATAACAGTCATATCAACATTGCAGTAGCAGTAGCCATAGACGGTGGTTTGATCACACCAGTACTTCAAGATGCCGACAAGGTTCGTTATGCTAGGTTTCTTTTAACGTTTTATGGAAAGTGGTTTTAAATTGCCCTTCATTGCTCACTTCACCCGTCCTTCCATTTTTGTCTCAGATTGATATATATTCGCTATCAAGAAAGTGGAAGGAGTTAGTTGATAAGGCCCGAGCAAAGCAGCTCCAGCCTCAAGAATATAATTCAGGTAATTTGTTAATTTACTTACTTGCTTGTGCTTAATTAGATGACGGGTTGCTTCTAGTACGTTCATCGCTACTAACCGTCAATTCGAAGAAAAGGAATCAGAAGAGAGGAATCTTACTTCTTGGAGTTAAGTTTTATGCTTACTATGGTTGTTTTATTGCTTCACAGGCACTTTCACTCTGTCTAACCTCGGAATGTTTGGTGTCGATCGCTTCGATGCCATATTGCCACCAGGAACTGTAAGCATTCTAAAGTTACATATGGAAGGAATTTTTATTTTTCTCCAAGAGATAACTTTTTGCATGCCGTCTTACTGTGTATCAAACTGTTTATGGAATGTTCTGTAGGGTGCAATTATGGCTGTTGGGGCTTCTCAACCGACTCTTGTTGGTACGAAGGATGGTCGAATCGGACTCAAAACTCTGATGCAGGTGAGATCACACTACATGTCTACTTTTACATATGCTTCTATTCGATTCCCTTAAACTAAGAGCTTCTCGACACTCGTTTAATCTCGATGCTGGCTCGCAATATTTCCAGGTGAATGTAACTGCAGATCATCGCGTGATATACGGTGCTGATCTGGCGGCCTTCTTGCAAACCCTGGCCAAGATAATCGAGGACCCTAAAGATCTAACACTTTAGATTCGCCTACTCTCCAAGGATGGCTCTCTTTCGGACGAATCAAGATGCCGTGGTCTTCGGACAGTGCACGAGTACGGAACGAAGATTTCATATGCACGGTTAGTGGCTTATGATTTTGTTTGTTTTGTGAAGCTCAAAGTGTTGAGTAGACTTAGTTTTATAGAGGTGTCTTTTCTTGCTTCAATTGTGACTATGGATTGTTTTGATCTTGAGGCTTTCTTTATGGATTTATTTATTTTGCTCCAACAAGGCCACCGTTCTTCATCCCTCCACTACATCGTCGACAGATGCTGGCAGCGATCATCGTCGATCCGCCATACTTTAGAGTTGCAAACATTAATTTGTCATAAAATATACTTCTCGTTAAGCTAAGAGCAACTTGTTTTTTTTTAGCACGTAAAATAAGTAGCGTAAATTTTTATATTTTTTGCACATAATAAGCAGCGTAAAAAATGATAAAAAAAAAATCGTTTTTAGCGGGACAGATGAAGGATATATTTGTCGGAGAAGTAAAATGAACTCATAGTTTAGAGTTGCAAACAAGATGTCACCATATTTGAAGGAACATACATTTGAGACAAGAGGTAGATACAGAGAACTCAAGTGTGCGAGTGCACAAAATCATTCGGTGAAATGCCTGAAAGGATACATAAGATCATCACACGTGGAACCATAATCTCGGACCACCTGCTACCGGGTCGGGTTTAGACTAGTCCGATCCATTTAACAACTATAGATCATTATTTATTCAAGGGTTTAATTTGGTATAAGTATATAAATTCTTAACAAATTTTAATTTTTCTTCATAATTTATCAAAATGAACTCTTTGTTGATTAATGAACACCAATTCCTCTCCTAATCCATCACCAAAGCTAGTTTCTCAACCAATCTCCTTTCCATTTCTCTATCCAAATCTTCATTCAATTCCAAGAAACACAGAGTGGACATGCAACATAATCCACTAATACTAATCATCTCCCAAACCCTAATTAAATTCAACTCAACATTAAAAAAAATAAATTTCCAAACCTACACTTTAGTAGGTCCAATAATTCTCCACCACATTTGACACCAATTAACATGTTATTAGTACAACACAAGTTAAAGCAGTTGAACTAAAATTTTCACACACAATCAATCAACCACCTTACCTTCCACCCCACCTCTTTAACACAAAAACCCTCAAAATACAAACTCATGGCCACCACCATAGAGGAGGACTTCAGCTTCCCGGCTGCCCCAATTCCCCGATTCCTCGACTCCCCGCCTCTGTGGCGGAACCGCCCGACAGGGAAGGAGGTGAAGGAGGGGGAGAGAGCATCACTTCAAGAATTCACATCATCACCTCTTGGTGAAGAGGGAGAAGAGAAAATGGACATGTTGTGGGAGGATTTGAATGAGGATCAGCTTGCAAGAAATTGTAGCAATTCGAACGTTTCTTCTTTGTCGAGGAGAGGTGTGCAGATGAGCTGTGTTAAAGGCTTGAAGTTGGCAAAAGGGAATGGAAGCATAGTTCCTAGGAAGAAGACGAGTATTATAGTGTTCATCAAGATCTTGAAGAAGGTGTTTCTCATGCATAACTCTCAACTTGTGATCAAGAAGAAGCCCTAGCTAGTGGTGATGACAGTCATATTTTGTTGTGAGTTTGATCTTGATTTGATTAGTTGTTTATTATTTATTGGGAAAATGAAAAGAAGGGGAGGATGATGATGATAATATTTTTGTTTATTTTTCTTTTTAAGTTTCGTTAAATATCTGAGTGATGCGTGCGATGCATGTAAAATTATAATTATATAAAAATTAAATGCGTAAATTAAATTCAACTTGATTATTATTTTTTAATTATATAATACTTCATTCGTTCCACTATTTTTGGTTTGTATTCTTTTTTATTGGTTTGTTTTCAAAATTAGTGAAAAAATTTGTAAATCTCACTAACTTTTTATCTGTTACATCATTTCATAATTTGTGTTCAAAATAAACAAGCCAACAATAGGGGAATGAGAGGAGTATTACATTGTTATTTTTAAAGGAAGACTATAATAGGGATGTGTGGTTTTTTTCAAGAATAATTCATCTTATAATGTGAACATTTTTTAATATATGAACAAGACACATACACATATTTTGACCAGAACTCAGACCCTCAATCGAAATCGAAAGAATCCTATCAATCTCCTGACCTAGAAATATGCGAACTTTATTGCTGGAAAGATTATCTATTTTGCTAAGCTAGATAGTCTGTTGCTAAGCTAGATAGTCTGTTGTTGGCGGCCAGCGTGTGTTGGTTTAATGGTAAGATATTTACTTCTGAGTTAGAAGGTTTTTGAGCTCAAATTTCACCAGTACTGGACCAACCATGATTAAATTAGTTACTCATTTCTTATCTTGATAAAAACAAAAAGGAAGAAGAAGACTAGAATGAAAGGAAAAGGCATAGCAGTCTATGCAAATTGTATATGAAGAAAAGATGTGTAATTCCATAGCAAGCAAGACATTTGGAATGATGTACTTTACACATAGATCAAAATGTGTTTGCTAATAAAGGGACATATAAAGTAATTAATAAATGTTAGTTGAATTGTTAACTTCAAGGGGCTACCTTTTATCAGTACTTGTCTTCTGTCAATTCATTAATGCATTCAATTAAAGCTGTAATGCACTAGAGAAGGAGATGAGTTTTCCATCTTTGCAAATCATTATTAATTGGAAATTTATTAATGAGGGTAGTTGGTTCTTAACAATGTAATGACAGCAACAATATAAACATTCAACAACCAACAGAAAATATTTGAATACCACCAAAATTTGATCAATTTAATGATGACAAAAGTACATGCTGTAGAAGGTGCTATAATAATGAATATTGTTAAAAAATATATTGATTCGTTGCTAAATTTCTAGGCATTATACATTCTATATATCTCAAAACTGAGGCTCTAGAGCATGATGCTTTTTGTTATTTGTTCTATCTTTCAAGCTAGTTGAGGAGCCAGTAAGAACTGACATCTTGCTTATATTGTATTGTGTCGATGGATCGCTATTCTCGTAGAAAGTTGCAAATATACACAGCACGAAACCAGACCCATCGCATTCTCGAGCTACTCATATGGTAGAGAAGATCAAAAGAATGAACCTGTTACCTTGTGATAGTAACTACCCCATCTCGTGTTGGGGAAGATTCCTCTTCTCCTGAGATCTGTGATGGTATAGTTTAGCAACCTTTCGCCTCTCGCAGTCCTGAAAGGCAGATAATATGAGCTCAGCAATCCAAACACCAGAAATTAGAGTGCTAGGTTTGAGTTTCGATAATGCACCTTGAACATGTTGAGATAAAAGGGTTTCTCTGGATTAGTCCTCCTCAGTTTGTGATATGTGTAGGCGAAACTCAGCTGGTCACGAGGAGTGAATCGTTCGACCTCGTTAAACCAAAGGCAGGAAAACAAGTTTGACATTGGTGTGTGAGCCCTAACTATGAAAGATCCTTCCGGTACATCTGCCAAGAGGTTAACATGTCGTGTACATTATACGGGACTGAACAGAAATATTGGAACTAAATAATATGTAATGCTGATATTGTTAGAATCATACTGCTTGGCAGAAGTTTGCCAGGATCTGATGCGTTGAATCTATTCATTCCATCTGCTTGGTAGAATGAAAACTGTTCATCGATAACGCTGTGGTTATACTTATTGAGCCTCTTATTCTGGACAACCTCTTCCCACAAACAATGGCGATCATAGTGATTTGAAATAGCATATTCGTGACCTTTTCTCCACAAGAAGTATTCCAAGATAAGCAATGGATCAAGTTGGAGTCGAAGTTTGCTGTCCAGCCAAATTGAGTACCTGATGATATGGAGGTGGAGGTGCTGAGATTTACATAGTAAATCATTCATACAGAAGAGGCAGACAACAAAGATAACAAACACAGGGAAATTGGAAAACTGCAATCCATAGAAGAAATTGTGCTGAGTGAGACAATTTGAAAACTTTCAAGCTATTCTTTGTACCTGGCTGAAGAAAAAAGGCGGTGTGGCAAAAATTTCGGTATCTTCCCTACTCTCCTCATATCCGTGTAAGGAAGATTTTTTACAACCACAATCTTCCACAACCCAACAAAGCCCGTTGTATCAGGCATTTGACCTTCCGATGAAAGAGTTTGTAAAGTCACTTCATCAACGAACATGACAAAGCATACATTTTTCCTTGACATACGAGAAACCTGTATTTTAAGAAAAGTGAGTGCCTCTTTTGGTATACTTTTTTAAGTAATTATAACCTTATCAATCTTGTTTTAGTTTCAACATGAATCACAACCAATCCTCGAGATTAGATAGCATATGAGTTCAAACTGATATCAGTAATCTTCCACGCTTCCACCACCTCAAACCCCTAAACAAAACCCTCTGACTTCAAGAAAGACATTCAATCAGAATACTATGTCTATGAAGTGATAAGATAAAAAAAGAAAAGAAAAAAAGTGAATATTATCAGCTTCACTGAAGACAAGATCCAGATACACATAAATACCCCCTAGGCATTCATGTACATTGTAATGAAAGTAAAATGAGCTAAGAATTCCATACAGATGAATCACTCTCTTACTGAAATGGTGTTAAGCTTCAAGGATAAACTTGAGTATGTGTGGTTCATGTTATTGGTATAAATAATGAAAATGAGTGAGCTACAGTTAAAGCTAAAAGACAGAAAAATGGTCTATAGAATCTTACAGTTTTGCCAATTGGTGATCTCAAGTGATCCGAATTACCAAAAATGCATGACATAACAGCAATATGGCAACTGCTAATGTATTTTGCATCATCTTCAGCTAAGTCAAATCCTCCTGTACTTGATGACCCTTTAGGGCCTTTCACAAAGCCACAATTAATCTTCTGATCACGAGCAATAAAAGATTCTTCCCTTTCTTGGAGACTCTGATGTCCAGCAAATCTAGGCTGCCAGTTTTCATCCTCAGTGGGATTCTCTTCCCTTTCTGTATACTGCAAGGAAAATCTTGCAAATTTGCGACTTTCTATAGGCTCCACAAGTAGCGAAGAGGCATTCAGAAGTTTCATCTCACAAGAACCTAAAAATTCATGGTATCAATATTCAATACAGACAACAAGCAGACATGCACTGGAGATGGAAAATTGTATTCTCAGACATACTAACATGATTTCCACTTGTTTTAATTCATCATATGATAATGCAAGCTACTTCAAGCCGTAAGTGATCAACATAACTCCACAATGTGAATCATAGAATTGAATATAACCAGATTTGCCGTATCACTAGCGACCATGACTAAAACACCATTAATGTTGTTAATTGTCAAACTAAGTAGCAGAATAATTCAATGTAATCCAGATATTGCCAATCGCAGGAGTAATAACGCTAAAAAAATTAATAATTAGACTAATTACCAGAAAATTTTCGATGCTTAGACTTCTTTTTTGAACCCGAGCTCTTTACAGGAACAACCTTCTTAACAGGCTGACCTTCCATAGAACTGGCCCGCACTGAAATCAGGTTCATTTTACCATGCTGGGAGACTGAAAGTGATTCCTTGCCATATAAATCACCAGAAGCTTCATCAATCTCCGCATCAGTATGCTGCTTATTTTCTCTAGTATGATGAACAATAGAGGCCTCCCTATTGCTGCTATGAAATTTAGCGGCACCAGAGTGGTCCGTGTCATCATCTCCAGAACCATCACTTTCTTCCATTTGATCGTCCGTTAAGTCAATACCATCATCATATTCATCCACCTCATCTAGTGCTCTATCCTGGGACTGCTGGTTTCTATAATCATCTGGATCTATTGACTTCTCATTGCTCTTTAAAGAAGCCTCATATTCAGCTTCGTACATTTTCAATTCATTGCGCCCAGCCTCATTATATAAACCATTCCTATGGTGATCATGTGACCGACCATCAGAGGATATATTCTCTCTCTTTTTAACTGGAGTGTGAACCTTATCCACAGAACCATCCCGAGCTCGCTCCTGTTCCTCCTCAGTATAGTCTTCATCTCTTCTTCTATCATCCCTGTCCCAATACCGTGAATCGCCATGAGCAACAGATCCGTGGCCAAATTTAAGTTCCCTCGGTCTTTGTATTCGTGTCACATCCATGAGAAAATCGGTATCATTGGTAGCGTCTTCATCTTCAGTCTGGTGTTTATTAGTTTCCTCTCCTAAGACAAAGAATAAGTAAGTTCCAATCTCAATTTTGGCCAGAAAGTTGAGCGCTGCATTTGTGATAAAACAAATAACCAACTTTAGATTTAATTACTTAACATGAGATTCTGGGGTTGACACAGCTAGACGCAGTTGGAAAAAACTAAGTCAATCGGGAAGTCCGCAAAGTCAGATTAGCTAAGTTATCAGCACTCCAGCCGAGGATGGATTAATTCCAAGATTTGAGATTTGGTGGTTTTTCACTTTTTTCGATTGAATGCGAACATAATTGTTCGATTTCTAAACAAGCATTCTTATGCTGTCACATATATGAGGCCTTGGTCATCATCTACCTCCCTAGGATTTTTAGACCTCTAGTTAAATATTTCCAAAAGATCATATGATTGAGGGAACAATTTGCAAGATCAGTTCAACATATATTGTACACTCTATCGAATCTCGCAGCACCTACGGAACATGTGCGAGAGAGTAGTGTTGCAGATCTGAAAACTAAATGGATGTTTTACAAATCCTTTATTATTCATCAAAGCTGAAAGATTTAAACTTCAATAACACTGAACAAGAGAATCAACTCCAAAATCACTAGCAATTCACCTAGCTAGGTTAGGTTACTTAAATAAACTAAATTTACTTCCATAAACAAACTTTACTACCATTGTAAAGACATCATTTCAGACTACTACGCGCAATCAAACACTCCCCTAAAAATGAATCAATCGCCAAATCTTCAGCTAGACAAGCTCACACAGAATGAACCAAAACGAACTCCAACACCAACACCAAATCCCTCTCAACACGAAACAAAGTCGATTCACTCACTCACTCACCTCTACTCTGCAAGACAAAGTAGAAAAAACCGGAGATCGCCAGAATGAGGAAGAGTATCAGAACACACAAGCCGATGGAGATCTTATACGGCGACGGAGCCTTCGATCGGCGGTGGTGGAGCTGCCTGCAGCCGCCGCGGACGCTGAGCGATACGTGATCCGAAACGAAGCCGTTTCGCGAGACGTTGCCACCGGATTGCCTGAACTGAGCCATCCGCGCATTATTGGGCGTAGATGCACAATGCGCGTACTTCACCCAGCTCCGGCAGGGGTACGATTGGAGATAAGCGGTGTTGTGGAGGGTATAACGGTGACTTTAACCAACTGGTGCCGAGGAACCGGAGGAATTTGAGGGAGTTAACCGGAGAGAGTGGGTTGCTTTCTGACAGGGATGAGGAAAGAGGGAAATTTATGAGTTTGATTTCTATAGTCAGTTCTTTTACTATTTTGGGCATTTTTTATATGTTTATATATATATATAATTCTATTACCATAAATGCCCCTGGAATAAGAAATTTAATTTTAAAATAAAAAAGATACACTTAATAGAGTTAACAAATGTTTGAATTAGTTCGAGTTCTAATACATGTACAAGCTTTCTCACGAACCATGTTTGAATTTGAACTCGTTTATTATATAATCAAGGAGAGAAGGGGCAAATCCCCCCTTAATGTTTGTGGAAAAAGGCAAATACCCCCTTATTCTCCATTTTGGTGCAAACATACCCCTTTTCAAGCTTTTGAGGTACAAATTAGTCCCTCTTCAAAATTAAAAAATTATTCTATCTTGTAAAATTATATGAAAATACCCAATTAATGTGTTCTTGACCCTTCTACCCATTATTTCACGATCAAAATTTCAGAAATGGTAATAACACATGCATTACTATCAGGCCCATCATGCTTCCGTATAAATAAATTCTATATTAATACCAACTTTCATACCTTCTTTGATCGATAAACTGTCGGGTCGTATCCACCGGAAGTTTTAGGGACCACGTCCAACCACCAGGAACACCTTATGGATTCCAGACGTAGATTCCTTCAACAGCTTACAACACAGCCCTCGTTCGTTTCCTACCCGGGGCGTATAAGTATTTGGTTGGTAAAAATAAGAAAAATATAAATTCAGAAGATGATGAACAAAAGCCCAAATCTTATTAAGGAATTATAAATATATATTACATACTAATTAGATCTCCTTTAGGGAGGAGACTAACTTGTTTAGCTACCTATGGTAGCGGAAAGGAAAACTCGCATAAACTATAAAGATACAATGTTTATTGTTGGAGAGAAGTAAGGAAAATTTTCGATGATCTTCACTCCCTCCAAATGCTGGTTTATATAGAAGGCTGGAAGCCTTCTCTTCTCTTCATTATTGCCTTGGATCCTTATCTTTGGAAAGATGCTTCTTCACGTGAAGCTGGGTCCAGATAAGGCTGCCGACGCAAACATTTCTTAGTGGTTGGACCCCTTTTTTGAATTAGTGGTCCATCTTTTTTAATTTTATCCCACCGACGATTCTTTTATAATGGGACGTCTTTTTCTTTCACCCCCCGTTGTCGTTTTCTTCTTGGTGGGTGCTGCTTTTCTAGATGCTTTCTTTTACCGAAAGCATCTTCTTTATTTTCTTCACATGGTCTCTTTATTTCTGTCGGCCATCTGTCTTTTTTGGAGGGCCCTTTAGAGCTTTTCCTTTTGGAGGAGTCCTCTTCTCCTCATACTCGTTGGCTCGGAACTTCTTCTTATCTTGTTTAGGTAAGAAGCCTTTTCCGAACTCTGGTTCACGCTGGGCCGAGCAATCTGAACAAATTCGAGATTCCCAATGGCCAACATGAGCCATGTTGCAAAACTTGCGATGGGTTTCCTTACTCATCGCCAACTTGTTTTCCCACAGAAGAGTCCTTTTCCTTTCGAACGCCTCCTCTGCGAACCTGGTTGATTTTCCTGTCATAGTATTTAACATGAAGGTTCCATTTGCTGAGTTCTGGAAGAACTTGAATGGAAACTTGACTTTGTCCATCTCTGTGAGACAGACCCATAATCCCCATGCTCGCCTGGTTGTGATTTGATCTTCAGAAATGGCAGCGATCATAGGTACCTCGTTGGGTGGCGTCTTAACTTGGTTGAAGACATCCATCCTTGGTCGTCTGAGCCTTATATAGTGAAAGGCCTCATGATTCCCTTTTCCTGCTGGCTCTGGAGCTGCACTAATGAAATATAGCTCCAAAGTGTCACCTCGGCAAAGTGATTCGTTATTTGCCCAGGTTTCGTGCACTGCTTCTTGAATCCATCGCGGGAGACTTGAGATTTCTGGAAACGATGGAGACATAGTATAAACCGAGGCGAGTGCCCCAAATTCATACCATTGCTTGACATCCTGGGGTTTAGATCCTGGCATCATCCAAACCCTTGGATATTTTCCGGAGACATCAATCCTACTAGTATTAGGATTGATATCCATTCTTGTGAGTAATTTCTCCCACCTCGCCTGGTAGACCTGTTCAAAGGAGGAAAAAATAATTCTATTAATATTAATCTCAGATTTGCCTGTCAATGGCCTGAGACTAATCTCTCCCTCTTTTTCCCCAGAGGTGGAGGGTTGACATGATGGTTCAGGCGGTGAAGCCTTTGCATCATCTTTTTCTTGGGCCAGTGGTTCAGACTCCACTGACTTAGAACTCGCTCGAGGGGTATTTGAATCCCCTTCTACCGGTTTAGGTGCCGGAACACGAAACTCTGCTTTCTCCAGAGGTTTTCTGGAAGCCCGCAAGATTGGCTTTTCCAATGCCGACCCTAACTGAGTATAGGTCAGCAGACTGGCTCGTATCCTACCGGAGACTTTCGTCTTATCGGCAGTTTGCAATTTTCCCATTTGGTCAGCATGGAGAGTGCACTCTTCCCATTCTTCCAAAAGCATTTCCAAGTTTTCTCGGAGATGCCTCTGGGCTAGGATGATGGAACTGATCTCAGCTGGCTCCATCTCTCGTTAGAAAATCTGCAAGAATATTCTCATGAGATTTTACTACGACAATATCATAAACATAGTATTGACATAAAGCTTGCCATCTGAGTAATCTAGCCTTCTCAGGCTTAGATTCTATTTTATTTTTCAAGAAAGCTTTAACTTGTGTATTATCAACTTTTAAAGTAAATTTCTTGGCTAATAGAAATAAAGGCCATTTCTTGAAGGCCTTCACTACTGCAAAGAATTCCTTTTCGTTGATATGCCATCTGATGGCCTCGTTTTCTGCGAACAAACCGCTGCAATATCTACACGGTTCCTCCCCATTCGGAGTGATTTTTATTAGGACCGCTGCCCACCAATAATCACTTGCATCTGTATAGAGGATCAGATCATCCTCATCCTGTGGAATTGAAAGCTTTGGGAGATTTTTACATTCCTCCTTTAGCTTTTTCATCCCTTGTCGATGATCTTCCGTCCATATAAACGGAACATCTTTCTTTAGCAAATTGCTAAAGACCTTCCTATGTTTCGCCAGATCCTTAATAAACATCCCAGCGAAATTAACAACTCCCAGAAAACTCTGAAGTTGTTTCTTCTCTTTCAATGTTTCTGGAAAATCCTGGACCTTTTGCACAATATGATCCTGCAAAATTATCCCAGACTCATCGATCTCAATACCCAAAAATTCCATTTTCCGGGTAGCAATTACTGCTTTCTTTTCAGACAGCACTAATCCTTCCTTGTAACAAGCATCTGCAAAGATTTCCAGATGTGTAATATGTTCATCCATATCTTTTGATGTTATTAGTATATCATCAATATAGACAAACATAAAAGAAAAATAATCTTTAAAAAGATTATCCATCTTCCTCTGAAAAATCTGAGGAGCATTAGCTAACCCCATTGGCATTACATTCCAAACGAAATGCCCTTGTGGTGTAGAGAAAGCTGTCAGTTTCTTGCTTTCTTCATCCATGCGAATCTGGTAGAAACCTGACTTGCAATCAAACTTGGAGAAGACCTTAGCATTACGAATGCAGTTAATAAGGTGATCTCTACTTGGAATAAAATATCCATCAAACTCTAGAATATCATTAATCCCTTTATAATTAATGACAAGTCTAGGTTTACCTCTTTTGATCTCACCATGATTCCTTACCAGAAACCCTGGGCTACTGTAAGGCGAACTGGCCGGTTCGATCAACTTCATATCAAGATGTTCCTTGATAATAGCTCTCATATCCTTCTGATCTATTACGTTCATCAGGATTGGTCTGAACCTAACAAACTCGTGCCTCCTCTCTGGTTTCACCTTTAAGGTTGCTTTGAGTTGGTTCTTTTCCCACCATGCCAAAGGATTCTCATTGTAGCATCTTGAGATCTTCCTTTTGACATCCGCAAGGGACACCTGCATTTCAACCTTAACTTCTTTGTTAGAAATCAAAGCTGCCTTAAGGATTTGTATTTCCTCTTCATGAAGATCATCCTCCCGGATACAGCTAAGCACTGCTTCGCTGAACCTCCTCTGATCTTTCATTTTTGGGTGACGAAGTCTGCCGTCATTATTCATATCACCACGTTTGCTGCGAAAAGCTAATGGTATCTGGCGATTGAATGCCTTCCTTAGCCTCTGAACAATGATTTTATGGTCACAATTAGTTGTGAACACTAATCTTCTTTGCTCATTGTCCTGCGTGTATCTCTTGAACATCTGTAGGAAATTATTTCCTAACAGAACATCAGCTCCCGTATCATGGAAATAAATTGGTGGAGTCTTAACCTTATACCAAGGTGTTTGACCCGCGCCTCCAATTAGTATTTCCACTTCTTTTACTCCTTTGGATAAGAGTAAAATTCTTTTAGAGAAATCTCTGCCAGCAATTTGAGGTAAAGTATCCTCAACTGCTGCTGGGAAAATTCCCCTCCTTGCTGTGCATATTCCTGTACCTGAATCAATATAGGCCGAGAAATATTCTGCCTTATATTGTTCATATAACACTCCCACTGGAATGTATATCGAGAAAGGGCTTGTCATACGATTAGGAGTCGTCTTTCTTCTATCGTAATCATCATCCCTAGGTCCATCGGTTTCCAGGGCTTGAATCTTTCCAAAAAATCCCGCCCTAGAATCAGAACATCTTCTCGTCCTGCTCTGCCTTTAACCTCTACCATAAAACCCCCTAGGTCAAGGGTTCCATTGTAATGGTTAACCTCCGGCTGCTGGAGATAATATAAGACACTACATGGGAAATTATTTTCCCATCTTGTAGCATCAAATCTAGTTGTCATCCCTCTCCATCCCTCTGGACATTTCAGATTGACTGAAACTTGAGGATTCCCTAGGAATTGGGGCTGACTTTCTTGGATAAGTTTCCTCCCAAAGGGTTGAGATATAATTCTATCTCCTTGGAAGGATAGTCTTCCTGAGCTTATCTTAAGACTTTGATCATGTCTTATGACTGGCCTCTCTTGAATTCGAATGTTGACCTCCCTCCTTTGTGGAATCTCCATTCTATCGGGACCAATTGCTGTAGTCACCTTCTTGAAGATATCAGGTATTTCGATAAAAGGCTTTCCCAAGAATAACTCCGTATGATGGGAGTTGGAAAGTGCATATGAAATCTGATATGTTATCGAATAAGGTGTATTTCCCTCATCCAATAACTCCTTCCTTTTGAAGTCCTGATATAGCGTCAGAGCTTTACTGAAACCCGAGTCGTTGAGATTGTATGCAATCTTAGGATATACAATCCCCACAACTTGGCCTGCACAAAGATTCCCCGTGATGGTTCCCATCACCGAATCTTGTAGGTTTCTGATTCTCCTATCACATATGGCTATGTCGATTGGAGCATCAATTCCTGTGAACATCGTGGATTTGAGAACCAGTTGAATTGCCCCGATATGAATCCATCTCATCTTTTCAGCAATTTCTGGTTTAAGTTTCTCCAAATCCTCACGTATGTCGCTTGCTGGAATCAATTGCATCTCCACTTGATTCCCCGTAAACTCGATCGGAAGCGACATCTCTCGTCTAGTGATTCCGTAGACGATATGATGTTTCCTTCTTCCCAAACTGAAATTTCTTAGAACTTCGTCTAGGTTGCTGGCATTAAAACCTTGATACTTTTGAATGTTCAAGGTTTTCTTCATGATTTTGTCGATCAGGTTTGGCGAGATCATCGTGCGACTGGAAAATCCACTTCGATCCTCTTTCTCCTGATGACAAGACTCAGCTTCAGTCTGAAGATTCTGTAGATCCATCAGAATCTCCATCCCTACTAAGAATCTCTTCTTGCTCATATATACTCTCGTCGGAGGGTATATCTTCAAACTGGTATACTTGGACCAATTCTTGGTAGTATATGGCATCTTCGATGTCCGGAGTAGACTCGAACCTTCGCATGCCTCTATGCTCATTATCTGGGCAATTTGTTGAAATATGCCCCTTGGCTCCGCAGGTCCAGCAATTACAATCTTTAAAACTTTCATTAGCTCTGGTATGAGCTTTTCTAAAAGTTTTCTTTGCTGGAGTTCTTGAACTGGATCCTTGGAACGAACCACTGCTTCTGGCTGGTCCGCTTCTTTGTCCAGTTTTGTATGATCTAGCCTTCTGTCTAGACCACATCGTCCTTGGCTTCCAAGATCTTCCTCTTGGATTTCTTTCTTTAGAATAGGGTTGGTACCTATTCTTTCGTCTTTTTGTTATTGATGGCTCGCCTCCAATAACAACTGGAAGATCATTATCTTCACAGTTTATGTGAGCTGCCTTGTTGATTCTTCGCAGCTTCTTCAAATTTTTCTGAGCAGTGGCTTGTTGACACCACTCTGAAAGCTTTTGATGTACATAAGACATCCTCTTGGCGATGCTATCACTGCCTTTAGGGATATAATCTCTTATCATCATCTCCTTCCATGGGCTTGGAAATTTTAAGAAGAAAATTTCCTTCGCGATAGTCTCATCAGCTTTTGACTGATGCTGGTAGATCGTAAAGAGTTGAAGAAATTTATTGAGCGCCTTTGGATCCAAGACTGTGAGTCTTAGATTATACAACGCCAATAGATACTTTCTTCTTTTCTCTCTATCGAATCCCTCGTAATATCCTTCTCCTATGAAATGGTCCTTGAAGAGGACACTCATTCTTCGGATAATCTCCGAGTAGGATTCCACCTCGAAGCATTGATTTCTTACTTCGAGGTGTAATCCTTCCCAGGCGATTTTTACTACGCCTGCGAGACTGGTTTCAAGAATCTTAACCAATCCTTCTTTGTTGACGTCGAGAGTAGCTGCTGCAATCCGCATTGCTCCTCCCCACTCGTCGATCACTGCTTCTCGATCTTTGAAACTAACTTCATCAAGATCAAGCATTACGCCGTATGGATGGATGGGATCCAGGGTAGCCTTTCCAACCGGTGAATCTTGGATTCGGGGTTGTCTTCTCCTTCTGGTTCTCTCCATCAGTATGGCCTCGTCTGGTACCGTCGAGGTATATGATGGTCCAGCATGGAAATCACGAGCTTCTCTCATGACTTCTTCAGGTGGTGGTGGTACTTGCTGATTTAATGGTACAGCAGCGTTTCCCTCCCTGATGTGCGCCACCTGGTGTTGGTTCATCTTGAGATCAACCACCTTCATATTAGCAAAAGATTCTGCTAACTCTTGTAGGTCTTCAAGTCCGATTCTTTCAAGGTTACTCATGATTTTTCACCTTGAAATAATCGTACATATCTTTCCACTTGAGGATCTTTTCCTTTATCCTTCACGGGTAGAGGATATTTTGGCCCTTCGGGGAATAGCATCCGGTTCCTTCTTTCGGGAAGAGATCTGTTCTCCAATTGGCCAACTCGACTTTGAATATCTTGCAAGATGGTTAGGATCTCATCTTGTTGACTTGATATTCTTTTTATCTCTTGGGGTACATTAATTAGGCGGCTACCATAATTTTGTACCGTCTTCTGGATCTCCCTTAGATCAACCGAGAATTTTGATATATCGGGGTCGATTTCTCGGAAGACCGGAGTGAATTCCCTCCTGTCTTGACTCATTAGAAATGGGTTGAATGTCCCATTTCCATTTGTTGGTGTACCTCTCCTTGAAGTAAGAGGTTTGCTACCTGTAGATCTTGGTATCTACTCATCATGGAGAGGATACTCGATTTCTCGGTGGTAGATAAAGGACCGTGAGTCCCTTCATTTAACTTGTTGGACCAAAAGAGATATTTCTCTTGGTGTTGTCTGTCCATAATCTCCAATAGTTGGAGAAAATTCCTGTAACTAAAGCATCTCGGACAAGCATCCGGATCCATATTTTCTCTTGGAGTCTCCTCCGTTAGGAAATAATTAAATGCAATAAATAAATATAATTCCTTAATAAACCTAGGGCTCTGATACCAATTCTTGTGCCGGTGATATACCAAGTTTTATAACTGAAATTCTTATTATTAACCATGAAATGTTGATCTTAAAAAACCATTTTGGATAGATCATTATGGGTAAAATAGTCTTTTTGGACATTTTTCATCTATTTTTACAAAAAGGAATAAAATTAAAACATTTTGGACTAATTTGCTCTTGCAAACTTAAATAAAGGTTGGTTTTGCCTACAAACAAACCATAGGGGCCTATTTGCTCTTTTTCCCAAAACCTTGGGGAGTTATTTGCTCCTTCTCCCTATAATCAAGTATATGACAAGACAACATCAAATCAAATACAAGCTTCGTAATCATGTAACAGGTCAAGTTCGATTATCAAGATTAAAGGTTAAATCGAGTTCGAGCACCCTTATACACCCCTAATAAAAAGCCAAAACTTGTTAACTAATTTTGGATGAGATTAAAGGTGATTGATTTATCTTAAAATGGCATGACAATAATATGAGATGACAAGTAACAATAGTCAAAATATTTTCTTTAATGGGTTGGACCTAATGGGCTGTCACTGTTGAAATGTATAATTTTTTAGTTACGAATAAAACTTACTTTTGTAATTGATTTTATACATGTTTTTCTCAATTATTAGTTTACAAAAATATCATCTGGATTAATACATCTACAAATAATATGATATATTTCGTAAATAAATATTAAATTTTAATAAAAAATTTATTTGATGAAGTTATAATTTAGTTAAACATAATTTAAATCGAGCTTTTGTTCCTGCAAAGGCTTAATTCCACTATGTTATTTCATGAAATATGAAAATTAAAATAAATAAGATTATCCCTGAAATCAAATTCTTGTTTCAAATTATTAATTATGGCCAAATATCCAAAATATATCCCAAACAATATATAATTATTTTAAATTGTATCTTAAAAAACTAACTCCACCAATTAGTAAACAAATTGCATTCATATTTATATCCTTAAGGACCTTAACAATCGATTTTGTTCCATCCAGTCATTTCATCGAATATCTTGCGCGCATTGTCCAAACACTCCAATCTCAATATAATTTTAAAATCATTTCCCTATAGTATTTTTTGAGAATGATTGGGTGTTCCATAATCAGAGATTTATACTTTTACTCCCCATTCTCTTTTTTGATTGTTTCAGTTTTGAGTACACGGGTGTTGCGCTGAGCCTGTTCGACAAAATGCCTGTGAAGAATGTGGTGTTTTGGATGCTGAAAATTTCAGACTAAAATCCTTTTTAAAGTAAAAATAAATGACTCGACTCTGTCTCGATTCGATTTGACTGGATTCGGATTGATACGTTGCACCATGAGTGTTGTGAAGTGTGGGAAACGTTTAGACACAGAAATGATACGTTGCACTCATGTCATAGATTGTGTTTGTGTTTTGCGGCGGCTTTCACATTACAGGTAGGAAAGGAACCCTGTCGTTTCGTCACGCTTTGTCAGCTCTTAGGACTACAGTATCCCACCAAAGATCTCTTCCTATTCCTTACAAATTTAAATTATTAATGTGCTCCTTAATGTCGTTTCTCACATATTTGTTATGATGTACTCCTTCCGTCCCATTTTTTTGGCATGGTTATTAAAAATAGTGTAAGGGGGTGTTTACTAAGTGAGATTAGGAGGGATAAGCCTAGATAGATAAAAATAGTATAGGCTAATCTAGCGTTTACTAATTAGGATTAGACTTCTAAGATATCCTAAAGCCCGTGATTAAGGCTCCAATAAGGGATTATTTCCTTGATTTCTATCCCACCTAGAAGGATATGATTAATGTAATCCCAAGAGGGTGGATTATTCTAATTAATCCCATCCTACATAGTAAACACCCCCTAAGAGTGATAAATTTGGAATGTGTCAAGTTTAATGGGATAGAGAAAGTACGATTATAGTTTAGGTTTTAAGGTTGTAGACTTGTAGATGTTGGGAGTGAATTATTGACTAAGGTTGGTGAACTGTCAAAAACAGTTTCAATTTAAAACTGTTACTCTCAATTTCGATCCGACAGTTCTTTTTGAATCGCTTTAAAAATGTGTTCAATAGATTTTATAAGTTATAAACAATGACTCTATAAATGTTGAGGAATCGACTGTTCGGAAACACCAGTTCATAGTTTCGAATATTTAAAATGAGAATTGAAGCATTCCCTACACGTTTACAATTCGGAACTGAACCATTGCGAACGATTATATAATTAAGTAAAGGAAAAAGCAACTTTCCGACCAGACAAAAACTTCCATTAACAAACTTAAGCCAGAAAAATTATAATGAAAAATCCACGTTGTCGTTTTGTCAATTAGTGTGACATAATTAACATTGAGGAATTGGTCCAAATTACTACCACTTTATAATAATTATGATAAACATTTAAGGAATGACATTAAAACCCTATGGACCATAATATCATTATTTTCACATCCCTTTCTTCCATATGTATTAATAAGCATGAACCATTGCAATGATGACATATTCTTTTTATTTTATTATATTATATGATAACACATTATAATAAATATTTTGTTAGATATATACTTGGTGAAATATTATATTAGAAAATTTAAATTGAGAAAATATTAGGAGGATAGTGTGTGAATTAATCTAATGTTTAAGTTTGCCCATTTCGTCAAAAATATTAAACATTTTTTATTTAAAGAGACAATATCCAATGTATTGATGATTTTCTTTTTAAAATCTCGATCAAGCCACTTTCTTATTAATTAAGAAAAAAATATTACTTCTGTTTCATTATTTATGATAAAAAAAATAATAAAATAATACTCATAGTTTTAATCAGATGAAATCGTAATAATGTGATATTAATGACATAAATTTTAATGAAGGAATATTTTAAAATCATGATAGATAAGTGGAGATCTACATAAATAAAATATTTTCCCAAAAAAGAATTTTAATTTGTGGATGGGGTTTAGCTACAATATTCTAATTATGGTTCTTTTTGTCGAGTCTTCTTCTAGTGTCCTATTATTCAATTAATTTCTATTAACATAGGAGGGATTTAATTTAATAATTTTATTTCCTATAGCTCATCTCTTGCAGAATACTCAAAGTTATTTTCATTTAAATTTTTTGGATAATCAAATTTTATAATCGAAAAGTATTGTCTTACACAAAAAGCATACATTGGATATATGATGCGATCTGACATATGAAGGTTCTTGAAATTTGGTAAAAGTACAATCTATTATTCATTTATGATAAATTGATTCTTTTATTCATTACACATAACATAATTAAAAATTATAGTAAATCAAATTAAATTCAAACAACTCAATACATAAATTAATTAAAAATAATAAGTAAATTAAAATTCAAACTTTATACAACATACATTACATATCTAGTTAAACTACTATCTTAATATCACATCGATGGAAACGAACAACAAATTTGCGAATGGAAAAAATATTTTATAATCCCTCCTAAATATTTTATAAAATAAAAATAATTTGTGTTGATTGTTGACCGTTGACTGTTGATATATGTTTCTTCTATAAGAAACATACTCCCTTCGTCCCTAATTAAGTGTCCCCAAACTTAAAAACTCACATAATAATTCATTAATTAATTTCCACTCTTTACTCCTAATGAATGTATAGAAAACCTAAAAAGTAAAAATTAAATAAATGATGAAAGGAGTAAAATTGAAATTTTAATATGATTTTTATCTTAATTTTTGAAATAGGACATTTATTGAGGAACAAATTTTTTTCCTAATGGGACACTTATTGGGGGACGGAGAGAGTACTCTCGACCATAAAGAAATGATTACCTTCTTGAAATAGGCAGCTCTACTCTCTCCACGTGCCTCGCATCTATTGGAGCCACATCTCAAAGGACGGCGCAACAAACTTACATAACATGGCTGACTCAAAATTTTGATCTAAAGATATTTTTAGGATTAATAAATTCAAAATTACAATTATGATTCTTTTATAAATATTATTTTATTTAAATAAACGTGAATTAATTATGATCTAATATATATTATGATCATTTTATATTAATTAAAGTGATTAATTTAATATCAAAATAAAAAAAAAAAAAAACTAAAATAGTGAAACATATATGAGAGATTGAAAATAAAATAAATAAAACCATAGAATATGAGATGGTGGGGTGGTGGCGTGAAGTATTGTTGTCACGCCGTCCAAACAAACGCCTTTCAGCCACCCCACGCCTCCCCTAATCAATAACATTTCTTTCTTTCTTTTTTTCACCTTTTAACACAATACTACTACTATGTCTATTATCTATATATTTTTAATTTATATTCCCTCCGTCCCACTTTGACTTGGTCTGTTTCATTATTTTAATAGGTTCATTTTAACAAAAATAGGTCAAGTCGAGTGAGACGGTGGGAGAATGTAGCATCAGCGATCTTCTAGTATTTAATAGTCTTGAATTTTTTATTATTTTAATTAAATGATGACATATGACATAATCGATAAAAGGAATGAGGACGTCTCGGCTAATAGGATCGGGATCTTGCTAGTACTTGTTATGTTAAAAATGGTTACGTTTTTTTTATTGCATCGTCTCACTAATAATTGTCATTTTTGTTGTGGTGAGGTTTGGTTCTAGTTGTTATGATATAAATATGCAGCATATATAACATTCCATATTCATCATCATTTCTGTGGTCTCTCATTAATTATACATACACACCTATATACATACATATATATATATATACAAAGAAACCATTTTCTCTTCCAATCTCTCTATGAAGAACGGAGAGACATTCCCGGCGTGTGCGTATATATGTTTTTTTCTTTCTGGTGTTTCTGTCTTCATCTTCATCTCTTCCACTCGATTCTCATGAATCACAACATTTGATCTATTTATTTATCCATGCATCATCATGCACGCAAGTATGAGATATATAATAGCAAAACGATATATATTAAACAAGATCTAGTATTGTATATATATTATAAGGTGGGTGGTGAAAAGTGAAATATATCCCCTTGTGCACCTGCAGTAAGCTAGCATGGAGTGGAATGTACTCAAAGAAAACAAACCAACCATGCCCCGTCTCTCTCCCTCTCTCTTTCAAGAAAACACAAGTCAATGTTTTAGGCCAATACTATCTAGCTAGCTAACCACTATACATGCAACTAAGTGATTGGCCTATGTTTCTTGTTTCTAGATCCCTGCAGAGGGGTGGGGTTACCCCTTAGCTTGCTTGTCTATTTTTTCCCTCATGAGCCACTGTTTCGAACACACAAGTACATGTTATCAGACAATGGTGGGGCCGTCATTCCATTTTCCTCACGAATGGATATTTTTAATGTTATGGAATCATTACATTATATTCCTCTTATATATCAACATATATATATAGTTGTGTGAATTTCACTAAAGTGCCTTTTTATTTACAAAGCACCTCTCTCTTCACGAGTCACAAATATCTCCTCATAGCTCTTTTTATTGATATTTGCTATTTTCTACTTTCATCATCTCTAAATCAATGCAAACATCAATTCTATTATATATACCTAGAATTTCTTTCTCTTCCGATCTCTCTAAAAATCTTCTCTACTCTCGATCTCTCTAGATCAAGCTAGAAAGATGGATATGGAGTCGTGCGTGCCTCCCGGGTTCCGATTCCACCCCACCGAGGAAGAGCTCGTCGGGTACTACCTCAAGCGGAAGATCGACGATCTCAAGATCGACCTAGACGTCATAATCGAGGTCGATCTCTACAACATTGAACCATGGGACATTCAAGGTACCGTATTGTAACATTTTTTAAGATATATATTAATTAATTACAATAAAACATTAATAGTGTAAAAATATATGTAACAACATTAATGTCATTGCCACATTACATGATGATGGGTTTGTTAATTAATTGTGTGTTAATGCAGATAGATGCAAATTGGGGTATGAAGAGCAGAATGAGTGGTACTTCTTCAGCCACAAGGACAGGAAGTACCCGACCGGGACGAGGACCAATAGGGCGACGACAGCTGGATTCTGGAAGGCGACCGGAAGGGATAAGGCGGTGCTGTCAAAGAGCAAGATCATCGGAATGAGGAAGACGTTGGTGTTTTACAAAGGCCGGGCGCCAAATGGCTGTAAAAGTGATTGGATCATGCACGAGTATCGCCTTCAAACATCCGAGCTCGGACCTCCTCAGGTAAGCTCAATCACATATATTAGGATTGAATTTAGATTCATACTAAAAAGTACTCCATCCCGCTATTTATATTTTGTTAACCAAAAATATCTCATAATTTTGATCGAAATATGACATAAATAGCCGGAGGGAGAGAGTATATCCAGAATTTGAACATTCTTAAATTTGAAAGCATGTATTTGATGTAAATGAATTTTTTAGTATTAAGAGTACAATTAAAATTTGTGGTTCTATTTAATTAGGTTAATCTCTAACAAAATTATATCTTTTGAAATTAGTGGCATGCATAGAGCTAATTCATTGCATCTAGCAATATAAATATTTATTACAAGCTTGCATGTGAAGAGCCACTTATTTTTTTCTAAATTTTATTTTCTCTTTTTCTTGTGTCATCATTTCAAAACATGGCTCCGGCCCATTCTTTCCTAAAGCACTTTCTAAGGTTGAAAATGTTGCAAAAGCAATGAAGAACTCCCACACCTCCACCTTTCTTATTTCAACATTCTTGTGTTGCTCGCAACGCGCACAACACGAGAATTTTTTATCACATATTCGTATTACATCCCGTACGTGTGTCCCGTTCCGTGCAGGAAGAAGGATGGGTAGTTTGCCGCGCTTTCAAGAAACCGAACCCTAGCCATAAACAAGGCTATGAAGCTTGGAACAACATGAGAAACATGAGCAACAATTATTATAGGCCTCCATATCCAAACAATCAAAATTTAATGCCTAATAGTTTCAACCCTAACCAAAGCCCTAACCCTAACTCTAACCAAAATCAAAACCAAACCTCTAACTTTCACCAACCACCGTTTGCAACTGAAGTGGTAGAGGTTCCAAAGCTCGACAGCCCCTCCCTCTCGACAAGCTTTGCTAACGACGAAGATATCAAGAGCAGCTTGGGAAGCCATTTTAGTGAGTGGAGGAGCTTCGATAAGCTTCTCGGATCATCTTCTTCTTCTTCTTCTTCACATCAACTGATTAATGGATCTTCTTCTTCTGATTATGCAAACTTGCCTTTAGTTCCACATAGTGAAGAATTGGATGCTCAAATCCATTTGAGCCATGTGCTCGAATGCTTCCCTGACTTATAGGTTGCAATTGCATACTTGTTTAGTTTTTAATTTAGACAAAGGAAGAAAATAGAGGAGAAAATTGTAAAAAATAACAAAGACTTCATGATTTGAATTTTTTTTTATCAAAGTTGCTTTTGATCTAGGCTGATTTATTGTTGATTTTGATTCTTGATCACTTTATTTTGCTTGTAAGAAATTGTGAATTTCTTATATATGAATATACATGTGTCGTACGTAACATATTGTCTGATTATGAAAAATTCATTCCTAATTTCGTAGTTAATTTTCGTCTTCATTTTAGCAATTGAATGGTAAAATTTAAATTATATTGAAGAGATAGCAAAGAAAATTATATTTGTATATTTTAGAATTAAAAGTAAGATCGTGTGCGATATCAAAATGGAACCAAAATTAATTGTATTGTCTTCGTTCTATTAAATTTAACACATTTTTCTTACTGAAACGTCTCATGACTAGAATGATACATTTCAAAAAATAAAAAAAATTATCACTTCAAAAAGGTGTGGATCTTACCACCTTCGTAATTTTACACTATTTTATAACTTTCATTAATAATCGTGTCGAAAAAAAAGATATTAAACTTAGTGGAATTGATTGAGTACTATATTTCAAAGTGAACCTTTTATGTTTCTTTTAATTTTTTGATAATGAGGCTTGTTAGTAGATTCTAAAACACATAAATAAGACAACCACAAGCACAAAAGAAAAAGAAACAAAATAATATCTGAAAAAAGAAACAAATTTGTTACAACTCATGTAATGAAAAATATACCACATTTTGTCATTATTCAAGATCCACACACCTCATTACATTCTTCAACATTCCAAAACCTGTTGTGATTCACCTCTAAAGAATCCAAAAATCCTTAATTTTGTCCTTATTGCAATCCAAAACACAAACAACACTAGCCTTAATTTTCTCGAACCTATAAATACACAATGCTTAAAGATCTCAAAAGTACAAACTCACTTCACTCAACACATACTTCATAACAAGAATGGAGGCCTTCCTACTATATCTTGTCCCTCTTCTCCTACTTCCTCTCTCCCTCTACCTCGTCTCGTTCCTCACGAAAAACAGCTCTGATGATCGGAAAAACCTCCCCCCGGGCTCCAAGGGGTGGCCGATGCTCGGAGAAAACATGGAGTTCGCCTTCTTAGGCCCTCAGAAGTTCGTCAAAGACAGAATGGACAGATTCTCTCCTGATGTGTTCCGAACCTCGTTGATGGGGGAGAAAATGGCGATATTCTGCGGCGCCAAAGGCAACAAGTTCCTCTTCACGAACGAGACGAAGCTCCTCACCTCGTGGTGGCCTCAATCGATGAAGAAGGCCTTGCTCTTCCCCGAGTTCCTCGAGGCGAACCTCAAGGAAGTGTCGGCCTTGAAGCGAAGCTTCCACCACGACATCCTCAAACCGGAGGCCTTAAAGCAGTACATCCCGGTAATGGATGCCCTAGCTCGTGATCACTTGGACAGTGACTGGAAGGCTAACACCATATTCAAGATCCTGCCCTCGTCGAAGAAGTACACCTTCGAGCTCGCCTGCAAGCTGTTTCTAAGCGTGGTGGAGCCCGAGCAGATAAAGAAGCTGTCTGATCCGTTCACGCTAGTGACTAATGGGATGTTCTCTGTGCCTATAGACTTGCCCGGAACCGCCTATAATGGCGCGATCAAGGGAGGTACGAAGGTGAGGGAGGAGCTCATGAGGATCATCAAGGCGAGGAGGGAGGAGATAATGGAGAAGAAGGGCGAGGACGAAGGCGAGGGGCGGGACCTGCTTTCGAAGATGCTGATGGTGACTGATGAAGAAGGCAAGTTCTTGAGTGAGATGGAGATTTCTAACAACATTATAGGGTTGTTGGTTGCTAGCTTTGAGACTACAAGCTCTGCTGTCACTGCTGTAATGAACTACCTTGCTGAGTATCCCCACATTTATGATGGGGTTTTCAAAGGTAGTTAACTTAACTTCCACTCCCTCTCTCTCTCTTCGGTATTAAATGGCCTTTTTTGACCAAAATCACTCACAGTTTTCGTTAAAGAATCAGTAATAATGGGACGGACGGAATGTTTACTCCATCTCCTTTGTCCCGTTATTACTGGTCTACTGACACTCACAATTTTATTAAAACAGACTATTACATAATAGTGGGACAGAGATAGAGATATTATGTATTTATGCACTTCAATAGTACCTTATTAGAGATTTTGATTAATTTCCTTTGCTTTTAAATAGAACAAATGGCGATCGCGAAAACGAAAGGCTCCGACGATCTACTAACGTGGGAAGATATCGAGAAGATGAAGTACTCGTGGAACGTCGCGCGCGAATCGCTGAGGCTGACTCCCCCTGCACAAGGTGCATTCAGAGAAACCACCACTGAGTTCACCTATGCAGGCTTCACCATTCCTAAAGGATGGAAGGTGCACTCATACACTCAAATATTCAACATTCATTCTGGCCCGTTTTTATCGAATGAAATTCCTTATTGCCTAACAGTGTCACATAAAGTTCAAATTTAGGGTAATATATATATATATATATTAAATCTCAAACCATTAATTTTGACACGTTCCTTAGTATATTTCTAAATTAATTGACCCTTCTATATGACTCAACTAATCAAGAATAATATGTTCATATATAGACATTTTGGACAGTGCATTCGTCCCACAAGAACCCCGACTACTTCCCAGAACCGGAGAAGTTTGATCCGTCGCGGTTTGAGGGGAGCGGGCCCGCACCTTACACGTTCGTTCCCTTTGGAGGAGGAGCAAGAATGTGCCCCGGGAAAGAGTATGCGCGCCTCGAAGTCTTGGTTTTCATGCACAATGTTGTGAGGAGGTTCAAGCTTCAGAAAGCAATCCCTAATGAGAAGATAGTTTACTATGCTTCGCCTACACCGGTTCACGGCCTCCCGGTTCATCTTCGTCCTCATAAAGAATAGATCGAATTCGAATTCGGAGTGTTCTTCCATTGCTATATATATTGAATTATTGATGCATTAATTTCTTGTGTTTTCCATTTGTGTTTGCAAATAATCTACTAAAGTAGAGCCTTGAATGTAAGAGATATGGACCAAGCACAAATGTGTAATGAATTATAAGTAAGCTTGTTGGTTTTTGAACTAGTTGCATACTTCAATAGTTTGTGCTTCTTGAAATTATTTCAACATCTCTTAGTGGATTCACAAATTAAATGAAGATGAATTAAGCCAAGTTCTAGAAAACTTTGATAATTCATAACAAAAAATATATTTACATATAATTAATCATTAAGTAATTAACTAAACTAAGTAATTCTCCATGCTAAAAGAAATTGTTTGTTTATACATCTAAAATATGCGATAGTTTAAAAAATAAAAGGGAGATCAAATTCACACATTTTAGGTAAAAGTTAAAATACTCACTTTATATAGAAAAAAATATTCACTTAAAAATAAAATATAAAAACTACTAACTTACATAAGCATATAAAGAAATTAATTATGTGCTTATATATATAAAATTTCATTTCACACTGAATAAATGAGTACAAATTTCTCTTATTATGTAAAGTGATAAAAAAATTTATTTTTTTTAAGTGAATAATTTTTATCTTTTATTTTATAAAAATGATTCTTTTAAATATGTATATTTGATTATTTTATGAAACAAATCATTATTAATAAATAGTTAAAAGACAAAAACAAATACTCCCTCCGTCCCGGCTCAATTGTCTTGTATTCTATTTTGGGATGTCCCAGCTCAATTGTCTTGTTTCTCTTTTTGGACAAAAATTGTGAGTGTAATAAAGTAGGTGGAAAGTAGTTGGAAGTAGTTGTGAGAGGAATAAAGTGAGTATTGGTTTGCGATCCAAAAGGAAAGTGGACAATTGAGGTGGGACGGAGTGAGTAAGTTACATGTGCATGATAATAAGATCCAAAATGCACGTGCTACATGTGTTAGAATTAGCAGGTAGAATCCAACAACAAGAAACAGATCCCTATATCTGCGGTGGTGTTTCAAAATTCAAACAATTGCTGAGCCACTACTTGACTCCGATTCAAATTCTCTCTCTTACTCCAGAATCCCAGATGGGATATACACAAAGAATTTGTTTTTTTGTTTTGATTCTTGGGCTTTTTTTCAGTGATCAATATCAACCCTTCGTTCTTGATTGATTTCGAATTTTCCCATATATATACACGCGCAATTCAGTTGTTTTCCCCATGAATCCCAGCTCAATTTGATGAAATTCCCCAAATTCCAATTGCATTAACAAATCTCCCCCAATTCCCTCGTAATTTGAGCGCGTTTCGGGTGGGGTGATTCCGATTTGTTAATCGCAGGGAGCTGCAGGAATGATCGAATCCCTAAACGGAATTTTCCCCTCGCGTTTTCAGCATGATGAAGGATACTAAAATCCTGCGCAGTTCGTCGGTTCCCAACCATTTGTTCGACTCGATCTCCTCCTCCTCGACCTCTGCATCGCCGTCAATTTCCATGGCGGCGCCGCGAAGCGTGTACGTCGAAACCAGCGGAAGGTTGTTGGGTGAGGACAGGGAGAAGAATGTGGAGTCGCCGACGGACAAGAAATATAGGGCGGAGAAATCGTCGCCCTCGAGGTGGGAATTCGTGGCGGCGTTGGGGGTATTTCTGGTATTTTCCTCGGGGCTGTTGTTCATTTACCTCACCATGCCTGCGGCGGAGTATGAGATGCTCAAGCTGCCTCGCACCCTTGCAGATCTTCGCTTGCTCAAGTAAGGTCCTTTTTGTTGTTTTTTTTTTTAATTTATTTTTTAATTATTGGTTGTATTGCAAAAAATTTGGTTGCTTGATTGATATCTGTTTTAGGTAATGTGGAGAGATTGAATAATAGTTTGATGATATGATTGATTGTGTTATATGGATTATGGGCTTTAGCTCGATTTGCCTTTGATGTGTTGTGGATTTGTGTTTTGATAATTGTTTCCTGCATAATTTGTGTTTGTGTATGGTTGAGTTCTCTCTTCTCTTATTTGTTGCATTGAGGAAGAGTTGGTAGAAATAATGGAAGAATTCAAAATCATGTAATATAGAATATGATCATGTCAATGCACCTTGGTCGTATTTAAAACCGATTGTTGGAGTTCTGCATCAGAACAATTTGATTGAAAATGCCTAGTAAGAAGTGTGTTCATCTATTAGAGCATTGTAATAGCTTGTTATCGATAAAAACGTATGAAAGTCTCTCTGCTTACATGTGTTTAGTGCTTTTGTTGTATAAATTTTGTATCTTTTGATCTTTTCAGTTCTGTGCTGTATTATTTCTTTCATGGATGATGTGTATATTGTGTTCCAGAGATCATCTCGCAAGCTATGCTCGACACTACCCAGCAAAGTTCATTTTGGGTTACTGTGCAATATACATATTCATGCAGACGTTCATGATACCCGGGACAATTTTCATGTCCTTACTAGCAGGAGCTCTTTTTGGAGTTGGCAGAGGCCTCTTCTTGGTCGTCTTTAATGCCACTGCAGGCGCTTCATCGTGTTATTTCCTCTCTAAACTAATTGGCAGACCCATTGTTCTCTGGCTGTGGCCGGAAAAGCTAAGATACTTTCAAGCGGAGGTACGTTTGTCTTTGGCCTTTTCATTTCAACTAGCTAGTATCACATGCAACCCCTTAGGAAGGCCGACTTCTAGTCTGTTACAAATTATTTATTTGATCCATGATGTATTCATATATGTTGTTTGGCTGTTGTCAAAATCAATGAGTACGAGAGAGTTATTCAATTTATGTCCTATGGAAAGTACAAGCAATGAATTTGCAGCAAAAGTGTATGATGTGTGTGTTTGTTTTGCCACAAGCTCTATTACTAAGTGATTCTGCATTGTATGACTAAGGCCGACTCCAATATCACCATGGTTCATATGATTTATACGAGTCCATTCTAGTCTGTTGTAAGTGTTCTATTTCATTGCTAATGTACTCCTATGAGTTGTTCGGCTGTCGTGCCAAATGAATAAATGAGAGAGCACTAGTCAGTCTCCGATCTCCCAAAAGTACAAGAAAGTGCAAATATGCAGCAAAAGTGCATGATCCATGGGCGTGTACGTGTTATAAGAATGACTTTTTTATTGATTAAACGCTATTTTATGAGTAGAATGACTTTTTTATTGATTAAACGCTATTTTATGAGTTCTTAGGTTTTGCTTACTTTTTATATCTGGTATAAAAACCGATGCCTTATGTATGCTGCTGATTTCGTGTTATTGATCCCAGATAGCGAGGCATCGAGACAATTTGCTGAACTACATGCTCTTCCTGAGAGTTACCCCCACGTTACCTAATCTTTTCATCAACTTGGCTTCACCAATTGTAGATATCCCATTTCATATATTCTTTCTCGCAACCGTCATCGGTCTCATTCCAGCAGCTTATATTACCGTCAGCGTAAGATTTCCTCTTGTTCCTTCGCGACTTCTTTAATATGAGAAAAGATGTCAACCATCCATTTTAATAAATCAATGGTTGTGATTAATTTCTCATTAATTCTAAAGTGGGATGATCTTTGATGCTACATTGTGGTGCAGGCTGGACTTGCTCTTGGAGATCTCAAGTCGGTGAAAGATCTATACGATTACAAGACCTTTGCCGTACTTTTCCTCATCGGGTCTGTTTTATTATTTCCGACCCTTCTGAAGAGAAAGCGAGTTTACGAATAGAGCTAGTTGTTCATGAGTTTCCTCATGGAAGTCGAGAACATACGGGTCTTCGACGATTCCTTCGTCTGGGGTGAGTATGAAGTGCAGAAGCCTGCTGTTGATTCTTTCCCTCAAGATACCATTATACCTACCTTGGCTTAGCTACATTAACACAGCAGAAATTGTGAGAATTTTTTACATTTATGTGACATGAAGTGACACCTCATGTTACTCATGTGTATATATATATTAATTCAACTTAATTTTTCAAATGTTGCTTATAGTGATTGTTATTCTGTTGTATTATGACATTTTGTAAGCTCACACCAAAATAGATATATATTATATTTCATATGCTACATGTCCTATATATAATCTCTTCAATTTATGTGCTTCCAAAGCTCTTTAGTTGCTTCTTCAAGCTCAAGTTTGGCTTATTAATTATCAAGTCAGAGTGCAAGCTTTATTTATCGAACATTTCAAGGATCACGAGCTTATTCAAAGTTGAGCTTAAAAGATATAATTAAGATCAAGCTTGATTCATTTAGTTATTGAATGATCACGAGAACAAGTCTTAATCGAGACGAGATCTGAATAGCTCCATGAACATGCATATTTTGAAGAATAGAAGTATAACTTGAGAGAATGCATTTATATTTGAAACTGAAAAGGCATTGTCACGTTTAGATTTGAGAATCAAAATGATGGGACTACATAATGCCCTAGATGGATCCCTACACTTCAACTCCAAGTTATCAGTTACAAACGAAATCGGGAGGGGTTTAAGGTAGACGACACCGGTTTCTCAAAGGAAATTAATGAAAAAATCCAGACATTTCCAAATCTAGAGAGGAAGGAACCTTGGTACAGTCTACTCCTCGAGTGTCGTAACCGGAGAGTCTTGGTATCCTGTGATGCTCGTTATCCGTATCCTTGTAATAGGCTGTAAAAGCGAAGAAAAAAAGCATTTGGCACCACAAAAGACATTGAAGCGAATCATTGATATCACTTATATTTAAGCAAATGGATGATGTACACTAACCTGTCTGTGACCGATGTTTCTTCTGTAGTTCTTCTTCTTCTTGTATTTGAAAACGATCACCTTCTTATCCAGCGCCTGCATTGTATAACCAGTGAGATGGTGCAGTAAATTACACGAGTGTAGGAAAGAAAGAGTCATTGAATTCAAATCATACTTGCTCCTCAACGACAGCCTGGACTGTGGCATTAGGCACGATGGGTTTTCCTATGTACGCGCTTGTTTTTGTTCCCACTAGCAATACCTTGTTTAGGGTGATCTGCACAAGGTTGAATTGTAATGTGTGATTACGAAACACAATTCTCAGGCATACGTCAAAATTTAACGACTACGACACCAAAAAGGGAAACTATGGAAACAAAGAAACGAGAACCAGTTTCTCAAGGCACAGGCATTCACACCAATGTACGAACTTATATCCAGAAGCACAAACACCAGGAAAGAATGGAAACTATAAATCACTGACTATCATAGGATACTGATAATATCTTTGATAAGGAGGCGAAGTGTACCTTGTCATTTACGTTTGCGCCTTTAAGCCTCTGTGTGTAGATAAATCGTCCAGGGAATACAATGTATTGCCTAGATCCAACCTAAGCAAGTAAAAGGCCAGAATAAAAGGTTCTAAGTCCACTATTAAACTCAAAACATTATACCCAAAACAGATTCAACAACAAATAACAATCTAGAGCTTTATATGAAATGAAAAACAATGTCATAAGGAACGAGCAGGGTGCTTCAAAAGACACGAACATACAAACAAGAACAATATCCTTAAAATACAGCTACATAATCAGTTGATGGGATTTCACTTCTGATCTTGTGAAGTATACCATTTGATGGGAGGGTAAAAGGAAATTAAAGACATCACCGCATCTTCAAGAACCTAGTGCCTAGTATCGACTATCGAGCAACTGAAGTTTGGACGAAGTAAACAGCATGCTTAAGAGTCATTATAGCTCCTCAATAAGAAAAGAATCAAAATTCCACACTGAACCTAGTGCCTAGTATCGACTATCGACCATCTTGAAATCCCTCAAATCAGAAACAAACAGTAGAATCAAAATTCCACACTAAACAACATTTACTGCCCAGAAAAGAAATCGCATATAAAATCTGTATTCGGGCCATCATAAATCGACCTAAAGCCACCTTCAACACTGCAATTAGCAAAAAAAACTACCAAAAAGTAAAGGAGCAAACACACACACACACACACTTTTACACTCCGCTCACCATCACAACAGCAAAAACTTCCTCGCGCTTGGGCTCCGGTGTTTCAACAGCGGGCTCAATTTCAGGAACCGAGCCCTCGGTTTCGGGCTCAATCACTGATATTGTGGCCTCTGTGTCTGTTGATTTGGTGGTGACCGAGAATGCGGGCTGTTTGCGGGCAGTGAGGGAGAGAGATGAGAGGGAGTGAGAGAGGAAAGAAAGATTGGGTCTAGAGAGAGAAAGGGCGGTTGAAGTTTGGTTGTGGGGAAGCTTTGGAGTGAGGGAATAGCATAGAGAGAGAGCAGCTGCCATTGTTGCGAGCGCGAGCGTGAGAATTGAGCTACTGATGAATTTTCTTTGATTGCTTTGGAAGGAGAGGGGACTTCCATTATCCTATCCGTTGCTTTTCTGGAATGACGATTTTGCCCTCGAAACACGGGTCATGGATCTTTTACATGGGCCGTATTTTGGGAACAACCGGGTAGGATCCTTTGGGGTATATATTGTC
Organism: Leonotis leonurus; assembly: GCA_026898415.1. NCBI lineage: Eukaryota > Viridiplantae > Streptophyta > Magnoliopsida > Lamiales > Lamiaceae > Leonotis > Leonotis leonurus. The sequence continues at coordinate 329,707 of JAPKLX010000003.1, read as the reverse complement.
ATGTTCGAGTTTGGTTAGTTATGGTATTTGTTTGCTCGACTTTCATTCGAGCTCGTCTCGAGCTTGTATTTCATTCTAGCTCTGACTTATCATATATTGGATTATATGATATTTGTATTTGAGCACAAAATCAGCTTATCAAAAGTTCGTATATGTGTTCAAACTCGACTAGAGTTATTAAGACATTTATTAATTATTAAAAATGTAAGATTTTTTTATCAGGTTCGCAAACAAAGCTTGTATAACTTCGCGAGTAAACTCTATTATATATAAATTTGAATATGTTTGTGAATCTAGTAAGTCAAACACCATAAATGAGGATACAATATCAACTTGTTTAGAAATTTGAATTAGGCTCGTTTAATATCAAATTGAGTTTCAAACGAATTTTTATTGAATTAAATCACAAATATATCACGAGTAGTTCTGCTTGCAAACATGTTCGAGTTGTAAGCTCGTAGATGAACATGCTCGCGAATTTAGCAAGCCGAGCATCATAATCTCTTTAATTTATTGAGCTTGCCTTGTCTATCATATACAAATATTAATCATCCCTAAAGTATGTAGATGAAAAGGAAATGAAATTATTTTTTGTTTGATCAACGACTACAAAAAGTATACACACATATTTAGCTCAACTAGGAATATTTGTACCATAAAACCTCATTCACATTACATTCACAAATATACAAAAAGAAAAGAAAAAGAAAATATTTATGAAATTTAGTCTTCCTCCCCATTCTCTGCTTTACCTTGGAGTGCATCTGCCAAGTTAAAGTTGAGATTTCCTCTCATGGTTCTTGAACTAATTCCAGAATTACCTTTCCTCATCATCGTCGCAAATTCCCCGTAGTCAATGCGTCCATCCTACATGTAGTCGAAGCATTTTCAAGGTACGTTCATTATCTAGGGCTGTAAATGGATGGAGCTACTCGATTTCTCAAAAACTCTTTGGTGATCATTTAGTGATATGAGACTCTTAAAGTAAACAAGTCGAAACTCGAGTTCAAATTAATATACACTTCAATTGTTTCTAGACTTTTTGGTAGAAGAGATTCGGTTCTCATGCTATATGTCCTATTATCAAATTTTAATATTAACTTTTTTATATTTTCTTTGATGTCAATTTTATATGCTTTAACTTAATTTATACTAAGTATTAAGGGTTTACATTTAGAGTATATAATTATTTTTAATATTTAATGTCAATTTTAATTGGTTTTTAGAACCGATGAATTCAAAAATATGATATATGCTTCTTTAGAATTTAAACATTTTAAAAATATTAATTATGATTCGTTCTATTATAACAAAATATTTACTTTTAATAAATGTTAATTAGAATGATAATATTTGATATTGAAATATAGAATTTAGAACATAAAATTGAAATACTGAATCTCATCAACAAATTTCGTTTAAGCTTAAATGAACTCACCATCTATGAAGAGTGTTTCATTCAAGGCTAGTTAGTGAGGAAATATACTTACGTTGTCGATGTCGATTTCTTTGATGATGTCATCGATTTGGCCGTCGTCGAGGCCAAAATCCTTACAAGCTTGTTGGAGCTCATCAGTGGTGATGTAGCCACTGCCATCTTTGTCAAAGAAAGAGAATGCAGCAATAAGATTTTCTTCCCTCTCCATCTTGTTCATGTGCAATGTTGCTGCTAGAAACTCACCATAGTCTATTGTCCCATTGTTGTCAATATCAGCCTTCAACAAAAAAAAATTAGATCAATTAATTAAATAATAAATATATTCAACATTATAGGTGAATTTTTAGGGCAAAGTCATGCTCTCTCCTCTCCTTTCCGTTATTATTGACTTATTTCAAAATTGTAAATATTTTTAGATCAAAGTAGACAATAATAATGGAACAGACGGAGTTTCTAAGTAGACTTCTTTACTTGTTGCCTAGGCAAATTACGTTAATCTTTCGATTTTATCTTGATCCAGAAAGTAGATTCTTTAGCTTTTGTCTTTTCGATATTTCTTAAGCAATTGATTTTTTATGAAATGCAAAAGAGTAATTTGGAGCCGAAGGGTAGGAGAGAATTTGAGACCGAAACTTGGAACTTTCCCAGCCCCGATCCGAGTCTCGGAGGGATTCTTTTTTCAGGACCTGGATTGAGAAATTGCAAATTTTCGAGATCCGAGAATCCTGATTTTTCAAAATTAATTTTAAAATTTGGAAAACGTTTGTCCTGTTCGGGACAATTCAGGACATTTTTATTCGGGATTGAGATTGGAATTTAAAATTTTCTAATTTTGGGACTGGGGAGTCCTGAAGTACCGAATGGGATGGGGACCAAAATTTTGACATTTTTCGGAATCGGGACTTCGGGACGAGTCCCCGGTCCCGTTTCGATTCTCGGCCCTACCGAAGGGAGTATATTTGGCAATTGAGTTTGTGCAAGAGATATATAGAAACTAGAAAATACTCACTGCATTCATTAGGGAAAGGATCTCTGATTCCATGAGTTCAGACCCTACTTTCTTGAGACCTAGTTTGAGTTCCTCAAAGGTTATTGTCCCACTCCCATCTGCATCTATCATGCTGAATAACTGTCTCAATCCTCCTATTTCTTCTTCCGACAGCCTCTCCGCTATCACCTGCGCATCACCACGGCCCCCAAAATCAAACTCAAAACTAGTTAGAATTTAACTGTCAATGAATTGAGTTGAAAACGTACACGAAGAGCCATTTTCTTGAGCTTGTTCATGGCGGAGAATTGCTTCAACCGCGACAACACGGCGGACCCCAGAGGCTTGTCTGGCGCCACCGTGTCGTCCACGATCCACGGATGGCCTGCGACGAACCGTAACCGAAATTTATGATCGAAACACACGAAGATAGGAACATGAAAGTGAGAAGATGAGAGATTGGTACTAACATAGGACTTCATGAGCAGATATTCTTTGTTTGGGATCTCTTTCAAGCATCTTTTTCACGAGATCTTTGGCGCTATCGGATATGTGAGGCCACGGTTCCGACACAAAATCGATCTTTCCTTTCAAGATTTGTCTGAAGATCCCATTATCAGTTTCTGCAAGTTCAAATCAAAGAAGTTAAGACACACAAAAGTCATCTTGCTTTTTAAGATTTGGTTAGAGTTATACTTTTGATAATAAGATCTCCACTCTACTAACTAATACTCCCTCCCGTCTTACTGTATTGACTCACTTTTTATTCGAATTTGAGACCTACTGTTTTGGACATTAATATCAATACCACAAGGCCAAGACACGCACGCTATACCGGTCCAACTCGAGAGTACTTGTAAGCAAGTTTGAGTTGGGCCGGGTTTGGAATTGGAGCGAGTGAATCAGTCCAATCCAATTAACAACTATACTAACTAAGTCGAGTGAATTAATTCAATCCAATTATGGAAACTATGATTTTTTGAAACAATGAGACACAAAATCCAGCTTGACTTTCAAGATTTGAAATAATGAGATTTTTTTACTCTACTAAGTTGCTATATAACCACTCAACTTACTTGCACTAAAGATGAGTCTAAAGATTGGTTTTACCTGCCCAAAAAGGAGGAACACCACATAGCAATATATAGAGAATAACACCCGCGCTCCACACGTCGATTTCGGGCCCGTAGTACTTGTGCAGAACTTCCGGTGCAACGTAGTAAGGGCTTCCGACTACATCGGAGAGAAATTGTCCTGAAAGAGTAAGCTGATAAGCATTATCATTTTGTATTTATCTTTAGAAAACAATGCTTTACATTCCCTTTTCATTGTTATGTTTTTTTCCACATTCAACTATCACATATTCATCTCGATCTAGATTTTCTATTGCATAATAGCGTGACATTTCATATTGTATAAATTAAATCAAAGAACCATAATCATGTTACATGTCACAATGTTATTAGTGCAATAGAAAATGTTATACTATTAAACAATAAATGATCTCATTCGTATTCATCTAAGATTAGAATTTGTGAACATTCAAAAAACTAGGTATCAGAGATCCTCCAAATCAACATTCAAGATCAAAGTTTCTACAAATCCCATTAACCAAAAAAACACTACAAACACCAAAACAAATTATCTCATGATCCCTTAACTCCACAACAATCAAATACCCAAAATCTTGATCATCCCTCCATCCAAGATCAAGTTTTTTCTACAAATCCCATAAACCAAAAACACCCTAACACATCCATCCCAAACAAATCTAAACAAAACGATTTTGTCAAAGAGGAAATATAAGAAATCCCAATGGTGGAGCTATTTATAGAATGCCCCACCTCAGAAATTAAGAAATATAAGGACAACGATTTTGTCTCTCGTACCTTCAGGCCCTGGCTCCGCGCCTGCCTGACACCCCCACCTCAAGATCCCCCAAATCAACACAAGCACCATCACACACAACAAACAAATCTAGAGATCAAAGAAGAAACCCTTACCCGGCTTATAAAAAACCGACAACCCGAAGTCCGTCGCCTTAAGCCTCGCGTCCTCATCGTGGGAATCAAAGAGGAAGTTCTCCGGCTTGAGATCTCTATGCATGACCCCAAGCGAGTGGCACGCCTCCACCACCCCCACAATCGTCTTCATCAGCTGCGCCGCCTTCATCTCGCTGTAATGCCCCTTCTTCACGATCCGGTCGAAGAGCTCGCCTCCCCCGCATAGCTCCATCACCAAATGCACGAACATATTGTCCTCGAACGTCCCCTTGATCCGAACCACGCTCGGGTACTCCGACAGGTGGTGCATTATCTGTATCTCCCGCCACACGTCGTCGCAGTCCTCCTTGCACAGAAGCTTCCGCTTCGGGATCGATTTGCACGCGAATTCCATCCCCGTCGCCTTCTGTATGCAGTGGTAGGTCGTGCCGAACTGCCCCTGCCCCAGCTTGCGCCCGAGGCTGTACTGATCGCGCAGCCTCGGGGTTTGGTACGGAAGGATCGTTGCCGAAACCTTGGAGGTTGCTCCGGTGGATCGTTTCTTCATTTTCTTTCAATCTTTTTTGGTTTTTTTTTTGTAGGGAAAGAAAGGGGGAAGAATGATGTGTTTTTTGATGGGAAAAGGTTGAGGTTGTGATTTGGTTTTTCTTGTTTTGTTTGTTTGTTTTTTTTAAGGAAAATAACTGAAATTTGGTTTTTTGGGTAACGGTATTTGGCGGGATTTGTGGTTGAGCATGAGTCACTGCAACTTTCTTTGTCTTTGAAGATATGTTTGTTTTCCTTCTTTTTTTTTCCTATTTGGAATAATAGTAACAATATTAATATGTATGCACCATCCAACCATAAATATCAAAAACAAAAAAGTTAAAAAAATTTAGAGGCATAAGTGGGTCGAGCAGTTCGGGAGCTACTAAGGATCTACTTGAGATAAATTCAAAACTGACTCAATATTGAATATATTGAGGCCGAGTTTGAGTTCCATAATACTCGAGTCGACAAGTTTTGCGTGACCCTATTTTATAATTTTTGTATTTATACATGTTATTACTCCCTCGATCCCACATAAATGTCACATTTTTTTATGCCTAAAATATTCTTGATTAAAATCATTTAATTATACAATTATACTCGCTACTTTGTCTAATTATAATTTATTTACATAACTATAACTCCTAATTTATCTAAATATTTAAAAAAAAAAAATCAGAAATAAAGCTAAATCATTAATCTTTACGATGTAAATTATGTGATAAAAAGAAGCGAACACATATACTGAGATAGATGAAGTATTAAACAAGCTTAAACGAGATAAAATATGAGTTGTACGAATAATCGATTCTAATCAAATCGAGCTCGAGTTTCTAATCAAATTGAGCTTGAAATTGAAAAATTAAAACTCGATAGAACTAGAATTCAACACATAAATCAAGTTCGAGCTTGAACAAGCCAAATACTCGACCCAACTCATTTACGCCCTATTTAAAATTAGCGAAATATAAATTTTAGTTTATCTTTTTAGTATGAATTATACGGACTTCAATAAATTATTCTTTATTTATATTAAATACAAATATTTATATTTTTAACTGTTCTTTTTCTATTATAAGATAAATAAATAAAATCTGTTTAAAATGGATACTGTAAATACTCTTTAAGGCCTGCAGTAGGTGAAAATTGGGCCCATTTGAGCCCATTTATAATAAATGGGCCGCTAATGGGAAAAACTATTTATATATTCTAATTAGAAAATACCTTCAAAAGAAATTTCTCTCTCCTCTCTCTCTACTCTCTCTCTGTATCGCCAGCAACCCTGCGGTTTTTTCCAGTTCTCAGTGTTGCTGAATATCAACTGAAGGTAAAAATTCCAGTTTTTGTGGAATCGAATCTCTTGATTTTGTCCTTAGCGCTGAATTCAATGCTTTTTGAGCTCTATTAATCTCGAGCGCTGAAAATTTTCCTGTTTTTTATTCGTTGGATAGTTCTGTTGATTCTCCAGCTACTGTCTGTTGTTTGCTCAGACTTCGCGGCAAAATTCATGCATGTAATTGCATTTGGAGCTATTATGTTATTCCAAAGAGTGTTGTTTGTGTTTGGTATTCGCTCGTTTACTTTTATTTGTTGTTGATGTTTTTGTTAATTGATGGTGTTCTGGAATTGGAAGTTCAACTGCTATTCTCTCGGTTTGTGATACGGGGAGGCTGTACATTAATTTTAAGGAGTGATGGAATATGTACCGATTGAAGAGAGAAAATCCCTTGGAGTTGGAGTGGTGGGAAATTGGGGATGGATTCTAGTTTTCGTTCAGTGAGAAATTGAAATCTATTGGTAGGAACGAATGATCTTGATCTTTACTTTTACTGGCTTGATGGTTCTGGTTTCTGGACAATGTTAATTCTTCTGTGATTAGAGAAGCTACTTGTTTATGATTGGTGGTATTATTTGATGTAGTAGTTGTGGAACTGTAGGTTTTGTTTGTAGAGTGGGCTGAAGTTGTTAATAACGATTCTGTAATCTGTATTGCTTGTGATTCTTCTGAAATACTAAATTCAATAATTATTCTTTTGATATGAGTGAGTCCCCAGCTTCCACCCCCAATGCGTGACATGAAATAAGTTGCAATTTAGGTTCTTATTGATCGAAGTTAATTGCAATCTATATAATCATTTCAACTGTTCACCCCTTGGCATTTATTGCAGTGGTCATGCACCCAACTTAAACATGTTGTTTGCATATTGGTTCACTTTATCCCGGCTTTCATAAAAAAGTTATTTGATCTATGTTGTTTATTGAGTTTCTGTTAAAACTTTCTATGGATTTGTAACTTCCTTCGTATTTATGGTGTTTTCTGTTTAGCTCATGGGAAGATTCTAGTGGCTTACGATGTTCTCTAAAGGATCAGTTGTGGTCGATGGGCCAGATTCAAGGCCAGTACGTACAAGTGATAGGCTGAAGAGTAGGCCAAAGTATCATAATCGACGCCTGTTTTACACTCCAAAGGTTGTTATGCGGAGTAAGAAAAAGAAGCCAATAAAGCGGCCTTCATCTACACAAGTGCTGAAGATGTTACGTAAAGATAGAACATCAAAAGCAAATGTATGAACTATAATCATTTTTTATCCGTCTGTTGTTGGTTGATTTTTGACTTGAGGTCCAATTCTAGATTCTGTTGTTGTAATTTGATGCCTTTACCTCTACTTTAATTGTAGCTACACCCTTTTCGAATAGAAGATAGTTTTGCATTATCCTTGTTGCAGTTGGTTAATATCAGAAAAATATGCATGATATTGTCTCTTTTGACTTCTTGCAGTCAGTGGATGCTAATCTTAGGCGCTCTACCAGGAAGCGCAGGATGCCCACGAATCTTGAGGAATACACCGATAGTTCTGGAACAGAGGATAACGACTTAATGGTGAGGCTTATGTTCGCCAAGTAATTGATGGTTATGTGTCCATCTGTTTTTCGTGGTAACTTTCTTCTGGAACGCTTCTTCCTGCTAACAATGTATTTGATTTTGTCTCAGATCCCTAGGTATCAGAGAACAAGGAACAGGATAAACAGTAATAATGCAAGCCAAGATGAGTTGATACCTCGTCGTGAAGGGCTAAGACCCCGTCGGGAAGGACTTCGGCCTCGACGTTTCAGAGGGGGTTCTAGAAAAGCGTTACGCGTAGAATCAGATGAGGAACAAAGTACATCTGATGAAAAGGAGGCAAATGATGAACAAGAAAATGGTAAAGATGTGGAGGATAATGATGCTGATGATGGAGAGGGAGAAGACGACAGGGTGGGCGAGGAAGATGGTGAAGATGAAGAGGAAGAGGAAGATGGTGATGACGAAGAGGGGGAGGAGGAACAAGAGGGTAGAAGACGATATGATCTCCGTAATCGAGCCGATGTGCGCAGGCTCTCTATTGAGCAGAGTAAACAAATGCCAAGATCTCCACGTAGGGTACTTCATCAAGGAATGGGTTCCAAAGTAGGCAGGGATGCAAGGAGGGGCAGCTCACGAGTCCATAAACGTCATCGCCTGACGCGAGCTGAAGACTCTGATGATTCCCTTCTAGTAGATGAGCTTGATCAAGGTCCTCCAATACCTTGGGCGAGAGGTGGAAACAGATCCGCACCACCTTGGCTGCTTGGAGGGCTAGATATCCAAGGGACTACGTCATGGGGTTTAAATGTTGCTGCATCTGGTTGGGGTCATCAAAATGATACACTTTCTAATTTGACTTCTGGTATTCAAACTGCTGGTCCAAGCTCCAAAGGAGGGGCCGACATCCAGCCTGTTCAAATTGACGAGACTATAAGTTTTGATGATATAGGTGGTTTGTCCGAGTATATTGATGCCTTGAAGGAAATGGTGTTCTTCCCACTATTATATCCAGACTTTTTTGCAAACTACAACATTACTCCACCCAGGGGGGTTTTATTATGTGGGCCCCCTGGCACAGGGAAAACATTGATTGCGAGAGCATTGGCATGTTCGGCTTCAAAGGCTGGGCAGAAAGTCAGTTTTTATATGCGAAAGGGGGCTGATGTCCTGAGCAAATGGGTTGGAGAAGCCGAAAGGCAATTGAAATTGTTATTTGAAGAAGCTCAAAAGAATCAGCCCTCGATCATCTTCTTCGATGAGATTGATGGACTTGCACCTGTTAGGTCTAGCAAACAAGAGCAAATTCATAATTCAATTGTGTCAACATTACTTGCCTTAATGGATGGTCTTGATTCTCGTGGACAAGTAGTCTTAATTGGTGCAACTAACAGAGTTGATGCCATTGATGGAGCCTTAAGGCGTCCTGGGAGATTTGATCGTGAATTCAACTTTCCTTTGCCTGGTTGTGAAGCACGTGCTGAGATTCTGGACATACATACTCGTAAGTGGAAGGAACCCCCTCCAAAGGAGCTAAAATTGGAACTTGCTGCTAGTTGTGTGGGGTATTGTGGTGCGGATCTAAAAGCTCTGTGCACTGAAGCTGCAATACGTGCTTTTCGGGAAAAATATCCTCAAGTTTATACTAGTGATGACAAATTCTTGATTGATGTTGATTCTGTAAAGGTGGAAAAGTATCACTTTTTAGAGGCCATGACAACAATCACCCCTGCTGCACACAGAGGCTCCATTGTGAACTCTAGGCCATTATCACCTGTTCTTTTGCCATGTCTTCAACGTCTTCTGGAGAAGACAATGAGTGTCATTTCCGACATATTCCCTGTTGTTTCATACGATGTATCCAAGCTTTCAGTGCTTTCCTATGGATCTGCGATTCCCCTTGTGTACAGGCCTAGGCTTCTGTTATGTGGTGATGATGGTGTTGGGCTGGTAAACGTTTTATATGTTTCTTTTCCTTTTCTTATCAATCATGATAAAGCTTACATTTGACGAAAAGATACTGAGTGCTTTGATTTTGCAGGATCATCTCGGGCCTGCTGTTTTACATGAACTTGAGAAGTTTCCTGTTCACTCTCTTGCACTACCATCTCTACTTTCTGATCCCGGAGCTAAAACACCAGAGGAAGCTTTAGTGCATGTTTTTGGTGAAGCCAGGAGAACTACGCCATCTATACTATATTTGCCTCATTTCCACCTTTGGTGGGAGAGTGTGAGTGCATTTTCACTTATCTTTGGTGATTATCTGTCGGTCTTAACTGATTTTGCTCTGTTTATGCCAACAGTGTAGCATCATTTTTCTGTTAATCGAATTAACATTTTTGCCTTTTTAGGCTCATTACCAACTTAAAGCTGTATTGCGGACGCTGTTGGAAGAATTACCTTCTGCTTTGCCAGTATTATTGTTGGGAACATCTTCTGTCCCACTTGCTGAGATATGTGATAGTCCCTCAATATTCTCCGACCGCCATGTGTATGTCTATTAATACTTCATATGTTGGGCCATTGTTCCATAGTTATGTGCAAACTTATACTTCAAATATTTATCTCTATGATACTTATGCAGATCTAACCCAAAGCTTGTAAAATCTAACCATTGAATTGTTGTCACTCATCTTTTTTTCTCTTTGTAAATTAGTTGTATTCCTTGTCTGTATTTCTAACATTAAAGTGTTATATATCTCTTACAGTGGAAGTTAGATCTACATTTCTAGAATTTAGAATGACAATAGGCTTTAACTGTATAATTGGCTACATTTCCTTTTGCAATTTTTGCTTCTATCTTTACTGTCTAATCTCTTGTATATTGTTGTTCGGATTACTCTAAAATTTGTTTCTTTTTAGTTTGCATTTAAGCTCACCATCAACAGAAGACAGATCATTATTTTTTGATCGTCTGATAGAAGCAGCATTGTCAGTTGTATCCGAGAACGTGACAACAAATTCAGCCAAACCTGATGGCCTTCCTGAACTTCCTAAAGCACCAAAAGTTGATACAGGACCTAAGATCTCTGAGCTACGGGCTAAAGCTGAAGCTCAGGGCCATGCTCTTCGCCGACTGCGCATGTGCCTTCGAGATGTTTGCAATAGGTGAGAAATACCTGATTATTTCCTTGTTTCCATGTCAAGTCTACATCGTGCTGCTTCTGGTATCATTTCCTGACTGTCTCACAAATGTCTGGGTTTCTTTCCTTACTCGTGTATTTCTCTGCAGGATTCTTTACGATAAGCGATTCAGTGCCTTCCATTATCCGGTCACGGACGAAGATGCTCCAAACTACCACACAATAATCCAGAATCCTATGGACATTGCAACTTTGCTGCAGCGTGTTGACAGTGGAAAATATATTACGTGTAAATCATTCGTGGAGGATTTCGACCTCATTTTGGCTAATGCTAAGGTTCGTGTTCATGTACAAATGTTTCTACACTAAAAACAAAGGACCAGTTTGCACATTCTGCATGTTGAATGAATAATTTCTATTTGCTCTTCTGGCATCTATTTCACAGAAATACAACGGGGATGACTACAATGGAGCTAGGATCGTGAGTCGAGCATATGAACTTCGTGATTCTGTATGTTTCCACCCACCCCGCCTCATGATTGTCTTCTCTAGCTGGAGCCTCGAATTCATCTGATGCAAGTTCCATTGTTTCAGGTGCACGGTATGCTATCCCAGATGGAGCCCTCCTTGGTTACATTCTGTGACAAGATTGCCGAGGAAGGCGGCCCTATCTCCTTACCTGATGAAGACGGGTCTACTCTGCCTCAACCTCCTGTAGTCCAAATGATGTCGATGACTAGGGCAAGCGCCCGTCTCCGCAATGCCCAGCCCGGAGTGAATCTAGATCCGAGCTTCGAAGCAACTAAAAAGCCAAAGAAACAAACCGATGCCTCCCAAGCAGGTATCAATTGTGAAATAGCAATTTACTACTCAATCTCTTCAATTTCTTCTCGAATCCATCATCTGAGGCTATTGTCCGGCTCTAGAGTCTGGACATGGCTCGGGCATTGAGCCCCAACACCAGAATGGTCATGAAATTTTCGATCAAAGACTATAATTAACCAAACGTCGTGTTTCTTGAAAACTATTTTTTTTTCCTTAACGTTAGCAGCAGGAGAGGGATCAGACGTTGATTTGGATCCACCACCAAAGCCAACTGAGGATGCTGAAGCAAAGTGTACAGACCAGCAAGCAACAGCCGAGGTTCCCATCACCGAGGATGACGAGCAGCCAGGGAACACTAACGGCGACCCTGAGCCCATCGCACAAGACGTCCTGATGTCGTGTGCGGAAACTTCGGAGCGAGTGGAGTTGATCAAGAAGAAGCTGATGGATGGGGCGATAGAGTACAACATACCGCAGCTTGAGAGGGTGTATTCGAAGATAATGAAGGGAGTATTTGAAACCAAAGATAAGTGTGAAGGTAAAGATGTTAAAGCATCGATTTTGGGTTATTTGTTAGAGTTTGCACATGACCAATCTAAAGTTCTAGCTTAGCTTCGATTTTATATGCTAATATTTAATTTCATATAGAATAGAGCTTTTTCACCTTCGCCGAAATTTTAGTGCTGAATCATTCTTTCATATATCTCTCTCTTACTCCAGTTTTCGTTTAATTGAGTTTGCTAAACACATAATAATAATAATACTCTAATGGCCAAAATTCATTTAGATTAAAGTAGAAACATACAACTAATCCAAATTTTGAAAATAAAATATCTTTTTATATAGATAATAATAAACTAAAATGAAAAAAAAATCACGGGAATTAATTCTATGTAATTCTTGCACCTCGACTTCCAAGAATCATATCAATATTCTTTTAATTAATAATACATTAAATTTTTAGAAATTGTACCCATACTAATTATGAAACCGAATCTTATATTTCATGCCCATGAACATTGGCCTGTGTTCTTAACAAATTTGTTAGGGATGTCTCACTATAAATATTAATTAATTCTTGAGTGATTGGGATGAAGGTGGTAGTTATACGTGCCGTGACGAAAAGTGATATGCCGAAAATTTGTCAATGGCAAAGGTTATAAATAAAATTAAAATTTTCATATAGAAAGTATTTCATCTGACCCGAGCACTCCTTGTGTCCGCCCAGATTTTTAATGCCCATTGTTAATGTTTCTTCCCGAATCCTACATGTATTAATTTAATGGTAAAAGGTTAATTAGTCTTCGACTCTTCCAAACTGAACTAAAGTAATTTAAAAATTATTGATTTAAAATCAGTTCGCCTCTTTGGTGTACGATGAACTTGTGATCAAAATGCTATATTAAATATGTTGAATAAAAATCAATAATTAAACGAGTAAACGCATGGAACATACGTGCTATACATTAATCAAGATTCACTTAATAAATGATACAGATAATAGTTACTATATGATTATAAATATTGTGGGCAATTATTAATGGAATCTTTTTTATATATAGAAAAAGTTTTTTTAAAAATAGTGACCTAACTGGCATGGCATGCATTATGACCACAAAACTCCACGTGTGGCATCAACTAACTAATTAATAAACCACTACTAAATTATTAATCTCAGAAAGCTACTCATGACATAAGGATTCAGTACCTAAATTTTATTAATTTTTCCTTTTAATTTGTTCTTTATTAATTTATCAGTTATGCGATTTTAAAATTTTAATGCATTTACAAAAAAATAAATTAATAGCTATTTTTTTCCAACTTTTTAGCAAAAAGGAAATAGTAGAATTGATGAATGAAAAATGTTTTGGAGCCAAATCTCGTAATTAGTGGGAAAAAATTGACACCTAATTTGAGTAGCTAGGTCATGTATTTGGTAATGCATCACAACCACTCACCATAAATTATTTATTAATTTATATAATCAATTAATAATATATCCAATAATGAAATATCCTCATCATTCATAATATATATATACCCACTACTTCTCACTATTTAATTTCCCATTTTGTCCTCCTACATTGCTCCTCTTCCTCCACATGAGTTGATGCCCTTTTGTCATTTCACATTTTCACTAATCTTTCATCAATTCCACCCCATTAATAAATAATTATTAGCCTTCAAAAACATTATTAGCAATGATGATAATAAACTAATAATCCATATATATCTTATTAGACTCAAACAACATACAACTTTACACCAACACATATCTTCTCTTTTCCTCTCCACAAAAAAATGGTGCCTACCTCTCCTATTGAGGATGAGCCACCGCAAGAAGCCCTAATGCTCCGGCCGATGCGGCGCCGAACGACGTCGTTCTCTTCCTCGTCATCCTCGTCAAGTTCTCGGGACTCCTTTAGATCATCATCGTTTTCTTACAATGATGATCAATTCCCTCCTTTTAGTACTCCAACCACACCTCTCAACTTCAAAGGAATCCCATTTTCTTGGGAGCAACTTCCCGGAATCCCTAAACACCAAAGCTCCAACACGAAAAATTCCGGCCACCTCCTCCCTCCTCCGCCAGCCGGAACCACCGGAACCACCGCCGCAGCCAAGAAGATTTGTCACCAAGAGGAGATATCTCCCAAGAAAAGCAAGAGGTTCCAAAGGGCCGACCCGTTCTATGCAGCCCTAGTCGAGTGCTCGAAGGATGGCCAAGACGATCACACCTCGAGTTTCGACAACATTAATCACAAGGGTCCCATGAAACTAACTCGTAGTTTGAGCGATCGGTTCGGTTTGATTAATATGTACACTTCTTGCAAGAGAACGTGCACGATCTCCGAATCGATCGTCTATCGCCCTAGACAGAGCCCACATTATCTTCTCGAGCCGAGATCCAGCTAGAGCTATGTACAAAGTTCCTAGGAGGAATCAATCTTAATCAAGTTATGTTTTCCATCATGCAATATATGACAAATCTTCTTGAAATATTTTCTTGTACGTTAGGTTTTGGACAAGTCCCATCTGTCCCAAGTGGTGATGTAGTAAGACAATTAGTAATCTAATGATCTTTCATTTTAATTTAATTTTTTTAGTACTACAAATTTGTCTTTTTGCACACCATTTGCAATTGCAATTTATTGGAAATTATGGTATATCCTTTCTGGAATGCATGTGGTGATATTTGGAAATATGAGAAATTACAAAAAACCCCATGTGAGAGTAATTACACTATGGCATTAATTAATTGGATTGGACCACAAATTAATGTAGATTATTACATTAATTAGTCCTATTTAATAACATAGCAATTACGCAACCCTTTTTATAGTGGGCTATTAATTATATTATAGAGCAATTAGGTAAGTTTTGTGTACATAATAATTGTTTTGGAATTAATGTTGATCAAGTTTTGCTTCAAAACAAAATGTTGATCAAGATTTAGTTCTCCTTTTCACAAGCTTATAATTTGTGAGTATGGGAAATTTCATGCTTTGGATTATTGAATTAAAATATTAGAGGTATTCATGAATTACTAAATATTTATAAAATTATTATGTGTGTGGAAGGAAAAATTATTGTTTTTTATAGCATGTTCGATTATTTTTGAGTCGATATATATTAGCCCAACCCAACTCATTACAAACTGCCCGACAAGTGAACTTTACCTATTCCATTAATATCTTTTTTTGTAACTTTAATAAAATTAATTAGTATAATAACTTTTTATGCCATAATTATTTATTACTTAATGATAAAAGAATTGTAAACAAAATACTAATTTTTTATAATTTAAAGTTCAAATTAACATTTTTATTAAAAATAGTATATTATATCGCATGTGCATTCTAAATTCTGAAATTTCCAATTCTTTAAGTTCGAAATTTGATTGATCCGTAAAATTAAAGTCCAAACCAACTCCGATCTCAAGTACTCACAGTGGGCTGGGTCAGGCCCATTTTAAACGGAGGCGGTAGTTAAATTTGTAAATGAAGGATACAATTTCCTTGGAACATATAAATAAGCGCACTTCAAATAAATTAACAATGATGGCATGATTGAGAAAGTAGATCATTATAGTGATTTGAGGAGGTGATGATGATATAATAATGATGGCATTATAACTCAGTCAATTCTTTATATACAAAACTTGCTACTTCCTCCGTCCATGAAAATGGTTTACGGTTTGACCCGACACGAGTTTTAATATTGTGTTTTGACTTTAATGGGGATATATAGTGAGTGGAGTTAGGGTCCCACTTCATATATAGTTTTAAATTGGTTGTGAGTAGTTAGTGGAGTTTGAGTCTCATTTAAAGTATTGTTTTAAATTGAGTTGTGTGTAGTGGATGTGGTGGGTCCACTTACTATAAAAGGAAAGTTTCAAATGTAAACCATTTTCGTGGACATCCCAAAATAGCAAAACGTAAACCATTTTGGTGGACGGAGAGAGTATTGTATTGTATTGGGTTACTAAATTAATCAAAAAAGAAATGAGTCACACAAAAAAAATACTCCCTTTGTACTATAAAATTATACCTAATTTAATTAAAAAACTCTCATATGTTTAATTAAAATAAGTTAATTAAGTGGAACGCGAGATATAAGTAAGTACGAAAAATTGGATATTTAGTTAATTTTTGGGGACCAATCTGCAAAAATAAAACAAGAAAATTCTCAAATCATTTAACTACCTTTTCTTTATCTACATATTTTGAGGAAGAATATTGATGCATAGATTATCACCTCAAAACCCCCATAAATAGCAGATCGAGTTGGATTGGTACAAAGAATTTCACCTCATATATAGCACGATAGTTACTCGCAAAAGCCCTAGAAACAACCATGATATTTTGTTGGATATGAAAACTTGTAAGTATAACATATTAGATGAATTTATTCTTCTTGCAACACTAAACACAAAATATCTTCATACTGAAAATATGAGTTTTGGAAAATCAAGATTGAGAAGTGAATATAAAGCAAGATCCTCTTGTATTAATACACCATAACCACTCCTAAACAAAAGGGTTTTCTAACATAATTCTTTTAACTACAGAGGCTTCTCAGTTACATAACAACATTGAGATAAAAACTTGACATGCTTGTCCGAATTCGATATGGTGAATCGACCATCACTGTTGTACGTGTCAAATATGAATTCGGGAAGAGTTCTCTACAGGATTTCATAGTCAGTGAAGGATGAGATCAGTCCTCTTTGACAGCATCACGACGTGCTTCTCTTGTTTCTGGTGGGGACATAGGGCTCTGTTTGGCACGGGAGTCTCGAGGTTCCTCTTTGGCCATTGTCCAAATCAGTACCATCACCAACACCACTAATATACCCATGAGGACAAGTTTGACTCCGAACTGTGATTTTATGAATCCCGCCAAGGTTGGGCCGTTGAGATGTTGTTGCACGACGTTTCCTTCTCTATAACCTTCAAGAAATTTTGAGACTTGGTTGCCCATATTGGTTTCTTCGTTCATGCTTTCAGAACCAGTGACCTGCTCAACCGAAAAAACGCAACATTAAGTAGCATGTATATGCATGTATCAAACAAAGTATATGTTCCTTCTTTTAATGTATAATGGCATGAAATTAAACGAGCACCGATGGAACGTAGGAAAAACCAAGATTATCAAATAAAGGAGTTTGTGAGAAAGTCCATCACTCACAGTATAGTAATCCTCATCGCCATCCCAGACAACCATCATAGGAAGTGGTGTTTTCTTGTACACTCCAAATGAATCAACAAATTCTTCGAACTGCTTCAGCCCAACATAACCAAAGACTAAGTCACGATTAGCGGAAGCAGCAGACTTCAAAACTTTTATCACTTCCCTGGTCTTTTCATCTACTTCATCCTCCAAGAATGTTATAACAACTTTCCTTTCATCATCACTGAGCAACTTCAGTGACTCTTGATTTATGGGTAATACTAAAGGAAGCATACTTTGTTTTACGTAATCTTCAACAAACTTTTCTGCAGTTCAGGGCAACGACATAGGAAACATATATAAGATGAAATTACATAGGTTAACCATTTTAACAGTATTGATAGGTGGGAAAGCTCCTCAAGGAAAATGCACCGTGTAGGTGAATCATATATTTGTGCTACTTTAACATCCATAATGGGTTAAAGAACACATTCGTTTTAAGAGATTAACTGCACTTTGAAATATCAAGTAAAAATATCTCAG
Source organism: Leonotis leonurus (assembly GCA_026898415.1). Taxonomy (NCBI): domain Eukaryota; kingdom Viridiplantae; phylum Streptophyta; class Magnoliopsida; order Lamiales; family Lamiaceae; genus Leonotis; species Leonotis leonurus. The sequence continues at coordinate 311,784 of JAPKLX010000003.1, read as the reverse complement.
CATCAAGATATCTTCACGTTAACCAGATTCTAACTATTGTGGGAAATAACTACCAGGGAACTGTTTGATAATCAAAGATGGTTATAATATTAATAGCTACTTTTGAATCGACATATATACAGATGTGTGGATGTTCTATGTGTGCACGTAAATATAACAAAAAGGGGATGTGCAAAATTGATGGCTGCATGCTTTAACAGGAATCGAGATACCCACAGACAAAATTGACAATCAATAACAAGCTAACCTTCAAATGGCCCGTAGAAAATGCTCTGTTCATTGTAGGTTGGATGAATCGCCACCAAAGCAGGCACCTTATCAAAATCATAAAAGGACATGGTGTCCTCTGAGAAGTCCTTGGCCACAGAAAACCAGGCTTTCTTCTTATACTTGACTGCCACATCTGATATTGAGGACTCATCCAAGCCGAAGCCCACAAATATCGGGAAATTTGTGCCCGCTTCCTTAGTAAAGTCTTTAATAGCAGAGTCAGAATCAAGAACAGCAACATCAGGAGCTACAAATTTTGTCAAAAATTGAACTAGTTGATCAGCTTTCCGAGGTCCAAAGTATTCTGTAGGAACTCCATGTATGAAAATTTTTAGAGTTGGGTATCCACTGCATCAAATACAAGAAAGTTTTTAGTGCTTGCTAATCATGCAGATTATATACAACTCGTCTTACAGAAACAACGAAATCCAATTCAAACATCCCAAGACACTACTATTATCCTAGGAGAATGAGACAACATACTCAAGATCATGTTTTGCTCCAATCTTTCTGTACTTGTCAGCATCTACCTTTGCTATAACTATGGGTGGCTTCAATCCAGCTAGAATAGGGGCTGCTTTATCTAACTGCAATGCACCATTGACATTCATCAGTCCAATTTATAAACGAATACACGAGTGGGTCACAGAATCAGATATAGATTGTAAAATGAGGCTCACCAATACTGGAGGAATCACTATAAGAATCAACCAATGTAAACCATTATATTTATAAAGTAAGATGCTGTATTTTTATGAAGCAAGGCCTCTTTACTCAACTTAATGAGTCCCAAGTAAAATTTGACACTAAAATTGTACAACCAGTAAACATTGTTTTTATTTTTATTGGAATGAGGAGAAGTGTTGCTATCCTTGAGTGTAATCTACAGCTCTGCCGATCCACCAGTAAGAGTTTCACTAGTACTAATCCAACTTCTGTAAAGACATATTACAGCTTATTGTTTAGGTTCTAACTTTCTCATACGTATCCACTGAATTATTTACAAGAACCATAACTCAAATCACAACCAAGCTAGGATCAAAACCAACATGACAAATTCAGCTGTATAGACTATAAATACATCCTAAAATACAGCAAATGTAACTAGAATTAATAGTGGAACAATAAAGCAACCATACCCAATGCTAGACAACAAGCATGTAAGGAAGAAAAATATATGCTTGCATCATTAAATCTCATAAAGACATCGAATATTCAAAAGACATTCAAGCTTATAGCTTCAGCACTAGTTTTTAGCAATGCTATTGAAATCGATAATAATTATAATCAGAACAAATTCCAAGCATAGACTTTCGTTTTTGCCTGATTTCATCAATTCAATATATACAGTTCCAAACACGAACTACAAACTGAAAAATCAACACTGGCAGCTCAAAAATGAAATCTTCTACAATTATTCAATACTAACGAAGACCAAAGCAAATCAAACACAAACCCCACACGACCCACACCCACGGACAAAAAGAAACTACAAAAAAGGAAAACAACAGCAAAACCTCAGGCGCAAGTCGCTTGCAGTGACCGCACCAAGGAGCGTAAAAATCGACGAAAACGTAATCGAAACTCGAAATTGCTGCATCGAAATTGGAGTCGTTGAGCTCCAACACTCTCCCGTCCAAGCTGAACTGATTCGCAGATGCGACGATCGCCCCCGAGAGCAGAGCTATCGATAATAGATATAGTAGATGATGGGATGATTTAGCGAGAGAGGAGTAGATCGTTAGAGGAGAAGAAGAAGAAGCCATCGAAGGATTGATAAATTTGGAAATGTTGATAGTCTTTGGTGTTTTGTAGGGATTTTTACTAAATCTGGTTACTGAGTTTTTACTTTTTACTGTTTACCGCTGAAGAACAAAGTCTCAATTTTTCACTCTTTCATAGTAAATGTTTTATGTTTTATTTAGGTTTATTGTCCAAAAAACATATCCACTAAGTTTCACACTTTTTTTCGACACGGTTATTAAGGAGAGTGAGACGTCACAATAAGAAAAATATGTCAAACTTATTGGGACGGATGGAGTAATTTTTATCTAAATTTTAAATTTGATCAAATAAATATCTGAATTTTTATTTCTTACAATTTCCACATAATTTCGATTTTATGTTAAATTCAAGCAAATAAGGCATGACACAAAATTAATTTAGTGCTTTGGTTGTTTTCTTTCTGTTTCTAATGCAAAATACCATAAACACAAGAAAACTACTGGTAAGAGTTTGGCTTCAAATAGAATTCAAGATCGGTCCGAGACTCAAATTCGATTATTTTATTGAACAAAAGAATATTGAACCGAGTTTCACTACATCCCTACTGTAGCAGTAACTGGTGAGCTTTAAGTACTACACTCTTACTATTCCTGCAGTTATCTGTCCAGAGTCCCTATTATCAACTTCGTTTAGCGATCAAGACACCGTCCTGTAGAGAGCAACGAGACAATCAATTTCGTATAAAGTTTGAAGCAATTTGAGCAGATTATGTATGATCATACGTCGTTTACTGTAAACTGGTCTGAGGACTTGAGTGATGGCAACAGCCATTCTGTTGAAAAAGTAGGCTGCTTCTGATGCTTGCTTTCCCCATCTGCTATGAGGAATACACGACATGTTACTAGTATTAGATCGACGTGATGATAACAAACGAAGGAGAGTTTGTTGATCCAAACCTGAGGCGTGAAGAAGCATTCTGTGTGAAACAAAGGACTGCAGAAGTAGAAAAAAGAATTCAAGTTTGTTTCTTTGCAGATTTGTGTAATATCAAAGATTTTATGTTGTTCTGAGGCTACACTTAAAGCAATGCAGAGTCATAGGGTTAAAGGATAAAATCGAAAGCCTAAGGGCGTGTGTACTTTGGATCGAACAACTTTGAGCTCATTTGATCGTATAAACCTTTAGATACCCAAATCATACCTATCACCCAAATTTAACGTCCCCTAAGTGAATAAAATGGTTAACGATCGTACCTGCCACACTGATGGCATGAAATCCCGCTGTGGTAAGTTTTGAGGACCTCTCTGATAAAGTGTCCTCTCAACGGGTCTATATCTGGAACCATGAGGGAAAAATGGTTCATATCAGAGGTACAAACAGCATGATGAATGCATTATGCTTAGATCTTCACTGACCTTAACGCTTCAGATGTTGGTTGCTTATCACCGAAGGCAACTGATTTAGTGGCTAAAACAAGCATGGGATGCACCACCAGAAGCCTCTGGATCTCTTGAACTACGGCTTCGACCACTGTCTGCAGAGAGAGGCTTTTCCTGTCCATAGATAAGAAAAAGAAACTACATTTAGATGATCGGCAAAAATAAGAATGGGAAATCTCAGCATCTTAAGCCTTTCAGCAATATAAAGGAAGGGGAGAATTGGCAAATGAATTTTTAGTTTTGAAAGCCAAATGCCTAAAATAGAAGATGGGGAATTATTTATCTACTCACGAGAAACCTTAATACTCAATTAGAAGACCAAATGTTGAAGAAAGAAACAATGATATACAAATAAGCAAAGAATCACCATGAAGCCATCACCTGTTGTGGTTCCCTGTTGATGAAGATGGTAAAGCACGATCCATCCAGTAAAAAGCCCCAATGCTGGTTCAAATAATTGCTTAATAGGGTATTTGTTACCAATATCATGTAGTTATCTATGAAAAAGTCGTATGAAGAAACTGTTGAAGGTATTATAAAGATAATAACAGAGTAAGAAAGTATAAGCCACACCATTATCATATCCGCTGAGCTAAAGTTCAGTAAATACAAGGAATGGAAAGGGACATTTTTAAGAGTATCTTTGTGGTGAAGCTAGAATTCTAAGTGAAGTAGTTCAATATTAGAAAGAGGCAAACTAATGCTCGAGCATAAGAAGTTTATAAAGATCTATTGCAATGGTGCTATGTACTACTACCCAACAAACGTTTGGCTAAAATTAAAAAGAGTACTTTTAATAATACCATAATCCATTTGATTTAGCTCTCTTATATTAAGGGCCTTAAGGGCCACCTCAGTGCATATTAAGGGGGGTCGGAAAAGAGCCCAAATTAGCATGCAGCAATACATGGGGCTTGGAACAAATCAAGTTCTTCCGATAGACTATGCAGCTAAACATCATTGTACCAACCTGTCGATCAAAAGCATATAAACAGCACTACCTCTCATCTCCTTCTCCTGCGGAACCCGATGATGCAATGTCTGCAATCACGGGTACATCCTCAGGAAATAATGCGTAAGAGAAATCTATCACAAGCATCACAAAGGTTTCTACTTTAACTCACTTCACATTACAAATCGCTACCATGTCTTGTAAGTTAAAAAACCAAAATTCAGTTGTTTTCACAGAAATTAATGTTAATATACTTTCAGAAACTTTATAGCTTGGTAGAAAAACTCTATCTCGTCAGTGTTGCAGAATTGAACAACAGTGAAACCTCCATTTGAATAGCCACAGTTCTACAAGTACAACGAGCTGGTGTTCGTGAACAGGTTCCATTGCTTAACTAGCAAATGCAAGCATCCGCAAGTCACCATGACACGAAAGAACAGAAAAAAGTGACAAAAGAAAAGGAAATTCTTGAATATTCAGCTAGAAAAGATCATCTCTTTCTCACCTTAAGTACAGCAAGAAATTCGAAGCTATTGTAACAACGGGTGTACAAGAATCGTTTCATGCATGCAGCAAACAACTCTTCATCATATTCATTCTCATTTCCCTTCAAGCTGCTTCTTAATCCTAAACAATCATCATGAAAAGAAAACCACTCGTTCCAAAATCGACTAACAGAAATACACTACTCATTTTCATATAGCAACAAAAAATAAACTCTTTCACTAAAAATATTACCATTAGCCTCAATAATCCGCCGCTGTAATGCTCGCGAAATGCACGAAACATCAAAACGGCAATCCAAATCAATGAACAACGCCGCGCGCTCCAGCCCTCCGTAGTGCACGCCCTTCCACTCTTTAGGCAAGATACAATTTATCGCCGCCTAAAAAAAAGTGTTGTAACTTGAATTCGGAGCTTTGGGAGAACACGGGAGCGTATAATTGTAGCGATAGGTGGGCGTAATTCAGCTGCTGCGTTCACCTGGATTAGTATTAGGGTTTTGGCTGAAGCAGAGGGCCCCACGATTTCGACGACGTTTCCGGCGCGGAAAGGGAGGCGGTGGAGCGGTGGCGGCAACACGAGGAAGGGCCTCTCTGTGAGAATTCTGAGGAGTGCTTGCTCGGCTGTCTCGTCTGCTTTGATCCATGAAAATGCTGACGTCATGCTTCTGGTTGTTGATTTTGGGCGGGAAGAAGAGGAAATGTCAGGTTTTATTTTGGACTAAAGAGTATATATTTACTATTTAGTGGTGCCAATTGTGGAAGAGCAAAAAGTGTAGGGGTCAAAATAGAATTAAGTGGAAATATAAAATCTTGAAGTTCTTACCAGACTCTCCACCCTTGTCCTAGAACCTTCTACTTTTTCCTTAAGAAAAACGACAAGAGAAAGTAACTGTTCTCCACATCACACAAAAATCCACCCACATTGAAGCTGACCACTTGATCACCCATTCCGCCTCGAGAGTTCTCTAGAATTTTCAAAATTCCTCTCTTTATAAACTGCCACTCCCCCTCGGGCAGCTCCAGCAGTCCAAGCACCTCAAAGTTATAACAAAAGGAAAAAACGATCAAGAAACGACCAAAACAGTAGTTTCACACAGCGTTCATGGCTACTGTAGCTCAGCTCCACTGCCCATTTCCCCATAAGGGAAGGCAAACCCCGTTTCTGGGCGCCAAACCGGCGAAGAAAGCTTCGTTTATTCAAGTGGGGGTGAGAGGGAGGCAGCAAGGGAGGAAGCACAAGGCGTTGAGGGTGGTGAGCGAGAAGGTGGTGGGGATTGACTTGGGGACCACGAACTCGGCGGTGGCGGCGATGGAGGGGGGGCAGCCTACGATAGTGACGAACGCGGAGGGGCAGCGGACGACGCCGTCGGTGGTGGCGTACACGAAGGCGGGGGATAGGCTGGTGGGCCAGATTGCGAAGAGGCAGGCGGTGGTGAATCCGGAGAATACTTTTTTCTCGGTGAAGAGGTTTATTGGGAGGAAGATGAATGAGGTGGATGAGGAGTCGAAGCAGGTTTCGTACAAGGTGGTGAGGGATGATATTGGGAATGTCAAGGTGGAGTGCCCTGCTACTGGGAATTTGTTTGCTCCTGAGGAGATTTCTGCGCAGGTATTTTGGGTTTTTTTCGAGCTGGGAAAGATCGGACTTTTAGTTGGTTTAGAGATTCGCGTGTGTTTGTGTTGATTTCTTGGTGTTTTGAGTATTGTTGTGGGTAAAAAATGACTCTGTAGGGTGAATTTTAGGTGGCAAGATATGATCTTGGTAGTTGAGTAACTGAGGTTTAGTGATTTAATTTGTGTTAGTTGTAATTATTAGACTTTTCTTTCATTGATTTTGTGGCAATCAATGAGATTCATGCTCAGGTTTGTGGATTTTATTGATCTGAAAAGATTGAGCTCTATAGTGGTTTTGGTTGCTTTCTTGATACATGAGTGTTATTGTAGATTTGTAGGTAAGAAGTGATTTTTAGGTGAAAAGATGTGATATTGATGCTTGTTGTTAGGATAATCACTTGCATCATTTGCTTTTCTTCAATGATTTTGTGCTAATTTTAATGATGAATGGATGATGAGAACAGAATTGACATCCATTTTCTTCCTTAGGTATTGCGAAAGCTTGTGGATGATGCTTCGAAGTTCTTGAACGATAAGGTCACTAAAGCTGTTATTACAGTACCGGCCTACTTCAACGATTCACAAAGAACTGCAACGAAAGATGCTGGCCGTATCGCTGGCTTGGACGTTCTTCGCATTATTAATGAACCAACGGCTGCTTCTTTGGCTTACGGGTTTGAGAAGAAAAATAACGAAACCATCCTAGTTTTCGACTTGGGAGGCGGTACATTTGATGTTTCTGGTACTTACTATGTAGCCTTTGGCCTTCTTTTTGTTGTCCTAATCTACTTTCAGTATAGTATAAAGCTTTTGAACTTCCATTTCCGGATTTGTTAGGTTCTATTCTTCCTTGTAATGCATTTATTAAGAAAGTGTTATCGATTCTTTGACTGAACTGGTTTGGACAAATGCGTGCAGTTCTTGAGGTGGGAGATGGAGTTTTTGAGGTGCTTTCCACCTCAGGTGACACGCATTTGGGTGGTGATGATTTCGACAAGGTATGATTCGTCTAAGATGGTTGGTCGTTGCTCGATATCTTGATTGACTTTAGTAGTAATATGGAGTAATTTGGAATGAAACAGAGGATTGTCGACTGGCTAGCAGATAACTTCAGAAAAGACGAAGGCATCGATCTTCTCAAGGACAAGCAAGCGCTACAGCGTCTTACTGAATCTGCTGAGAAGGCGAAGATCGAGCTCTCTTCTTTAACTCAGACTAATATAAGGTAAAATTGCTTATCGATTATAAACAGATAAGAGTTTCAATGTTTTCTTAGGTTTTTTAGTTGGTTTTGACGTTTCGTTGTGTTGCAGTTTGCCCTTCATTACTGCTACTGCTGATGGTCCGAAACATATCGAGACAACGTTAACGAGAGCTAAGTTTGAGGATTTATGCTCTGACTTACTCGACAGGTACGTAAAAACTTCAGCTACACGAGACTCGATCACTTGATTTATCGTGATCATGTTGGCTAGTAACGAATAGTATTATACAAAGATTTCGTTCTTGATGTGATTTTCCTCATTGCAGGCTTAAAACTCCGGTTCAAACTGCCTTAAGCGATGCAAATCTATCAATTAAGGAGATCGATGAAGTAATCCTGGTTGGTGGCTCGACTCGAATCCCTGCAGTTCAAGGTGTTGTGAAGAAGATGATCGGGAAAGAGCCTAATGTTACTGTCAATCCCGATGAGGTGGTTGCACTCGGAGCTGCAGTTCAGGTATGCATCGTTAAATAGCTTAGTCTCCTTGTTTCCGTGATTATCGTCCCGTTGAACTTGGTTCGGTTCGGGTCTGTTTACTTGATGCTTGACAAGATGATCCGCTTCGTATATAGGCTGGTGTTTTGGCTGGTGATGTGAGCGATATCGTGCTCTTGGACGTGACTCCTTTGTCGCTTGGCTTAGAAACGTTGGGAGGGGTGATGACGAAGATCATACCAAGAAACACCACGTTGCCAACCTCGAAATCGGAGGTCTTCTCCACAGCCGCGGACGGGCAAACGAGCGTAGAGATCAACGTGCTGCAAGGTGAGAGAGAATTTGTGAGAGACAACAAGTCCTTAGGAAGCTTCCGTCTGGACGGCATCCCGCCTGCTCCTCGTGGCGTCCCTCAGATAGAGGTGAAGTTCGATATAGACGCCAATGGCATCCTCTCTGTTACCGCCATTGATAAAGGAACGGGGAAGAAGCAAGACATCACGATCACCGGTGCCAGCACGTTGCCTAAGGACGAGGTACATTATGCATATGCGGTTTCGGGTTTCGTTGTTGTTCGATATATTTTGTCCGATAACCTTACGGTATGAACGCTTACGACCTCCTCCGTAAATTGGGACTTACAGGTGGATCGGATGGTTCAAGACGCGGAAAGATACGCGAAGGAAGACAAGGAGAGGAGAGAAGCCATTGACACGAAGAACCAAGCCGAGTCCGTTGTATACCAAACCGAGAAGCAGCTGAAAGAGCTCGGCGACAAAGCCCCGGCGGAGGTGAAAGAGAAGGTCGAAAGTAAGCTGACTGAACTGAAAGACAGTCTCAGCAGTGGATCAACGCAAGCAATCAAGGATGCCATGGCAGCACTCAACCAAGAAGTGATGCAATTAGGCCAATCTTTGTACAGCCAGCCGGGAGCCGCGGCCGGTGCTTCCGCTGCTGGCACATCGGAGGGGTCGAACTCAACTGGGAAATCGGAATCGGGGGGAGACGGAGAAGTCATTGACGCCGACTTTACTGAGAGTGACTAAGCATATTTTTGGGAAGTTAGTCATGTTTCCTTTTACTAGGTTTGGAGTAAGTGATAGTTGTGTTTGTAAATGATGAGTTGATGAATGTCTGATGGTAGATTTTTGAGAAATTTCCACTCTTGAACTTGTTTGGTAATTGAATGTTTGTAAATGATAAAATATTTACACAAGAATTTGCAATTTTGTACATTATTTTGAAAATTATGTAGTTAAATAATAATTAGAAATATTCCTTAAACCATGAACTTTAAATATTATTTTGATTTTTGAAAAATAGTTGTTATTTATGTTTTTAAATATATCAAACACTTTTTTTTAAATTTCATGCGGGTTAGATTGAGCAGCGGATATGAATATGGATATTACTTCCTCTGTTAAAATGACCTGACCTATTTCTTTATTGGGTAAGGCGAGAAAAGGTATATTACTGCAATATTTAGATCTCTCCTTTTTATACCGTAGTAACAAATAGTTTTGGAATTGTCGGACTACCTAACAAACATGTTATGCCAACAGTAAAAAACAGAATATGTTAAAATTACAGTTCACGAGAAAACAGAGGAGGATTAAAATATGAATTTGTAAAGATAAATGCAACCACAAATATAGAACTTTATAACTGCATAGTAATTGAAACAATAAATTTACACTCATGTAAGATAAATCGAAACAGAACTGTTGTTGTAGTAGCTTTATTCGTTTACAGCCCGAGTAAGCGTTTAAAAGCGCGGAAAAACTTACTTTTCTTCTTCACGCTCGTGGTTTGAGGGATGAATGGCACGCTATGGATCCTTGAGTACCCTTCGCTAACGGAAGCCGATCTCTTGATCGAGATCGACTTCTTGATCACAGCGTCGTTGGACTTGTCATCCAACGACGGTGTCGATGTCTCCTTCTGGGCCGGGGCGCTCGGTCCAGATATGGAGTCGTGCTCGTGCTCGGGGATGGAGTCGTGGAGAGGGGGAGGGGCCCGTCGGGGCGTGAGCTTGGGCGGCGTTCGGGCGAGGGAGAGATCCGAGAAGTCGAGGGACTTGGAGCGGTTGGTGTTGGGTTTCTTGATTCTGGAGTAGCCATTGATTCTGTGCTTGGAGAAAGGGGAGGAGATGTGATCGAGGTGGGGAAGAAGAGAGGGGAGTTCTTGGAAAATGCAGGTGCAGGTGGAGTCCATTATGAAGGAATTGGTGATGCCAAGATTTGGAGGGAAAGACATGATTAATTTCAGACAGTTGTAGTTGAGTTTGTGTTGCTTGTGATTTGGGGCAGGGTGCAGTGTGTACGTTTATAAGGTGGTTAGCTTCGAGGTTGAGATATGGTTTTTATCTGACTTGTATGGTGAAGTTTTGAGTGTGAAATGATGTGTAATTATTTATAGTTACATAGGAATGTATTTGGGACACTACTAACTCACTTTTGGGTGAAATTTTGAGATCCGAACTTGAGACTTTTTCGATTATGACTTGAGTGCCGAATTTTTTGGGACTCGGACTGGAATTGAAAAATTGAAAATTTTCGGGACTCATCACGGGGCAAATTTGAGTGAGATAGAGCAAGCTTAATGCTACTCACAATCGTTTTATAATTGACAAATATATTATTATATCCGCCCACCAAAATGATTTAGATTTGAAAATTTTCATTTATAGCAATTGGACTCATCACACTAATAATACAACTCAATCTGAAATAATATATCAAATGAGACACAAACTCGATTCAGATTCAGTGCATACAACCCAACTTAAAACAATATATCAAATGAGACTTAAACTCCACTTACTACACATCCCTATTAAAATTTAAACACATTATTAAAACTCGCTTCGGGTCAGAACGTTAATCATTTTCGTGGACATATTAAGTTATTTTTAAAGATTGCGCTACAAAAATCTTGAACTCGAGACTTTGCCTCATAATTAATGTCCTACTACTAAACCATCATACGCAAACAGTTAGTTATCTTCCTGAAAAGTGGAGATGACTAGGTTTCATATATGGTATTATTGGATAAATGAAAAGAGAATATAAAAGCAAGCATGTGTGTACATCCAAGAACAAACAACACAAAGCTCTAGTGATATAGATGTGTAGTGGCTGTGGGGAATACAGGTGTTATTATTGTTGAAGGGTAGTTGGCATTAGTGCAAAAATTCTTGCACACCCATACTATCATATAGTGTTTGATTGACTTTGTAACAGTTCCCTTTTCTCTTTTAAAATGTACCCTTTTTTTTATTTTGTGTATTATTTAATTTTTATGTAATACTTCATCTCCTATTTATTTAGACACATTTTTTTGAACTGTCCTGATTAAAATATAAATTCATTTTTCTTTAGCATCATAATAAATAAATGTTGACTTGCGTGTCAAAAGTACATGCGTTTAAAAAATTGAGATAGATGTATATCACTAGAATTTATAAATGTAATCGAATCGATCCAAATATTATACTAATTAAATCTTTTGATTTTGATTTGTTTAATCAAATAAAAACAAATTACATAAAATGTGTAATTAATTATAATATTCATTTACAAATTAAAATGTCAAATAATTTCCTTTTTAATTTGTTTAACTAGCTTACGAGTAGTTTTGCTCATAACTTACTGAACTTAATATTTCAAGTTTTCACTTGTTAGTGTCGATATCTCTCACTTAATAAGCTGGTAGCGATCCGAATAACTCGTGAGTAATCGTATTGATTAATACGTAAAACATACATATTAATTCATTATACATGTTACTATAAGTTCGAATTCCTCAAAATGTTGCTTCGATCGAACACACACCCTAGGGTTCGTCTAACACCATAAACGTACTCCGATATCTTGTGTAATTTGCATACTATTGCACCATCAAATAAATTCATAACTTTAAAAGAAAATAATTGATGATAGCTAGATTAGAGATAGGGTAGAGATCTATGAAGCATGTGGAGTGTTTTCTTGGATAATTTCAAAATTTTCCAGCCTTGCAATAGATCTAGCAAAGATGTGACTTAAGCTTAAACAAAAATAGTTGCATCTCTTTTCACTATCACTCTATTGTATTTTTCCTATTCTTTTTTAGTCTATGTGCAAAGAATCTGCCTAGTTTTCCTACAATTTTTCTAGTGCATCATCATGCTTACTTTTAATATTATTATTTTTACTGCATACTAAAAATTAACATGTGAGTTGTAATGGGTTTTTTACCCACCATTTTTTACTTCAGCATGTGCTTATGGTTAATAATCACATGCAACAATAGCAAGTTATTACTACTTTATTGAACCTAAGGGAACATATCTACTTTCAATTGATGCCTGGAAAGTGTTAGATGAAATGCTTACAAGAAAATCATGTAAAAAGAAAATTCTACGTCGGTAAATTGAAACACTTGGAGTACTGATTCTAATAACAAAAAATCAATAAATTTTATGCTTCATACATGAATCTATCTGATTCAAAAGGGAATAACTTGCATCGATATCTCAATTCTAACATGGGTTTGATTGATCACACTCCATGTTTTGAGTTATCACCCAATATCTCACTATTTTTGATCCAAATAATTAATAAAACACTCATAATTTTTGTTAAATGAGATAAAAAATATTGAAACAAGAGTAAATTTTTTATGCATAAATACATTAAATTTTTGGGTTATCAATATAGTGAAAATTGTGGATTTTAAAAAGTAAAACCCATGTTATGTGTGATGCTAGTAAGCCCAATACGTTGTAAGGACATTATGTAAGGCCCAAATTTCCTATTTCAACAAATTACTGGGCTTCAACAAAATTTGGATAAGTTCATCTATTTTTTCTTTTATTTTTATATGAGTTAAACACATACATTAATACATCGTCATCAAATATAGATTATTTAGTACTCTCTCGTTCCCGCTAAAAGCGGTTAATATATTATATTAAATTGAGTTGTGTGTAGAAAGTGTGGTGAGTCCACTTTCTATTTATGAAAATTTTAAAATAGAAAGAAGTTTTGTGGACGGACGAAAATGATAAAATAGAAAGAAATTTCGTGGACGGAGGGAAGGGAGTATCTAATTTTTTTGTCATTTTTAATGTTTAAACCTATATTTTAAACTTATTAGGAGTTTTAGTTTATTATAAAAATTCATAATCAACTTAGAATTAATCGTAAACATCACTACCTTTCTAAGAATATGGATGAGTTTTAGAAACTGACAAATATTTGCCATGAAATTCTCATCAAGATAATTTCGACTTCTTTTCCTCTGAAAAGGACTTCAAAATGGAAGGAAATAATTCACAGAAACAGCCAAAAAATTAACTATGTATCGAAAATGATAATTAAAGATACTAAAAATTAATTGTGGATTAGTGATTATTTTCGTGAAGTAATTTGGTGTGTGATTATAAAAATTAAATAGAGAACTAATTAATTACGTGTGTTTTAATTATTAAAAAAAAAAAAAAACACAATAGTGCAGCATAATCTAATTTTATCATTTTCTCATTGAGACATATCGTCGAACAGGTAAAGCCCTTAGTTGTAAGTACGAGTTCTAACAAGATAAAATATTGAGGTAATTGCAAGCTTGACCTTTTTAAATATGTGAGAAAAAAAAATGCATTTCAGCATAAATTAAGTAAGATTTTAAATGTTCAGCGTAATCCAAATTTTACCATATTCACTGAGACATTTTGTCGAACATCTGGTGTCCATCCAGCAAGCACAAAGTCTAACAAAATTAAATCTTGAGATGTATGTATTTATTGCATCTTTGCAAGCATGAAATGTCCTAAATAAAAGGGAAGCTCTAGAATTTAGACTTACCTTCTAATCTCTAGCTGAAAAAAGGAGATAACTATATATTAAGTTCTAAAAAAGTCAATTAAGTCATTTTCTTTTGAAATCTAATAGAAGGATATAAAAATTGGAGTACCTATTTTTACTTTCTAATTCCAGAGGGAACATCCCGAACTTTGTTTCCTGTTGCAGCACGTGAATTTTGTTTTCCAGTCATCTTTTCTCAGGTATTACCTATAATTTTTCAATCTTTTCTCTTACAATTGATGTTTTGGAAAAAAATCTTGAATATATAATTGAATGTCAATCAAGAAAGTACTATATCTTTATTATCTTTATCAAGATTATATGTAGTTTGGATTTATTGATTCTAAATTATTGCTCAGATTTATAATTTTCATACATATATGAAATTTGTTGAAACTCAAACCTTTGGTTTCGGAAATAACCACTTTACCTCTAGACCAGCACACGCACACGATGATCAATGTTTTGTAGTACAATACTTTTGTATTGTGTAAATATTCTCCAAAATGTCATTAGCTACTGTCATTACATAAAATGATAGGTTTGGCCTACTCTAAAGGCATATCCTTTAATATTTTGTCCAAATATCAACCATAAACAAAGCTATCACCCAAAGCTAGGGATATGTGTACAATGTTTGTTTAATACATTAAGTATTAATTCTATTACAGCCTTGAAATTTCCCTCAAACAATGGATGCCATTAATGCGAATGCAACTTTGCGTCGAAGATTCCCAAGTCGACCATCGTCGTGGAGGGAAGCCTTAGCGAGGAAGCAGAGCCGCGTGCTGTCTAAATTTCTCCGAGAAACCTCCTCATCGAACGAAGAAACGACGTTGCAGGATTCGGGTAAAGAGGTTCTTCATATTGAGGCAACACTCTCCCATGATGATTTGCTCTACCAAATTTTGATGTTGCTCCCTGCTGAGTCCCTTTTTAGGCTGCAGTTTGTTTGCAAGCAATGGTTCAGTTTGATTAATAGCCCTAATTTTGTTACAAGTCATGCTAAGAAGGTCGAAACGGTTTTGATATCTCAACAATTAGCCTTTTCGCCTCAAGGGCCTAAAGGCAAGCCAAAACCCTACTTCCACTTCTTGAATTTGGACAGTTGGGGAAGTGATTTTGTCGAGTCGAGTGTATCAGAGATGGCTAGCGTTCGAGCTAGCTATAACGGGTTGATTCTTGTGTGTGGTGGGAAGAGGAAGAGATGGATGTTCATGAACCCTATCACAAGAAAGTACATTGAGCTTCCATTAGGTGTTGCAAGTCATCCTCTTTGTGAATCATTTGGTATAGCTTGGTGTGGCGAGGCGAAGACGTACAAGATCGTGCACTTGTTTCGTGAAGTATTAGGGAGTATTGGTAGTGAGATCTTGAGCATCAACTCAAGAATTAATTCAAGAGAATGGAGAAGAATCGAGGGACCTTCCGAGTTGCTACGTATTAGGCAAACCCCGGTGTCGGTTGGGGGATCTTTGCACTGGCTATCGTCTAAGCGAGGGCGTGATTGCTTCATCTCCATGAACGTGCACGACGAGAGGTTCGTCTCCAAGAAGCTGCCGGTGAAGAGGGGCGGCAACGATAGGTTGGTTGAGATAGGAGGGAGCCTTGGATTTGTGACTCATTTAGAGGTGAATGTATTGCAAGTGTGGATCTTCATTGATGGTTGGAATAAGAGATATAGCATCGGTTTGGAGGCCGGTTTCGACGGGTGTGTTCCGATATGCAGTCAAAGAAACGGGGAGGAAATGGTGCTTGAATGTGTGGGAGGTCACTTGTATGCTTACAATTTTGATAGGGAAGAAATGAGGATGGTGAATTCAAGATGTGATGAGGAGCCATGGTTTGGAAAGGTAAATAGGCTTTATATTCCTCATTGGAACACTCTTGTATCATGTGGTAATAGAAGTCCAATCACATTGTAAATAAATATTCCATTTTGTGATGTCTCGCTATTCTTCGTTTATTTTCAAATTAAAATTTGTACTCCCTCCGTCCCATTCAAGATGGCTCATTTTGCCGTTTCTGTCCGTCCCAACAAGATGACTCATTTCCTTTTATAGCATTTTTTTAGGAGAGATATGTATTGAGTAAGTAAAAAGAATGAGACTTTATTGATCTCGTGTCTAAAAGAAATGGGTCATCTTGAGTGGGACGCAGGGAATACTAGATTCCATTTATATCAATATTTTTGTATGTGATTTTTCATCTGTAAAAATAGAAATTTGTAACAAATTATATATTTTTTTAACATGAGCATAAGAAAGTGATTACAAACAAATGAATTAGATATATTATTTGTTTCTTTACCCTAATTTAGAAACACTCCAATATAGTATTTACATGAACAAAAGGTCTAAAAAACCAAAAACAATATCATTCTAATTCAACATAAACGACATGATTGATGTGGAATTTGTGAACCAATTTTTTCACTTTATCTCCATAAATAATCAGTGATAGAATGCCATTAAAAAATATGTAATCAGTGAATGAACTTTGTACTATATTAAAAAAAAAAAAAACATTAATCATACATACACTACAATGGAAATTTTAGAGGGAAGATAGGGTTTGGCGCCACCACAGGTTAGGTTAGCTTTTTACCTAATCTCAGTCTCTTTGATTTTTAAATTTCTATAGGGGAATTATTAATTGCAAAAAAAAGCCATTGAATACTTAGAATTAATCATAATAAATAAAAGTAAGAAAAACTAGCCATTAGATATTTAATTTCTACATATTAATTTATATTGAGTCATTACTTTTTTCAAGTAGGCGACTGGGAAGGGAGGATTAGGGAAATCCTATTGATTGCGGCTTTTTCCAAACCTCCGGGAAAAGCATGAAAAAAATGGCTCGAATGGTACGATCCCACGTCACCCCAGAATGAATTGGGTGATCTCGTAGTTCTTCGTTTGTAAAGATGTGTTGTTGGGTGATCCATTTTCTTTTCCCATTGAGGCCGAACCTAATCCTGTGCTCGAGAGATAGTTGTTCATACACTGATAAGGAATGTATGGATTCTCGAGAAGAGAGGAGCCATGGTGGTCCCCCCGATCGCCCGGATCCCACGAGTGAATCGAAAGTTGGATATACATTGGATCTCACCCGAATTGCCTCATTTATCCTCTTTAGGATGGGTGTTAATTATAAATAATAGCCTAAAAAATAGTTAAAGACAAATAATAATCACTAACATAACACTATTTAAATTATAGTTATTTTTTTATGTTAATTGTCACAAAATACCCTTTTACTTAAATACATGGAGTATGAATCGCGTATACAAGGTATGAATCATACTTTTCATACTAATGTAGTATGAATTAGAAAGTTCATGTATGAATGATATGATTATCTATCAATCATATCATTCATACACAGTTAAAATATATAAATATGCTTTAAAATAAAATAATTATATATATGTTAAATATATTAAATTTTAAAAAAAATTAAATCACAGGCCAGGCTTGAGCTTGGCTATTTTAAGAGTTGCCTCAAATTAATATTTATATTAAATCCAATTAATCTCAACCATTAATTCTAAAGTTAGTTAGACTTAATTTATTTAGGTCTATAAATACTTGGATTATCATCTTGGATGACACACTTTATATTATCTCAATAAATTTTTTTCTTTCTCCGTACAAATAACATTTATCTTCTACGTTAATTGTTTCGTATCAAGTGGTTTAATATTCTTGACAATGCAATTGAATTTGTAAACACTTTCTTATACTCATTAAAAAAATTTAATTTGTTAAAAAAAATTATTTAATTTTATAGGCAAAAATCACATACATAATTATTGATAATGTAAAATGTTAAATGGTTTTTCATATGACAAGGGGAAAATGAAACAATAACCCATTTTTTTATATCAAAGACCAAATTAAAATACTCATCTGAATAACGAGACAGGCGTAATATTATATTTTATTGCATTTATTATAATAAGTCAACTAAAATACTCATCTGAATAATGAGATAGATGTAGTAACTTTATGACAAAATTTAGGTAGATTTAACACGGGACATGATTATTATTCATAGTGAGATAGATGTAGTAACTTTATGACAAAATTTAGGTAGATTTAACACATGACATGATTATTGTTCATAAATGTGATAGGTTATTAAACCCTAGTGATTATTATTCATAAATGCGATAGGTTATTCAACCCTAGGGTTTCTTCGGAAAAGCCATGAGAGGAGCTTCTCTCTGTATCACATTGCACCCTAACGACTCGCGGTGGCGCTCTTCTTCACCAGCATTGATCTCCCAATCGAAGTTGCCAATCAGAGTCGCCACCACATGAATCACGCGATGTGCCAAGGGTAAGCCAGGGCAAATCCTTCGCCCTGATCCAAATGGAATGAGCTCGAAATGAAACCCTTTGTAGTCAATATTCTTGCCTAAAAACCGTTCGGGCTCAAAAGAACCCGGATTAGGCCAAATGCTCGAGTCTCTTCCCATAGCCCACGCGTTGAAAATTATGCGAGTGTCTTTGGGAATGAAATAGCCATTCATTACCAAATCTTCCTCTGCTATACGAGGAAACAGTAAGGGAGCAGGTGGGTGAAGACGGAACATTTCTTTAATCACGGCTTGCAAAGCAGCCTCGGTATATGTGAATCCTCGATCATATCGTTGTTATCTCCCATCACTGTCCGAATCTCGTCTTTCGCCCTCGCAAGTTTGTCTGGGTGGAGGAGTAGCTCAGCCATCGTCCACTCGATTGAGGTTGTTAAGGTATCGGTTCCGGCCACGAATAAGTCCTATTATATATGTATAAAATGATCGATGGAGCAAGGTACTTACTATGAAGAAGATTAAGAGTCAAAAGAATTTAAAAAAAAATAAAGCTGTGTGGCATGATTATAAAAAAATAAAAAGTATGATACTGAATCTCATTCGAGTAGTTCAAATGTATGTTGAGGAATTTTGGGACAGATTTTAAATTTAGAATGCAAAACGAGAATTTTAACAAACTTGAGGTATTTAGACGTGATCTGAATCCTCCATTGTATAATTATGTGATATTTCGAGTTGTATTAATACGAGAGTGCACTTATCATAAATATGAAATTCTAATCATGCAACGTGTTACTTTTGTGTTAATGTCATATGAGATGTAATGGCAATTTTAGGGCTATGCGAAGTGAGCGACGCATAGGGCCCCATGTTCAGAGGACTAAAAAATATTTAGATCCTTATATATATAGGAACTAGAAATCAATCTGAATCGTTGATCTTTGTATAATATATGGTCTAAATTAATTGTGCAATAAATTTATGAATAGAATGCATTCGTTAATGAATAAATGCGTAATATAAGACTTGATTCTCATCCGACAGTAACCTATATACTATACTGAAATATTTTTATTCAAGAGTTGTACTGGATATGACAAATTGCTTATTTATTATCTCACGCTACCTATCTTCAAATTCCTTTTAACTACATTTTTTTTAGTTTCTAACAACTTACTAGCAGTTTATTTAAGATATAAACAAGTTTCTAAGTCAATTTAAGGTTTTTATTTCTAAATTTGCACATGACTCGTTTTATTTCTAAATTTAAGGTTAGACAATAATCTTATTCGATTTAAATGCATGTAATTAAATAATAATGAGAGAAAATTTTCTTACCGAAAGCAAACGAACAATATCTTCAAAGTCCAATGTGTACTCATTTCCCTCAGCAACATCTAAAAGTTTTTCAAGAAAATCATTCTTCTTCATAGCATTAGGGTTTTCCCTTCTCAACTCAATTCTTTGATCGATATAACCTCTCACAAAATCAAACATCTTCCCAAAGAGCACCTCCGCTTCACGCTTAATCGACTGCGGATCGAAACGTGCTAACATCGGAAAAAAGTCGGCGATGTTAGGCACACCGACCACAGTCGAGATGCCGTGCACAATCTCCTTGAGCTCCCGAATCCGGTACGAGTCGAACTCGGTGTCCTCGGCCGAGAAGAGCGTCGCCGCCATGAGGTTGAGCACGGTGGTGAAGGCGGCGCTGCGGATGTTGACCGCGGTGCCGCCGTCGCGGCACTCTCCGACGTGGCGGAGAAGCTGACACAGCTTCTCACGGCGGAGGCCGCGGCTCGATTCCAAGCACCGGTGCGCGAAGATTTGCTCTTTGCTTATCTTGTGGATATCTCTCCACTTCCTCGAGATACCGGGGAGGAAGGAGATCGATATGTTGTGGTGGTCGAGGGCGGTCGAGGCCTGGCTCACGTAATGGTTTCCGATTCCGGGCCTCGTTAGAACTTCCTTCGCGAGTTCCGGCGACGAAACGACGACGTTGAGGATGCTGCCGAAGCGGATGGTGAATAGAGGGCCGTATTTCTTGGACATTTTCGCAAACACTTGGTGGGGGTTTTTCCCTACTTGGAATAAATTTCCGACTATTGGGAAAGGAGTGGGCCCCGGTGGAAGTTTCTTTTGATTTTGAGTTTTAGAGGATGATTGGAACCTCCATAGTAGAATTGTAAAGTAGTGCAAGAAATACCATTTTTGATAGTAGTTTTGGTTTACCTTCAATATAACAAAGAGGTTTCCTTTATATAATATATATAAATGGAGATATTCTTATATTTTTATTTTATGTGCTTCTACGTATCCTCTCTTTAGCTCTGAACTCGGAAGCTTCTTCCTCGGGCTAGCAACAGGCGTAGCAATTCGGTAAGGGCAGGTGTGCCTACCGCTAAGAGTGAAATGGTCATTATTATTAATTAACCATAGGTTAGGTTCAGCTTCGTACCTAATCTCAGTCTTTGAGAGTTTTAAATATAAATAGGGGAATCATTAATTGGAATTCAATTTCACAAGGAGAATGGAGGATTGTTCATGGGGTTAACATTGAATAGAGAATCTCCTCTCAAGGCTAATTCGAAGAAACCCTAATTCTTCTAAATTCTGGACATTAATAATCAATAAATTAATACGGTGTATCTTTGTATTGGAAAGTTTTATGCTACCCTTCTTTATGATCTTACTCCACATCTTCTATTGCCTGATCAGTAAAAATATGTTGCAACAAATACATAGTTTTGTTCCAACGCTCGTGGTGGACATTTATTGATATGCATGCGGATGATGCGATAATGTTACGCAATTCCACATAAGTATATGAATTACTATAACTTTCGTTTTTTATTATTTATTATTTTGTATTGGATAAATATTAAACTACATTCTAATCAATAAACCTTATTCCAAAAGTGAGAATTTAATAAACTTTTATCAAAAAATTATTATTTCTCTACATGTCATGTCATATCATTCACGTACGTCTTTAGGAAGGGCGATCATTTTTATATCAATACATACACTATTATGGGAATTTAATTTAGAATGAAGATAGGGTTAGGCGCCACCATAGTAGATTTTTCTCACTTTTAATTAAGTGTATTTTATTATTAAATAACCATAGGTTGTTATGTCAGCTCATTTAACTAAACTGAAGCAAAAACAGCTCATGAAAGAAGGAAATTACCTACATTGAACACTCTTAACAATAAGCTACATAAATAAAATATATATATATATATGCACTCAGCAAAAAAAAAGGTAACAATACAATTCAAATCTATAAAAGAGCATTTTTCATTGTTCATAGAGAAGCAAAAAAGCAAAATCATCACCAATACTTACTAGTAACAAAAATGGAATCCTTACAACTAATTGTTGCTTTAATTTTGGCTGTTTTATCATATTTGATCTTCAAATCATTCTCTAAGAAGAACGAAAAATCCAAGCTCCCGCCGGGTCCGTCGCCTCTTCCGATCGTCGGAAACCTATTCCAAGTCGGAAAAAACCCCCACCACACGTTCGCCGAAATGTCCAAGAGATACGGTCCCTTGATGTCGATCCGCCTCGGTCGAGTCCTAAACGTCGTCGTTTCGTCACCGGAGCTCATGAAGGAGATACTCATAAAGCCCGGCTTCACCAACCGCCACGCGCTGCAGTCGTCGCGCGTCCACAACCACGACAAGCTCTCGTTGGGCTTCATCCCGATCACCTCGAGGAAGTGGCGGGAGATTCGCAAGCTCAGCAAAGAGCAAATCTTCGCCAACCACAGCCTCGAGGCGGGCCACCACCTCCGCCGTGAGAAGTTGTCGCAGCTCCTCGACTACGTAGCGAAATGCTGCGACGAGGGGCGTGTGGTGAACCTCCGCGACGCGGTGTTCACCACCACGCTCAACCTCATGTCGGCCACGCTCTTCGCGAAGCAGGCCATCGAGTTCGAGTCGGACCTCACCGATGAGTTCAAGATGCTCGTAGAGGGCGTGTCGAACGTCTTTGGCGCCCCGAACGTCGCTGATTTCTTCCCCGTGCTCGAGCCGCTCGATCCGCAGAGGGTGAAGCGACGCGCCCACATGATCGTGGGGAAAATGATTAGGAAAGTGAGAGATCATATCGAGCAAAGGCTTGAAGAGAGGAAGGCGAAAGAAACGAAGAAGAATGATTTCTTGGAAACACTCTTGGATGTGATTGAAGGGAATGAGTTTGAGATGAGCTTCGATGATATTGACCACTTCCTTTTGGTGAGTGAAATTCCTCTCCTTCACTTCCACTATCGAATCTTGCTTTCATTGCCTAACCGTGTAACATTTTGTCTAAAAAGACGAGATTGTCTAAAAAGACTAGCTATCGAGACAAACAGATGTTCTATTGCCTAACCGTCTCATCGTTTCGTATTGCAATAATATAAGACTGACATTTGGCATAATTAATGATTTAAGATTTAGTATATGTATTTTCTTTATATATACCCTAAATCTTAAACTATAAATATGTCACGTATCACTCTCTCGTATTAAATCTGCAGCCCACGCGTTTTAACTTTTCCACTACAGGATTTATTCGTTGGAGGAACTGGAACGGCAGCATCATCGATCGAGTGGACAATGACAGAACTACTCCTCCACCCGAACAAAATGGCGAAGGCGAAAGCCGAGCTTTGGGCAGTCATCGGAGATAAGAAGTTGATCCAAGATTCCGACATACCAAGGCTACCCTACTTGCACGCCGTGATAAAGGAAATGTTTCGTATTCATCCTCCAGCCCCGTTGTTGTTCCCCCGTGGTGCGGAGAAAGATACGGAGATCAGTGGTTATTTGATTCCGAAAGACACTCGGATTTTGTTCAATATATGGGAGATGAACCGGGATCCGAGCATTTGGCCTAACCCGGAGCTGTTTGAGCCCGAACGATTTTTAGATAAAAATATCGACTACAAAGGCCTTAATTTCCCACTCATTCCGTTCGGGGCAGGAAGGAGATTGTGCCCCGGGATCCCGTTGGCGCACCGGATGATGCACGCGGCCATGGCCGCATTGATTCATAACTTCGATTGGGAGTTTGCAGAAGGCGAATGGGACCGCAATGGAGGAGTGTTCACCGGGATAACTTTGAGTAGAGAATCTCCCCTCAAAGCTATTCCGAAGAAACCCTAAATCTTCAAGAGTGTTTCAACATTAATAATCAATATATATGTGTTTTTATATTTGAAAGTTTTTATGGTACCTTGTTTATCGATATTTGAATCTTCTGTTGCCTAATAATAATGTGATTTCTTATTATATCGGAATCTTCTATTGCCTAATAATTATGTAATATCTTTTCATAAGAATATCCATAGTCAATTTCCCACTTATATATGATAGAACTTTTGGTACTACTTTTATTTTGCATACTCTTATATTTATTATTAGTATTATTGTGTTAATAATATAATACAGTCATTTAAAATAACAAAACAACTAACAGCTACCAACTTAATTTTAGAATAAATATTTTCATTTTTAGTTGTAAGTACTAATATATTTAATGAAAATTCAAAATCAGATCAGAAAATTCATAATATTGTGACAGACGAACTTTATTCGTATCCATAGCACATATGTCAATAGTTCATGCTAGGAATGTACTCATAGGACAAACAACTCTCATTCCTACTATTCGTCTTGTTCATCCCAAAGTATATGTTTTTCTTAAACATAAGATTAACGATACACATGATACTAATTCGTTCAATTCATAATAAGGACAAAATTGTAAGAATGGCCTCGCTAGAATAGCCGTGGGGGAACTAGTCATCAGATACGGATGAAATGCCAAGTTCTAACACAAATAGTAGAGTAACAATATTCATGCAATAAATTAATTGGATAGCCATCTAGGTTGCTAAAGGCAAGATCATTTCCATCAACGAGCGTGATATGTTCGACGAAATGCTTCAATGAGATAAGTCTTGTGAGAGATGAAATCTAACTGAAAATTAATAGGAAATTTAAAAAATCTATGTATAAATAATTAATAATAATCATAAAATGCATTTTATATAGAGATTTCCATTATAGTGAAACACTGAATCCCGTCCCGTGCAAAATGTAACATAGCAACAACATTGATTATTCTTGTTTTATTAGTCCCCATAGAAAGCCATAAGTAATCCCCATTCAAGATGAAGAAGGCTTGAGTGGGAGTGCCTTGAGGGGGAACTCTCTCTGCAATGCCAGCCCCCCCAACACCTCACCGTTTCGATACTTTTCGCCTTGTCCGAATTCCCAATCAAAGTTGCCGATCAAAGCGGCCAAAATCTCGTGCACGACACGGTGCGCAAATTGTATACCGGGGCACATTCTACGACCCGCTCCAAATGGAATGAGTTGGAAATGTTGGCCTTTGTAGTCAATATTCGAGCCCAAAAATCTTTCGGGCTCGAAACGTTCTGGATTAGGCCAGATATTAGGATCCTTTCCCATGAGCCATACGTTGAAAAGAGTTGGAGTGCCTTTGGGGATGAAATAGCCACCAACTTCGATATCTTGCTCCGCAACGCGAGGCACGAGTAAGGGGGCGAGTGGGTGAAGGCGAAACACTTCTTTGATCACAGCTTGCATATATGGCAACCGTGATATGTCCGAATCATCGATCAACTTCTTGTCTCCCATCACTCTCCTAACCTCGTCTTTCGCCTTCTGCAGCTTTTCCCGGTGGAGGAGTAGTTCGAGCATCGTCCATTCGATTGTGGCGGCCGTTGATCCCGATCCGCCAATGTATAAGTCCTAGAATCAGTTACAAAATTAGAAATATTTAAGTTCTGGTCACTTGAGTATGAATCGTATCATTCACATTTGAATATGAACTCTATAATTCATACTCAAATGATCGTAATTTAAATATTATTAAATTTATGAGCTTTTTATTTTTACAATATTTTTTTAAGTGTTAATTATACAAAATTGGAAAAGAGATCGTAAAAGACAAATAATAACCACCAACATAACAATTTTTAAATTTTAATCATTTAAAATGTGAATTATCATGCACATGCCTTCTACTTAAATTTAGTTACACAAATGGTACGAATGATATGAAAGGTATGAATAATACTCGTCCACATCATTCACACACACATGCAGTTTAATGAAATTGAATATCACGTATGAATAATATGATTCAATATGATCCATACTATTCATACACAGAAATGTAAAAAAACAATAATTATAAGAGTATTTTAATACGAAAATATAAAAATGACTAGAATTTAAATATTATTATGTTTGTTGGTATTATTTGTCTTTTATAAAAAAAAATTCTGGCTATTTTGTATATTCACACTTTTTTTTAACTCATTTTTGTTTTGCCTCTATTGGTATGAATAACCCAAAACTTAAATCAAATTATTTTCTTACCGGAAGCAAATGCTCAAAATCATTCAAGTCCAATTGGTACTCATTTCCTTGAATGGCATCTAAGAAAGATTCCAAGAAATCCTTCTTCTTGGGAGCATTAGGGTTTGCCTTTCTCCATTCAATCCTTTCATTGGCATGCTTCTTCGCGATCCCAATCATTTTCCCTAAGAAGAATTTGGATCTCCTCTTAACCGACTGCGGATCAAAACTTCCTAAAATCGGGAAGAAATCGGCAACGTTAGACAATCCGGAGGTCTTTATGTAGCCCTCTATAGTCTCCATATCGAACCCAGTCTCATCGGCCGAGAGCATAGTGGCCGACAAGAGGCCGAGTGCGGTAGAAAAGATCGTATCACGGATGTTAACTTCTTTCCCTTCGTTGCAGCATTTTCCGACAAAGCCGAGCAGCTGCCGCAGCTTCTCCTGACGGAGAGGCTCGCCAGCTTCCATGATAGGGTTTGCGAAGATTTTCTCTCTGCTTATTTTACGAAGTTCTCGCCATTTACTAGACGTCGACGGAAGGCTCCCCATCGAAAACTTGTCGTGGTCGAGTATTCGGAATGCGTGGGGCGTGTAGCGCCCTACGAATCCCGTCCCCGAGAGCATCTCCTTGACAAGCTCTGGAGACGAAACGATGACGTTTAAGGTGCTGCCGAGGCGGATGGACATCAAAGGCCCGTACCTTTTCGACATCTCCGCAAACGTGACGTGTGGGAGTTTTCCCACTTGAAATAGGTTTCCGATGATCGGAAACGGAGTGGGCCCCGGCGGAAGCTTCTTCGAGACGGGACGGAGCCTTCTCCATGCCAAAATGGCTAGACATAATACAACAATTGTAGCTAAGAGTTCCATTTATCGAGTTATAGTAATATTTGTGGTTTTAATTTTTGTTGCATTCTCCAATAAACTTGGAGGATGGTTGCTTTATAGGGCTTATTAAAATTATTCACAATTATTATTTTGTAGTAGCATTTAAGTATTTTTACACTAGTTTAGTAAGTAGAAACTTATGAGTCATTAGAATTTTTAAACAATTTATTTGGTATAGTTCTTTTACCGTGCCGCAAGGACATATATAGTTAACGTGTCCAAAATTTATGGTACATTGATGCATAAACAAAAGTGTATTGTAAGAGATTCGGCACAACTTTTTTAAAAAAAAAACTGAAAAATATGTTTTAAAAATTTAAAAGTACAGTGGAGATTATGTCCCACAAAATATAATATAATGAAGTTTAAAATATTGAATATTTTGTATCACTACTTCATTCATATTTAAATCCATGTCACTAGAAGTTAGGTAAGCTTTTCATGAATAGATGAAGTATTTTATTAAATTATATATAAATATAAAATATTTACATTTTCATCTATTCAAAGCTTTCACGTTTTTAACTGCAAGCCGGTCACTATTTCCTCATTAATTCATCAAAATACAACAATCCAATAAATTTCCATTACTATGCTGTTACTACATGGTTCGTTTTTTGGTAGTGTAAAAGAAAATATAAATCTAGTTAGTGTAATAGGAAATATAAATCTAGTTAACTAGTTCTCTTTTAATAAGCATATAGCTATAGAACTAAAATTATGTATAGAGCATGAGGTTGGTTAAATCACCAACCCTAGCGCCTAGCCGGCCAAACCAATACATTTATGCCTATTTTACATTACCTTCTCGGTGGAATTGTCACAATATAGGCATTCTTCTTATCAAGAATTATTTTAGTGGTTAGAGGATTTGAAAGGCATTATGGCATTAAGATATCTAAAGTTTAGCCAATTGTTATCCCATGATCCCACTACTTGTCGTATTTAACTTGGTATTGCTACCGCACATGACTTTGAAAGTTATGATGATATTACTGAAAAAGGTCTTTATCAAAATATTTGCTTCTCACTTCAGTTAATTAGTAATAATTTTTCTGTGAACTTCCGAAAATTTATTTCATGTACCTTGGCAAGAAAATTTTGAATCAACGGTACAAGACCCTTTACACATCAGACATATTACTTGTGCAATTTGGGGTCCTAATTTTGGTCAACCGGCCATGGAGGCTTTTACTCGAGAGGGTGCTTTTTGGCCTATTATCTATTATAATCGTCAGACATCTTGTGTTGCATTAATCGAATAGTGACATATAACAATACCAATATTCAAGATTTATGATCCCTCTAATCATAAAAGATCTTGATGTTTTGACTTGTCACATATATTAATAATGAGTTTTTACTTAGTGTAGGAGTATGTAGTGATTGAAATTTGGATGATTGGATCTAACCTAATTTTATTATTTTTAAGTTATTGTGTCTATTGATTGGAGTTGGAGTCTTATTTAATTTATTATTTTAATTGAGTAGAGTGAATCTACTTACTATAAATGAAATATTTTTAATTGTAATAATTTTTAATGGGCAAATTGATATGATAAAATGTAAAGAATTTTAGTAAACAGTGAAGTAAATTAATCTTAATTAAACAATTAATTTAAAAAAATTGCCAAATTTAATTTGTTTATGGATATTTAGAAGAAAAATAATAATAAATATATATAAAAGTTGAATGGATAAAAGCTAAAATACTTACTTTAATACATAAAGGATAAAAAATATATTTTTAAAAAAAGTTTACTCATTTACATGTATACAAATACAAGGATGTATTTTACTCCTTTCATATTTCTGGTGAGCTCTTTCTTGCTAATTGGAAATATCTCATTCAAGCATTTCACCGAACAATAGGCATGCAAGAATCATCAATTAATTTTTGAATCCCTAAATATTCGTCGTAGAGTAGCAATATCTAAAGCTATCGATAACTATATTTAAATTCTTGAAATTATCGATAAAGTAAAAAATCGTCCCTTGATATTCTTCTTAGCTACTGAGCACAAACAATAAATTTACTTGGTAGTCTAGGAGAAACGAAATAATACGTGCTTCATTTATATTTTTCTTTCCAAATAAAAAATCAAATACGATGAATTCTTCATCCCTAGCTTCTATTACCTTCATGATACTGTAGGCCGTGTGTTAAGATGACTTTTTTGTATCGAAAATCTTATAATTTTTTAATGCCCGTAAGGTGTTTGACGAAATGTTTAAAAGAGATTGTTCTTATAAAAAAAAGATTCTACTGTAAATTAAGGGTGTTTATAGCCATGCTACGTTTTATGTATACTTCTAATTTATTAGATTTGTTAAGTAGATAGATAGTACTCTCCTTTGGTGTTCGATGGAATGCTTGAAAGAAATAAACAATTACTAAAAGCATTCTTTATAAAAAGAAAAAATTTGAAAAATCAATATGGAGCCCATATCAGAATTCTGTTCACTGGGATGATATAAGAGATCCGATTCAGATTCGTGGATCTAAATTCATTTTTTAGGATATGAATCCTTTAAATTGTGGATTCAACAGATTCAGACCGAATCAAAATTTCTTAAATTTTTTACATGTACCATAAATAAATAAAAAAACTCATAATTTTACAAAACTAATACTCCCTCCGTCCCACGAAAGTGGTCTTGTTTCATTATAATAATACACTCATTTGAATATAATAGAGGACCACTTTCGTGGGACAGAGGGATTATTATTTATTTCAGAAAAAATCACACATAAAGCTCATTACTCTAGTTCAACAATATAAATTCTTAAAAACAAAAATCAACATGAATTACTAGCCAATCTTGGAACTGTTATTAATCCACATCTCATTCATACGAATGATGCTGAAGCCGGTTTCGGTGGGTCGTGTACGAAGACATCAAAAAGCTCGTCAACGGTCTTAAATTTCACTTCCGTGTACAACATCGAAGCCTCAATATCGTCCTCCGCAAAATCATAGCATGTTGTCGCACCTTTTATGAAAACACCATGTAGGATGGCCATCGGAATGTTATCCGGATACGGCAATTCTGCACGAGATGTAACATGAAAATGTAACAGAAAGAACGAGCCACTCTACCTAACTATAGTAAATTAAACAAGAAAACATAATAGTCCGTCTGTCCTATTAATCTTGGCCCTGATTGTTTTTTTGACTTTTGGAACAAAGAATAATGAGACAAATCGAGTAATAAAGCTTACTTTCTGAAAGGGCCACAACTTCTTCTTCATGGATATGAATCTTTTTGAAGGTTTTCCCAATTTTCTTCTCCCACTTAGAAATTAATTCAAGTTGTGTTAGTATATTTGTTGAGGGCTTACATATCACTGTACGGTTGCATGTTCTTGGATCGGTTGCAACTTTGATAGTGTAGAGGCCAATGTCTTCTTCATAGTTCATCACAACTAACATATAAAACAAACAAACAAGAAAATGCAATTAATTTATTAAATGATCTATGGTCAGAAATCTTGATGGTAAAAAAAATGATTTTGATGGTTAAATTTCAAATTAGGTATTGGGAGTATTTCATCTTGCATTCCAATTATTAGCTTGTTACAACTTATAGTTCAAACTTTTCTATAACTAGAGCCAGCAAAACGAGCTCGAACCAACCTGACCCGGTCCGCCCATTCAATTTTGGGTCGGCTCGACCCACCTAAATTGATCAAATACCCGGCGGGCTCGAACCGGTCTGATTCATTCATAAAATTTTGTATTAAAAATAATTTTTCGGACTTGACTGGGTTATATATTTTCTGACCCAATTAATTTTCGGATTGGCCTGACCCAATCCAAATTTCAAAAAAAAGCCCTGTGGGTCGGACCACTAATAAAATATAAATTGCAATAATTTAACTTTAAGAAAGTTTGAAGATAGTTTATTAATTGTAATCATACTTGTCAACCTGGCAAGGACAGCGCGGTCCGGCCGGAATGACCTAGACCCACGGATGGAGCATGCCGGTCGGGAATGGCAAAACTACGCCAGAGTCGGCTTGGATCGGACCAATCTCATGACTAAAATCAGACCCAATAGAGACCCAATTCAAATGGAAAGTCTAGCCCAACCCAAACTCAAATTCGGGTGGGCCCACGTGGCAACTACCACATTTTTCCAAAATTAAAAACTTCAAAATCAAATTAAGTAAAAAATGAACCTGAGTGTGCGTGTGTTGGCTTAGTAACTAATCTCACCACCATCGTATTAGGATTTAATATCGTATTAAGTTTCAAGAAAAAGAGTAGACGAGGTAAAGATTCTTACATTTAGCTTGGCCATCGCCATAAACGGTTACGTCTTCTTTGCTCGGATCGAAAGGATGGAGTAAAAAGTTGATGAAGTAAGCACCAAAGCAATTTGCAGAGACAAAAGTGTAAGGAATTTGAGCTTGTTCAATGGCTCTTCTGATTTTAGACTTCTTGTCGAGGACTGCTCTAAATGGTGGCAACACACTTACTTTACCTTCCTCAACTACTCCATATTCGGATGGCACAAATCTCTGCAATGCATAAACTTATTATAAGTTTACTCTACTAATTAATTGTTTTCTAAAAAATATATAAGAAATACCTTGATATTTTCAGCAGCCTTGATGGCCTCCAATATCTTGAACTGGTCAAGAACTTGAGGAATTGCAACTGCCGAGATTACGACGTCGACTTCCTTCATCACCGACACGAGCTTCTCGTGCTCATCTAGCACTCCCTGCAAATGTGCATAATTCGACGAGAGGGAATGAGAAGAATTAGAAATGGATTGAAGTAATGGAATAGTTGCTTCTTGAAAAAATATCTCCTCTTAATTGATGATAATAAAAAAATATCAGAAAATGTTGCAAAAATTATATTTAACTGAATTAAATAGAAGTTCAAGGCACATAAGGGCTCTAACCATATTTTGACTTGTAATTAATCTATAGATACCAACAGAAAATAAATACACTCGTGTTCGAGCATAATTAATCAACTCCTTATCGAAATCCGAAATCCATTTGTAAGAGAGAGATATCAAACAAACCTTGACTATAATGGCTCCCAAGCATTGGAAGTCAAGAAGGGTAGTATCTTTCTTGGATGAATTAGGCCTTGAGAAAACATAAGTAGGGTGTCCTAACTTGAGGCTTCCTTTCACAATGTAACTTCCTATATAACCACTCCCTCCAATTATGAGGATTCTCTCACTTTTCCCCATTGCAATTTCTGCACAATCTCTTCACTCTTTCTTTTTCTTGATTAATTTATGCTCTCAACCTATTATAAGATGGACTCACATTTATATAAGCGTGTTCAAGAACCAAATCGAATCAAGAAACCACTGAAATGATGGGTTCTGCACGGTTCTGGTTCGATTTTTATTTGAGGTTGTTTGCGGTTCAGCTTGTAAATTCTAGAATCGATAGATTTCTAATTCGATTTGCAGTGTATGCCTTCTGGTTCAGTCGGCAGTTGAACCCACCAAAACCTATTAATATAAATGTTATACATACAAATAATATAAATATCAAATCATTATAATTATACCTTGGCAAAAATATATATAATTATGTAATATATTTTAAATTTAAAAAATTAAACTTAAAAATATACATTTTTATGAAGATAAATCCTATAAATTATTTATAACTTAAAAAATCATAACAAATAAGTATAGTTCGGAAAAAAAATAACCGACAGAAATTGATCGGTTTTGATCTGTCGATTTTCGATTCATTTTATATTCTTTTGTCGGTCAATTTAGCTAATATTTTTTTATCTTCGATTCGGTTAAAATCCAACGGGTTACCAAAGCGGACAGATGCATACCATTACCATATTTATAATTATAGCCACAACTTTGGGAATTTTTAGTTGTTGCATGTGCAAGTCGTTGTCGAGCTAAGTGATGTCATCTTTTTTTCATACTAAGACAAACCAAACTCACGGTTCCTTACAAAAGTGCAATTCTACTTTTTAAAAAAAAATTTAGAATGAATGTAATGTGATTATAAAATTAAAGAGTTTAATTTTCATGTTACACGTTTTCGATATACGTGGGTTGTGTTTGATTTCTGTCCCTATAAATTGAGAGATATATAGGAAATATATGTATATTTATTTGGGATCACATCATCTTCGTCTTATTATTCATGGCGCTGTTTGATTAAAATTGTGAGTATTTTATCGAATTTTTTTATTATAAAAAATATACTTATTCATAAAAAATGATCGTCCGGCGGGAGCTATTAATACGTGCGCGAATAATGTGGTTTGTCGTGTAGATAAATAATAAGGTTTTGATGAAATTTTATTAATTCTCACTTCTCGAACTATGGTTTATTCATTAAGGTATGGCCGTATGCTTATGTGACATTACGTGACATTATCAAATCAGTTGTGAATATGATTATATGAAATAGTATTTCTCTTAGTTTTTCTATTTTGTACTTTCTTGTTTGGGTGTATTTGCCATTAATTGATTATGAGCATATTCAATTTTGCAAGAAGAGTAAGTTTGGTAACAACTCTTTATTGGTACGTTATCAACAAACTTGAAAAGATAGTACCAGCTCTCTCTATTTTTTGAAAAGAGAAATAACTTCCTATTGTTATATTCCTTGTTACTTATAAATCCCTATACACACTACCCCATTTTTCTTTATCAAGATATGGTAATTCAAGAAAATGTGTCCTTTATTAAAGAAGGTAAAAGGTGCAATCTTTGCGAGGGAATACAATACACGCAAATCAAGGCCCAAACGCGTAGTCGACCCAAAGACTAACAGGCTGCAAAACGAAAGATAGATGATACTCTCAATGAAAGCACCGATTGTTAAGTTCGTGGAAATTTGAAAGGTAGGCACTTGAGTGGCGTGAACTGCCAAAACATAAAAGAGAAGCCTTAGGGAAATACAAACCAGATACGACACAAAACTCTTAACAAACATACGAAAGATTCTTATCTCTTGCTTCCACTGAGATCGACAACGTAACTTAATTTGCCAAGTATGCCCGCTGCTCTTTGAGGATTCACTCAGACTGCACCAACAACCTCTTTTCCTTTACGATCCTTGTTAGGTTGGGTCTGTGCTGCTTCCTTCTGCAGCCCATTAGTCTTTGGGTCGATTGTGATTTCGGGCCTAGGTTGGCACGTTGCAAAATACCCAATGGATGCAATCGCAAGCTAATCGACAAGGGGTGGGACCAAAAACAATATGTACACTACAGTGAGGCTTCAAGGTCGAAATCTCTAATTTAATTCTCTATTCTAACTAAAAGTGCTCGACACGAGTTGATCACATGATCCTGAAGCCTCTGCCTAGTAAGAACAGAGCTTCTTAAGAATGCAAAACCTAGACTTCATGCAAACATCACAATGAAACTTACCTCTAAGGGGTCGAAACGCATACGATGAGAACCGTATATATGCATATAGCCGAGTCTTAACTCTCAAGTATATCATGATCCTGAAGTGTAACAAATTCAAAGGAAAACCTGTTCTTTCTAAACCTAACAACTGATCAGCATTAGGGAGATTCAATGGTGAAAAGAAAGAACATACAAGAATCGTCAATTAAGCAGTGGGATCATCATTCTGAATTTTTGACATTGATCAAACTGATAAACAGTAAAACCTAATCAACAGAGATGCAGCCTCCAAAATCCCAATCAAATGCAATCAAAATAAGTAAAATCAGATCTTAACCTAAATCCAAACCAAAATTTCATATCCAATTCCAATTTCCCTTAGGTCATATTACAACGTTCCCAGCATAATCACAATTACGTTTAACATACAACAGCTTACAGATAATAATCGCGCCAGAAATCGATCAATCACCGGCTCGTCGAGCAATTCTCATCCCCTCCGTGGCTACTTCCGCCCTTCACATCATGATCGTGATCGTGATCGCAGTCTCCCTCGGCGTCGGAATCGTCCTCATCAAAAGGCTTCTCCTTGTGAAAGATGCAGCATTTCTTCGAGCTCTTCTTGTTCATGAACTCGTTATCCACGGTACCTTCCTTCCACGACACCTTCTTCTTGGGGAGCTTCAATTTCAGCACCAACGAATCCCTAATCTGCGGCTGCTGATTGGAGGAAGACACCGTGTCGAGGGCTACGGTGGTGGTCGTGGTGCCCGTCGCCGGCGCGGTGGAGGGGGTGTTCATCAATTGCCTACTGGAGGTGGGTCGCGCCATTGTTGCGATTTAGGGTTAGCTTTGATTTTGTGAATTTGGGGGAGAAAAGGCTGCGTCTTCACAGCTTTGATTTCTTGATGGTGATGATTGGTTGATTAGATTCCGAATTTCAACTTTCACCCCCTAATTTTACCATTATTGCTGCATTACCCATAATATGAAATTAGATTATTACAAAAGACTTGAATCCGACCCGACCATATAAAACTAAGAAAGAAAAACAATTGTTTCTTGATTTCTATATACAGTGAGTAACAGTACTTCACTTCCGTTGAAAATCTGATTTATCGCCGGAAAAAGAGGAGCTATTTGTGAAGATGGCTTCTTCTTGCATCTGTTATTCTGTGAATTTTAAAGCATCATCGCTCAATCCAAACAAGCCCTTTAATTCTCCTCACAATCAGCTCCTCCACACCTCAAAATTTCCGAAGCTGTCCTCTCTCTCTCTTCGTTTAACCCAAATTCCATCGCAGACCCGTTTCAGGAAATCTAAAGCTGTTCCCGGTTTGCTGGTAAAGATTTCTTTTTTATTTTTGGTGATGAAAATTTTAGAGGAATTTTTTGATGAATGTTTTGGCCCGAGATAGGTTGTTGCTTCTATGGAAAAGGCGGAGCCTTTGAGGGTGATGATATCAGGAGCTCCTGCTTCTGGGAAAGGAACTCAATGTGAGCTTATTACTGAAAAGGTACTTTCTTGTTTTGTGTTATTTATTCTTGCAGTTTGATTTTTTGTATGTTTGATTGGAGAGTATGGGTACTGAGTAGATGCAGTGTGTTTTTTTGTTTTACTGTTTATCTTTTTATTTATGTATGTGTGTGTGTAGAATATTGCCCCTTCCAAATGTTGATTCTGGGTTGAGAGTTGTTTTGAGATATCATAAGCAAAACCATGTTTATTTGTTTTACTAGAAAAGGATAAATATTACATCTTGCAGTACCTACATTGTCTTAAACTTGGTATTAGGAGAAGGTAAAGCACGGATCGAAGAACCCGTGGTGTTTAGTTGAGAAGTATGGATAGGGGAAGCCTGCAGGAAAGCAGGTTTCGGAGAAATTAATGTTTAGTCTTTGTCTTTGATGCAATATTGTTCATTTTGTGTTTGATTTCTCAAGACTATCATGCATGATCGCACCATTTTGTGTTTGTTTCAAGTCTAGGCCTAGTTTGCACCTCACGTGATCTTCCCCGGTGGACTTTGGACATATCCATATGCAACCTTGAATGACTTGGTTTCTTTGACCATCTCAATATTATATGTCCATTTCTCACATCGCTATTTTATATAATCCAATTGGCTGTGAGACGTTATCATATGATTATCTAATTCGTATGTCTTCCTCAAGCTTGAATCGTGAATTCCGATTCAAAGTGATACACTCACCAAAAACTGGAAGAATAGCAGAAAGCCACTCTTATTACGTGTAATGTTCTTAATTTACTTGCGACATCCCCTTCTCTGATTCAGATTTCTTTCATGTTCGTTGTTTTCTTGGTATTTTCTTGTTCTTGATTTTCTTGGTATTATCTTCCGTCTCTACATTCCAGCTACTGCCGATGACACGATTACCTAATACTAGCAAAGGCCTAATTTTTCAGCTAAAATTATTTCCTAGAAAGTTTGGACTTGATTTCTCTGGTATTCGGGCTGCAATTTTGTATCATTTTGATCACATAATGTTTTTTCATCACTTTAGTCCTGCTCCTCTCACTTGCTCTCGTTTCTAAACATGTCAATCGACAACATGTTTTACTAAGTTCTGTTTTCTGTTGCAGTATAATTTGGTGCACATTGCTGCAGGAGATCTTCTGAGGGCTGAAGTTGCTGCAGGGACTGAAAACGGGAAGCGTGCTAAGGAATTTATGGAAATGGGGCAGCTTGTCCCCAACGAAATAGTCGTCATGGTAGCCGTGCTTATTTTCCCATTTATAGTAGGATACGAAATGTTACACTTCGAGCTCCAATAATTCACCTTCCTAACTGGTTGCAGATGATTAAAGAACGGTTATCGCAGCAAGATTCTCAGGAGAATGGCTGGCTTCTCGATGGATATCCGAGGAGTGAATCCCAAGCTACTGCCCTCAAGACACTTGGTTTCGATCCAGATATCTTCATCCTCCTTGAAGTGAGGTTCTGCTGTTGGTCTTGGTACTTTTTTGTTATCAGTAATTCGTTATTTATACGATGAATCGTTCTCAATGTTCTTGCACGGGAAGTCTGTTCCGATGATCCGTATCAATGTTTTAGCACAGCAAGATCCACATTGCATATTTATTCATGCGACTTCTTGTTAACCTTGGATTGAATGTTAATTAACATTTTGTGAAACAAATGTCATGTAAACAGGTGCCAGAAGAAATCCTTGTCGAGAGAGTTGTCGGCCGCAGACTAGATCCGGTTACGGGGAAAATTTACCATCTTAAATATTCCCCCCCAGAAACCGAAGAAATTGCTGCAAGACTTACTCAACGCTTTGACGACACTGAAGAGAAGGTACGCATGTTTTCTCTTCTACTCTATCAGCTACCACATATCGTTTTTCTCATCTCAATTTTGAATGTTCAACAAGTGACACGGATTTTCGCTTAGTACTGACGATGTTCTTCTGCTTTCAGGTTAAATTGCGTTTGCTCACTCATAACAGTAATGTAGAGTCGGTGCTTTCGATGTACAAAGACCTAATAGTCAAGGTACGTACTCTTAGATTCGGTCGAACTTCAATCCATTCTATAGAAAGTTAGCTTTTCCTACTATAACCGTTCGATGAAAATTACTAGTGCTCGTTTATTGAGTCGAGAGCTTTATCCCCCCTTCCTTAACTGCAGGTCGAAGGAATGCTTCCCAAAGAGGAGGTGTTTTCACAAATCGACAAAGCATTGGCCGATCTTCTTATGAAGAAGAAAGCTGCATTAAGTTCATTGGCTTCTTAAAACCGGCATAAAAACGAGTAAGATTCTTTGAAACGAGGACGTACATATATAGAGAAAGATATCGGATTTATAACGATTCCATACATGAAAGTTATCGTGCTTCGTTACTTTGAGATTATCGGGAAGAATAAAGAATATCTTCTCTTCGTATGTCGGTTGTTACCGATTTTCTTCACCGAATCTATGTACACAGTACATAGATTGATGTCTTCTTAAACCATTAATTGTGACGCGGGTGAATCTCTTATTAAAGCAACGTAAGACGTACTATTATACAATAGACGATCCAGATTGATTCGAGTTATGTTGTTCTACCACACAAAAGGAAACATGCATATCTATATATATAATAAGAAATATTTGTCTTTATATATAAGTGGTAATGAGATTCCAAACACTTAGAATCTCAAACACTAATCACACAAACTATCTACACAATCAAATATCAAAAAACAAAAATTCTCTAAACAAACTCTTTCTCATTCTTCTCCAAATCTTCTTGGGAGCTTAGAACTGCACTAGGCTGAGCATCCACAAGCATCTTGACCACATCCTTCATGCTCGGCCGCAGATTCGGAAGCTTTGATGTGCAAAGAGTCGCGATCTTCAACACCTTAATCGCCTCGTCTTCAATGAGCTTCGTTACCACCTTATGATCAAGAACTTTGATCACGTTCTCCCTCGAGTTCAAATGAGTTGAGACCCAATACACCAAGTCCTTCCCTTCGCCATACTCCTCGTCCACCGGCTTCTTCCCCGTCACCAGCTCGAGCAACACCACACCGAAGCTATACACGTCGCTCTTCTCTGTCACCTTAAGTGAATAAGCCATCTCTGCATAGGGATTCATATAGTAAACATAAAAAAAATCCAATTATTCGGTGTTAAAGTTCAGGTCATAAATTATACTTAGAATCTTTTTTTTTTTTTGAAGTTTTTAGGCATAATCATTTACCGGGAGCAAAGTAGCCGTGAGTGCCGGCAAACGAACTCCACTCGGAACCTTTTGGAGAGGTTAGATCCGCGAATTTTGCGACACCAAAATCAGCGATCTTCGCCTCGTAATCCTCATCGAGAAGTATGTTGGTGGACTTAATGTCTCTGTGGATGATAGGCGGGCTGCAGTCATGGTGTAGATATGCGATCCCCTTGGCTGCTCCGAGCGCGATTTTGTACCTTTGGAACCAATCGAGCTCTGGCTTACCCGCCTTGATCTCTCGGTGCAGTGCCTGAAAGAGATTCCCGTTCGACATGTACTCGAAGACCAAGAAATTGGATCCTTGTTTCATCAAACAAGCATATAGTTTGAGTATGTTTCTGTGTCTAATCTTCCCAAGAATCTCCATCTCTGCTGCCATGAGCTTCACCCCATTGCCTCTCCACAGCTGCTTCACTGCCACGGTTCCACACCCCTTGCTTAAATCGAGGCGATAGACCTTCCCCGTTGCCCCGGTGCCGATCAAGTTATCTTCATCCACATCACATATGTCATCCACATCAAACTCCACTTGATGTTGGAAGCTCTCGAGCTTGAAGGGACGTGCAATGCTGCTGCCCTTCTCATCTGCCATTTCTCTTTCCGTTTCACCTCTCTTGAAGCTCCGGTAGCTCACAAAGAGAAGCCCGGTTAGGACAACGACGAGGGCAACGAGTATGAAGCAGAGCATTGCTAGCTTGCTCTTGATGAAACTCTTTCCCCCTTTCTTCTGATGATCACAGATAGGCAAGCTAGAGTTTGTGGAGTTAGTCCTACTTTTGCCCTCGTCTTCGAGACAGAGCCCGTTGTTCCCGACTAACGCCTTATCACCGGCGACCACCAAGAAATAAGGAGGAACACTCCCAGAGAGACGGTTATTGGAAAGATCCACCAACGAAAGCTTCAGCTTCTCAAAGCCTCTCGGGATCTGCCCTGTGAGCTCATTCCTCGAGAGGTTCAACGAGTTCAACGAGGACATTCCCGAGAACTTGCCCGAGATGCTACCACTAAGCGAATTCGAGGCAAGATTCAAGTCCACCAATCTAGGACAGTTAGCTAACTCGGAAGGTATCGATCCGGTCAAGGTGTTCCCCTCCAAATGCAATGATGTGATCTGCTTCAACCGGCCAAGCTCCGATGGGATCGGACCGGAGAATTTGTTGTTATCCAAGTGGATACGCTCCAAGAGCATGAGCTCTCCGAGCTCTCTGGGGAGCTCACCTTCGAACCTATTGTTCGACAGCATTAGCTCTGTTAACTGCAACGAGGACTTAATTCCCGGTGACACGCTCCCCATGAAGGCGTTGTCCCGGAAATCAACAACCTGCACGTTCGGGAGGGCCCACACCTCGGTCGGGATGACCCCCTCGAGCCGGTTCTGGTTCACCCTCAGCCTTTGCAGAGGGGTGCAGGCACCATAAGTTGGTGGAAACACACCAGAGAAGTTATTATCCAATGCAAGCAAGTTCTGCAAGTTGTTGTTATTGCACAAGTACTTGGGGAATGCACCGGAGAACTTGTTCTCCGATATGTCGATGCTGTTCAGAGGCGAGAAACGGCCTAGATTCATCGGGAACTCACCCGTGAACCGGTTCTTGTAAACAGAGAAGGCGATCAAGTGCTGCATTTCTCCAAACTTTGGAGGGATCTCACCGGAGAAGTTGTTATTGAACAAGTGGAAGACAGTTAGTTTCTTCAACTCCCCAATCTCCTTTGGGATTTCACCATACATTAGATTATCCGAGACATCGAACTCCTCGAGATCAGTCAAGTTAGCCAGACCAGCCGGGAGCTCGCCCGTGAGGAAGTTCACATAGAGCTCGATCTTGAACAGCCTCGTCATCTTGGTGATCAAGGCCGGGAACTTCCCTGTGATCTTGTTGATGCATAAATCCAGAGTGCCTAACGCCTCCAGATCAAAGATCGAAGACGGGATCTCGCCCCTCAAGCTCGAGTTAGCCAAGTAGAGCCAATGCAACTTCTTCAAGTTGCCTATACTCTCAGGGATATCACCCTCATCATAGGGGTTCTCACCGAGGCCTAACGACACCAAGCTCGTTAAGCTCCCGACCCAGCTCGGGAACGCCCCCGTGAACGAGTTGACCGACAAGTCGAGAGCCTCCAACTTTGTCAATGTGGACAGATCAGGCACAGTTCCACTCAAGTAGTTGCCCGAGACGTTGAGGACCCTAAGGCTCGAGCACTCGATGAGCTCGCCCGGGAGCAGCCCCGACAGCAAGTGCGACGTTAGCACGAGGGAGGTGAGGTTCTTGAGGGTAGATAATGATGGTGAGATCTGACCAGAGAGGGACAAGTTGTCAAGGAGAATCCCAGTGACAGAATAATGATCATCACAACTGACTCCATAGAATCTGCAAGGGGAATCTGAATCTGAATCTTTCCAAGATTTCAAGTAGTTCATGGGATCAACCAGGAGTTTCTTGAATTCCAGCAAGGCTTCCACCTCCACTTTGAGGGAGAGTGATGGCTCCAAACAAGAAAATGAAATCAAGAAAACAGTTAGGATTTGGAGGGAAAGGGAGTTGGGGTGTGGGGCCATCTTGGGGGTAGGGGGGGGTGGTTTGTTGAGGGGCAAAATGGACTTTTCACATGAGGGGACAAGGATTCCAGACTGGAACTCTATTATTGCAATGGGCTTCCATTCCTTTGTGGAAACAGGTGGAGATCAGTACAAACAGTAGCAGACATCAACACTGCACCAAATTAAATGAGGAATACATTAATTTAATAATAAAGTTTCAAATGATTAAAATCCTATACCAACAAGTACAATTATTTAAATTCTAAAGGTACTACTATTATTTATAAGAAGCTGCAGGAGTAGTTAAATTTATGTAAAGATGTGAACTTTGCATCTAATTGTTGATTAAAAATTAAATAAGGCAAACTCACTTTCAAGCAACTCAAGTTTTTTTTTTTCTTCGCCTAAAAACAAGTTACAATATGCTTGGTGATCTAAAATTTGACCAATTTTTTTAAAAGTAATCAAAATAATTCAAAGGGAACATTCTTCACATGATCTACAAACCATCCAATGCTTAATAAGGCTTATATGTTCCACAAAACAAATCAAGAATCATACCTAAAGATTACACATAAAGTTTAAGCTATGCTTATCTTCAACTTCTCTCCCTCTGTCCAAAAACACAAAGAAAAAAGCATGCAAAAAAACTATATAGTTTCTACACAAAAGTAAAGGCAGACAAGTCACCTGAAATTTGCTAGGGTTTCAAGATTTCTGCTGCAGCAAAGCTCAAAGCTTTAGAATCCAAGAAAAGCATGCAGCTGCAGAAACTTAAACAGTTCTTTGCTATCTTGAATAATTAGACTGACGGGAGAGTGCAAGAAAAGCCCAAAAGGGGTTGGAAGGAAAAGAGAGGAGGAGTAAAGAGATGCAAATTCTTGGAAAATCACAAGTTTCCCACCAAAGAAAAGAAAGCAGAAGATGGGACTGTTTTTTGTTTGTTTTGATGGAATGTGGAAGTATTTAAGTGGAGCTAAATGATGAGAGAATAGACAATAAAAGAAAACTAAAGAAGAAGAAAGGTAACAAGAGAAGATAAGGAGGTGTCATCACACTTAATTTTTATTACATGATATATAATAGTGCTATATTTAACAGAAATTGCATATCAATATCTGAGATCAGCCTTTGTTAAGGTGTAGAGAAATGACAAAAGTTTTGTTAAAGAGTAGTTTGCAGTTTAGTCCTATAAAATTGGTGTAATATCAGAAGGTCCACCTTAACCGACACATGCATACCCAAAACAATATAAATAAATAAAAACCAAAAGAAGCATGGTAAAATTTATAAGATGTATGTCCTTACATATTTAATATTTATAGAAATATTTATATTGCATAAATTTGATGCATGTATCATTAATCTAAATTATAAATTATACCATAATTAACAAATCGAATTAGTTTAAGAATTAATTCTTATTCCATACATTTCAAAAAAAAAAACAACTCAAAATTGTGTTAAGATTTATTTATGTATTTAAATTCATAATTTTATACGTGTGGTATTTATAGAATAACATTACATTTTGTATCATTTTCACAATAAATGATTTGTCTCACATGCAATCTGAATTTAACTATTTGTCAATGAAATATCACAATATTTTAAATTTATGCTGCCCAACTAAACAAAAACACACTTTTATTTTATTAATTTTGTTTGTAAATTATTCTCACAATTGTATCCCAATTTGGAAATATTTGTTGTCCATAAAAAAGGTAAATTGATTATAAAAACTAATAATATTTTCAATTAAGGTTTAGTTAATTTCATTTCTCAAAAAAAAAAAAAAAAAAACTTTTTTCATTGTGCGGTCATTTAGTAACATTCATTCTTGAATGTAGAATTATGATTTATTATTTTCTCATATTAATTAACATTCCACTATTGTGTCACTTGCATGATTAATTAAATAATTAATTAAGGTTATGAATTTCAATTAAAAGAAGGCTGTATGAGTTTTTATTCATGTCTTTTAGGGGATTCTTTTGCCATATATTTCTTGAATAGGGGCAAATTGCAATTAACTATATATAAATAATAATCTCTCTTTTTAGCAAGTTGGTGATTACGTTATAATTATAAACAGCCAAAAAGAAAGAAAAAACTTGAGAATGACATGTCATTTAATTGATAAATAAGTAGGGATTAGATGGGACTTGAGAGGGATTTCAATAATAAAAGTTAGGAGTACTATGTGTCTCATATATCTACTTGTTTCACTCATTTTAAAGAATCAATTATATTTGCAATAATATTTTCTTTTTGGATTACACAAATGCTATTTGTGAGTAGTGTGAATGAGAACAAAATTACATCAACAAAATTATCAAATTAAATAATCAATTATCAATAAATATATCAAATATGTCTTCAATTCGAAAATCCAGCAACTATTTCTCGACGTGGAATACTGAAGACCACCTTGCAAAGTTATGTTGTCATATAATTTTAAAAAAATAATGTGGAATATATTTATCAAACACATTAATTGTATTCCTATTCAAATTTTCGTTTCTTTATCTCCAATTTATGCTGAATATTACCTTAATTAATTGACATTTATAGAATTTAATGAGAAATTTCTTTCTATAGATTCAAATCACAAAATAAAGTGTTAGCTAGGTTCAAGACTGTCTAGAAATATCGATTGATCTATATCTTAAAGAGATCTCGATGTAAAAGAGACCAATACCATCTTGTAAGTTCAGAAAGAAGATTTCACCGTCCGAGACGTTGAGTTATTGTTGTCGAATTTTCTTTCTATAGATTCAAATTACCAAATAAAGTGTTGGGTTTGAAGCGCCCTCAAGATATCGATTGATTCATATCTTGAAGAGATCTCGATATATACGAAAACTATACTATCTTGTAAGTT
Source organism: Leonotis leonurus (assembly GCA_026898415.1). Classification (NCBI taxonomy): domain Eukaryota; kingdom Viridiplantae; phylum Streptophyta; class Magnoliopsida; order Lamiales; family Lamiaceae; genus Leonotis; species Leonotis leonurus. The sequence continues at coordinate 267,607 of JAPKLX010000003.1, read as the reverse complement.
TAGAAAGAAGATTTCAGAGTCCGAGATATTGTTGTTGAATTTTTAAATTCAGATCATACCATATATTCATTCCGGTCCATTTTACTTGGCACGTTTTATTATTTTAATATACTAATATGGATATAAACCGTGTCAACTAAAGTAGGTTGGATGGAGTATTAATTAATGATATATTTGATATGAAATTGAGTAATTTATATAAAAATTTACCATCAGTTAAAAAAATGCACGGTTTGATATACATGAATATATCGAATTGAAACCATTACCAATTGTACAATTTTGAGTTCCACTTTTAAGATAAATTGTACTGAATTGATATTGACATATCATTACCACAATGAACGATCAATATTATTTAGATTTATTTTTTAAATTTTACAAAAAGATAAACATGTGTGATGTAATAAAACGAACCTTCCCTCTTTAGAGCAGCCATCAAATTTCTGTTACACTTTGTACGGTTTAGAAAGAGGGTATTTTGCAAAAATTATTTTTGTTCTGATGCTAAATTAAGTTTTAAAATTAAAGTATATTGATTTTTAAAATAAAAAAATAATTCCAAAGCAAATCGATATTATCATAATATATATATATAATGTTTTTACATTTATCAGAAATATAATGTTCTTGATTGAAATGTTAAAAACTTTAAATAAAATAATAAAAACTAGAAAAAAAAAAAAGAGGATGAAGAGATATATGACACGGTATACACTATATATAGTAAGAAAATTCCAAGAAAACTGATCATGTAGAAACATCAAGATTCGAGTAGAATATTGATATGCATGTATTAATTATTTTTAATAGCATTTAAATGGTGATTTTTTCTAGAGATGTAATTGAATTCATATTAATTTAATTTGAGTGCAAAAAATAGAATAAAAAATTAGGGAAAGAGAGTGTGGTGAATGGTGATGTAGTTTCACCATATATATTAAGAATTTAATATGCATAAATATTTATAGGCAAAGAACATACACAACTTTTTACTTTCAACCACTTTGTCACTCTAATTTTGGTTTTCTCTATTTATTCTCAAATGAAAAAAAATATATTTATAATCTTATGAAGCAAAAGCTAACATATGTGTCATGTGAGTCATGTTGAGACAACCGCTATACTGTTTGCGGTGGACATTAATTAATAAATCGTGATTGGTTAACGATATCATGTAATATGATAAAGACATATTAATCTTTATAATTTTGTGGTATTTTTATTGGTTTATTTTTTGTATTGAATAAATATTAAACATGTGGCAACATCTGTCATAACTATTCTATTGAATTCATAAGAGATTATAACAGTAATGAATTTTGACACATCAATTTGTGGCCTAACACTGATCATTTTGAATGTTTATATCTTACCATTTTGTTTAAATTATTTAAAGTGACTTTCCTAAAAGGCAAAAACAAAGATGAATAAATATGAAAGTTTTGTTTGTTGAGGGACTGTTATACTGTTTTGAAGCTAGTGGAAAGAGATACTACCAAAATAGCCAAATTGTTTGTGATGCTGAGGTGGACCAATGGTTGACCAGGTCAACTCCAATTATTAGTGGTATATAACTATATATATATATATATAGGATATAGATCATATACAAAAGGATTTTAAAGTAGGAAATAGGAAATAATCACAACCGTTTAAATGGATGATCGGACGGTTGAGATCTTGACCGAGTTTTTTCATTTTTAGCACGAAATAATCCCTTTTTTATAGTAATTAAGGGCAAATCAGTAATTTAATTGTTAAATGCATTGTTTTTAACTGTTAAATGCATTGTTTGTAACTATAAAATGCATTGTGAAAATGTAATTGAGTTATGCATTGCATTTAACTATTAAATGCATTGTATTTTGAACGCGTATAGGGAATGATTGATAACCGTCCACTTCAAATTTTACCAAAATAACCTTATGCATTGTTATACTACAATGCACGCGCGTTTTTTGTTTTAATCATGGCCGTCGGATTGTGTTGATTTAATGGCCCGGATGATTTCCTATTTCCTACTTTAATTTCACTTTATACTTGAACCACTCCCTATATATATATATATATATATATCTCAAAAAAACTATATATATATATATAATCAAAAGTTTTCAAATAATACTACTTTCTTTTTCGCATCATTGTATTGCACCCTAAGCATCCATTTCTGCACTAAAAGCAATAGAATCTCTGCTTTTATCCGTTACGAACATAATTTAATGTGATATGTCATATTAAGAAATTATTAATTATTAATAAAAATATATTAATTTTTATTTTTAAATTAATGTTTATTAATTAAAATATAATTAATATTTATTTAAAAAATAAAAAATATATTTATATGTTTATGTAGCATTACGTGACATTGTCGCATTAATCGTAGACATATTAAAGAATACACGTAGCAAATAGAGGAGTGTCTCTGGTAAAAGCAAAAGACTCAATTGTTCTAGAAGTATAGGGATGGAACCATAATTTTGAGTGGGAGTTTAAGATGGTTTTCTTGATTTAAAAGTATAGCAATTCAATTTTAAATAACTTATACAAATTGAATAAAGGGACCAAAGTACAACCTTGAGAAAATTATCATATATTCAACTACAAAAAAAATGAAAATAAAAAGGTAATTAATGTTCAAGATGCAGTTTATTAAAAGCCAGAAATTAAAGAATTTGTTTGATTAGTGTTAATATAATAAATTTATAATCTAAAACAAAATACACCAGAACAGATGGTGAAAATACTAAAATGACCTTTTGGAAGAGGAAGAAGATAAAAAAGAAAGAAAGAGGTAAAGCATAAGTGAGGGGTCAATTTAGCTAAGCATATTGAATAATTAAATGAGTTAATAGTGGCTTTGATGTTTAAGTTTTGTATGGAGCATTTTTCTAGAAAATTATGATTTAATTAAAAACAAATGCCTCTAAAATCTAAACTACAATATTTTACATAATATTAGTTAAAAATGAGAAAATTTGAAATTGATAATATGAAAATCATCTTTTATACTATAACTTTTTATTTTATGTGTGCACATAAAATAAACAATATTTAATGAGATGAAAAATCCTTCTTCTATCCACGAAAAGTGTACTTTTATTATCTATTTAGATTGTCTACTAAAAGTATATTCTTTTTTTTTAGATATGATCGCACAAAACACTCATTATTTTAAATTTTACATATTTTCTATTTCTTTTAAACTCGTGTCGACTTTTCAAAACACATTTTTCATGTAGGGATGAAATTATATAGTAATACTTCATATGTCCCACTTTAATTATTCCATTTAATTATAATAATACATTCATTTGAATATAAAATGAGACAATCGAAATGAGACGGACAAGTAGAAAAAAGTCATTCTCAAGGGCCTTCAACACTGTCGAGTGCTTAATGGGCCCATTATTGATACAGAAAATTTTTCTGGAGATCCAATGTATTTTGTCTTGTCTTATTAAGTGATTTTACTTTTTGTTAATTAAAATAATGCATTTATATATTAATTCATAATTGGATGGCCCCATTTACAGGTATATACTGCCGACTTGGATACTCGAACTAAGTCTTAATTAATTAAATATTTGCTATAAAAATGTGACTATTTTTCTAGAAGCTCCAATCGAACAAACGTTTTAAATATATTAATTAGAGTTAACTGAAACCTAACCTACACATAAAATAAGGGTTTGCATATATGCACATTAAATTTGATATTTAAAATGCTGAAAAGGTGTCGTGCTAGTATAGGATTGTAAACGAGCCGAGTCAAGTCGAGCTGAATATTAGCTGATTCGAATTCGGCTTGTGTAAATATTAGAATATTTGAGCTCGTCTCGAGCTTTTGGCTGATTGATCGAGCTTGATTTGATGTCTAATCATCGAATTTGAGTATGGCTTGTGTTTTACTTGATAATATGTCTTTGAGCTCGTAAAGACTCAATTTATTTATTGTATCATTGGCTGGATTTAGACTCGTGTTATGTGTCGATTAAATGAACCTCAAAATATTAGTCATTATATTATATTAGCTTATATATATTTGCATCATATATATTACAGAAAAATATCATCAGTCCACAACAAGCACATTATAATATTAATTACGAATATATTAAGTTTTAAATATAATTTAAATAAAAATTGATATTTGTTGTTGATTGAAATAGAATTCATTGGGAGACACATCTCATTCATATCCATTCCTCACCCAACATTCATTTAATTTCTTTCTTACAATCTTTGTCATACTCCAACCTTCCACTCATTATTCGAGTCAAAAATATAACAAATATATATTCAAAACTTTAAATATACATATAACAATATATATACTCCAATATTTTCCATTTAAATTGAATGACACAACCCAAAATTAACTATGGAATTTTGAGTGATTATAATTTTTAAAAATCAAATTTGGCTACGAAATTGAAATTATTTTGTTTTATGCATCCATTTACAAAACCATAACAAACTTCTCAAGCTTATCCACAACACAATTATGAGGCATGATACATTTTTGATTTTATTTCTATTTTCTTGTTCTGTACATGCATGGAGTTTGTGTAGGAAGTGATAGAGAAAGCATTAATGGAGCCAAACCATGTATAGGTAAATTTGTTTTTAAAAATTAGGTAACTAAGCTAACAATTAATATCAGATGAAATATTATAATTAAAATAAAATAAAAAAAAGTAATTTGACCTTCATTTTAATATAATTGTATTGTTTGTAGAGTTGCCAAAATATGGTACGATCAATCATGTAATTCATTGAACAAGAAGAAATAGATTCTTTGATGAATATTAATTTTTTATATAAAAATTATATTAAAATTGAATATCTTCCCGAAGTCTCTCCAGTTTAATGCAACCATATTTCATGTTTGATTTCGGCTCGTTTACTCATTGATCCAAATTTATAACATCATTTTTCTAATTTAGCTAAATAACTACACAAAATAAATTTATACACATTTGCAGTATATAGATAAGGTGTTAGGTGAGTTTTAAACTTGATACCTTATACCTTAATTATTTATTTATAGAAACTATATTATCACGTCAGTTTGTTAAGTTGTGTTTGCTGTGAATAGAAGAGATAATAATAGTTTTGAAAAATTTATAAAAATTAGTACTTTCTTCGTTTCAATAAGTATGACATAATTTATATTCATTCGAGTGCATTAAAATAATAAATTGTGTGGAAGTACTATTAAATTGAAAATGAATATATTTATATTATATTATATATCATATCATATACATAGACAAGGAATCTCTTACACAAACACAAAAAGAAAAAGAAAAAAGAAATATAAAAATACGAGACGAGTTCAATTAGGGCAAATAGCCCTAAAACCACATCAAAATTAATACTTTTCTGCGGCGAATTTGCCCTCAGAATTTCAAGATTTTACACCACCGTCTCTATCACGAATCCAATCATCACTGTTCTTGCAAGAGACCCGTTATCGCACCCGACCCGGATGGGGTTCGCGCCCACCAACTGAAACTCAGTCATTCATTGAGTAAAAATCTGATCTTTTGATTTTTCAGTAGAATCGCTTCTTTGATTTCATGAATAAGTGGGTATCTTTTCTTTAGTGTGATCTTTCAGTAACTTGATCTTGATGGTTATATGTTTATGAGGCTCAATAAAGTTGTTCCCCATTTTTTTGAGCTCATTTGATGATTGCATTTGTCAAAAGATGGATCTTGATTCTTGATTGATTTTTGAGCTTTATGCTATATAAGTTTTCTTTTCATTTGAAGATTGTTCCTTGGAGATTGTGGTTTATAGAAATCTTGTTGATTTGAGTGATCTATGGTGGATTTGTGTTGAAGTATTTGGGTTTTACTGGTTGCCTTTTTTGTTGAATTCTGGCTTTCTTGATGCATTTGATGGTTGTTTCTAAATGTAAAATGGTGTTTAGAAGAGGGGGAAATGATGGCTTTTAAAATGTGAGTGTGGTGCAAAAATGGCTGAACAAGGCTTATCTGTGGTGTCGGATGCGAATGCGGTCGTTCCTCCCGGAGACGAGGAGATCTATGCCCCGGCATCTGCATCTATGGCGGGTCCAACGTTGGCGGTCGGGCAGGAGTTCCAAGATGTGGACACTTGTAGGAGAATGTTGAAAGATATAGCTATAGCCCTGCATTTCGAGATCCGGATAGTGAAATCCGATCGGAGTAGGTTCATAGCCAAGTGTTCCAAAGAGGGATGCCCGTGGCGCATCCACGTTGCAAAGCTTCCGGGAGTTCCCACGTTCACCGTTAGAACGCTGCACCCGGAGCACACGTGTGAAGGGGTTGAGAATCTTCACCATCAGCAAGCATCGGTGGCTTGGGTCGCACGATCCGTGGAGGCACGGATAAGGGATAATCCGCAGTATAAGCCGAAGGAGATTTTGCAGGATATTCGTGATCAGCATGGGGTTGCTGTCTCGTATATGCAGGCGTGGCGTGGGAAGGAACGAAGCATGGCTGCACTGCACGGGACGTATGAGGAAGGCTTTAACCTCCTTCCTGTTTATTGTGAGCAGATAAGGAAGACTAATCCCGGCAGCATTGCGTCGGTTGTTGCTACAGGTCAAGAGAATGCATTCCAACGGTTATTTATAGCTTATCGCGCTGCGATTTACGGATTTATTAATGCTTGCCGTCCTCTTTTGGAACTGGAGAGAGTCCATCTCAAAGGGAAGTACTTAGGCACATTACTCTGTGCTGCTGCTGTTGATGCCGACGATCAAGTGTTTCCATTAGCGATCGCTGTTGTCGATGTGGAAAGTGACGAGAATTGGATGTGGTTCGTTTTGGAGCTGCGTAAGCTTCTCGGGGTGAACACAGAAGCTCTACCTCGGCTCACAATACTCTCCGAAAGAACATTAGGTATGGTGGAAGCCGTCCTAACGCACTTCGCTAACGCGTTCCATGGTTTCTGCATGCGATTCATCAGCGAGAACTTCCGTGATACGTTCAAGAACTCGAAGATGGTGAACATATTCTGGAATGCTGCTTACGCACTCACAGCAAACGAATTCGAAGCTAAGATCTCTGAACTGGTTCAGATATCACCGGACGTTTTGCCTTGGCTGCACCGTTTCAACCCTCAGCTATGGGCCGTGGCCTACTTTGAAGGCGTACGCTACGGCCATTTCATGCTAACAATCACGGAATTCCTCTACACGTGGGCGCTCGACTGCCACGAGCTCCACATAGTGCAGGCGATGGAGCACATCCGCCACCAGCTAGCGTCATGGTTCCACGAGCGTCTCGACGCAGGAATGCACCTCACCTCAATCCTCGTCCCCTCCGCCGAAAAACGCGTCTCCGAGGCCATATCCGACGCCCGCTGCTACAAGGTGCTACGTGCAAACGAAGTCGAGTTCGAGATCGTCTCGTCCGAGAGGACAAACATAGTGGACATAAGGAGCCGAGACTGCTCGTGCCATCGCTGGCATCTCTACGGCCTCCCTTGCGCGCACGCGGCTGCAGCTCTCATCTCCTGCGGCCAAAACGTGCACTTGTTCGCGGAGCCCTGCTTCACGGTCCACAGCTACCGCGAGACCTACTCGCAGATGATACACCCAATACCCGACAGAAGCTTCTGGAAGGAGACGGTGGAGAGCAGAGGTGGGGACGACATGATCGCCATTCGGCCTCCGAAGACACGGAGGCCTCCCGGGAGGCCGAAGAAGAAAGTGCTGCGGCTAGAGAGCTTGAAACGGCCGAAGAGGGTGGTGCAATGCGGGCGGTGTAGAGTGTTGGGGCACTCTCAGAAGAAGTGCACACTGCCTATGTGAAGTGAAACTCTTGGTTTTTGTAATAATTTTTGTTGCTTTGTATGCATATTATATGTGTAGTTATTTTATTATGCAAAGGAGTTAGGGTTTTAGAAATTAGGCCTATGGTGACATTTACTATTATCACATGTCACTCTTGTTATGATTAATCTACTTATATTACATAACTCTAGAATATTCTACTATTTCTTGTCTCTACATTGTAATAGAATTACAATATCTCCCTCCAAGGTGTTGAATGTTCATCATCAAGAATTTTCAAGGCTGTGTTTTCTTGTTTATAGTTGTTCCATTTTTACCGAGTGTAATAGTACAAAACTGCACTTAAATTATTTGTAAACTTAATATTGTCAGGCTCGAGTCAGATACATTTGAATGTTTAGAGGTTCGAGCTCGGTTTGAGTTTTGTAAACCAAGTTTGAATTTGACTCGATAAATACAAATTAAGCTTGAGTTCGGTTTGTCCATTGTTCGATTTAATAGTGGATTCGAACTCGAGCTCAAAATTGACTTGAGTTCAAGTTCGCTAGAAAGCCCGTTTATTACATTATTTGAGTTTGAAGTTTGCATATTAATTGTAGAAGTTTGTGAATGGTCTCGTATATAAACTTTGCTAAATCTTTAAAGTTCGTGAATATACTTATTAACAAGGTTCACAAACTATTCTAAACTTGACTCGCTAAAATTAAATTTGAACATATTTAGAAATTTTTGAAATCAAATATCATTAGATTCGAGTTTAGCTGCAAAAAATAAACTCAATATTATGCTCAAATTTGTTATAAATAAGCAAATATTGATGCAACTTTTATCAAAGGGGATTCTATTTAATTCATGAGTAATTCGATTCACTTAGTACCCTATATATCATTATATCACCTCGAACTACAAACTCTATAAATTAAAATATTATATCTACTTTTGGTTGATAAGTGAGTCTAATATTGAAAGAATCAATGCTTCAACATATGTTGTGCCCACATATACAAAGTCACGTGCATGCATGGGGTCACGTGGTACATATACATGTACATATATGTATAATTAAACATTTGTATAAATTACTATATACATGCATGTGCTTGTGTGTTCACATTTAGCATTCAAGATATGTCTGAAATTGACTGAATTGGATTTTCAAAGGAAAGCAACTTTTTATGGTATCTATAATTCCTTTTGAGAAGTCAACAATTCCCTAAATTCTCATAAAAATGTATTCTTTTAATAAACATTGCTTCTTCTATGGATAAGATCTCCACTTCATTTTCCCCTTTCAATAATTATCCTTTTTATTATTCTACTCATTTCAAATATCCATCTTTTATTGAGGAGATTTATTAGGTCCCATTTAGATTACCAAGATATTACAATTTTATGGTTATTTATAAATATTGAGAATTATATAAGGTGATAGATATATTATCATGATTCATCTATATAAGTCAATGTCATGATCAGGTGAGAATTGGGTACTCATTTCGAAAATTCGTTAGTTTTGAGGTTACGATTTCGATTCCGATTTCGATCCCGTTTGAAATTTCCACAATCTTAAATTTTAAAATGGGAAATTTTAATTCTGATTTCAGATGCAAATTTTCCGAATGTCTTAAATTTTCTGAACGGAATGAAAAAAATCTTGAATTTAGAAAATTAAATTTGTAACTGAAACTATTTTGAGAAACTGGAATCGCCCTATTACGCACTCCCAAGTTTCAATTTTCTAAAACTCAAGTTTCGCTCTTGAAAAATTCAGAATTCAGTTGGGACAAGAATTTCCTAAATTCTAGTGGCAAATTCTGACTCCTATAAGTCAGGTATATATATATATATATATATATATTAAAATGCATTATAATTAATTAAAATTAATAAAACTAAAAACTAACAAAACCCTATCCAAGAATAAATATTTTTTACATGACATATGAGAGATATTTTTTACATGACATATGAGAGTTAGTGTTACGGTAAATATGGTATTTTTGTACTCAATAATATTGACATTAGTTAAACAATATGTACGTAGAGATGATAATTGTATTACGTACCTAAATTTGGATATAGTGGAATAATCAAATAGGAAAAAGTTTCCCACTAATTAATTATAGTGTTTTTTTTCAAGATGCTATTCAAAGAAGACCACATATCATTTCTAATATTATAATGAAAAGTTCTCTACGGCGGAATTAAAGCATATTAAGAATATTTGTAAATAAATAAATACTATAAAAAAGATTTGGAACAATTACTTTTCCATATATTATGAAACTACAAGGAATTTTTGCATTAAATAATTAGTAAGAAATATTATAATATGTAAACTTGACCCACAATTCATTAATTAAAAGCTTATTTTATTTATATAATTTAGACGTGAAGAATGACGAAATGCCCACTTTTCTTTAATTACAATTAAAGAGGTCAACATATATAGCATGAACATGAGTGTTATTCTAATTTATATATATTATTATTACGTGTTAGAAAGGAAAAATCGAAAAAACAAAGGTGCCCTATTTTATTAATGATGTGACGTACACCTCGTGAAGCATGATGTATATATCATGTATGCATCCAATAATAATAAGTATTGAAACCTAACTCCCACCTCATAATTAATGTAAGCCTATTATATTATTTTCTATTAGTCTAATATGGGCAAGTTGTTTGTGTGCCATCCAAATTATTAATGCTATTCAACTAAGACTACTTTCCTCTATGAATTATGAAGTAATAAAACAAATATTGGACTCTAATAATTCAAACCTAATGATGGCCTATAACTAAGTAGCATTTTCCTTAAACTACAAAGTCTTGTTAGTTAATTCAAATTCAACCAACAATTTGAATGCCACAATACTTTTATAAGATTTTACCATACATACTCAGCTATGTTAACAAACATGTTCGAATTCATATACAATCGAGCTTATTATCTGATTTGTTCACGAACTTATTAGTCAGGTTATTCAGTAGCTTATTAATCGAGATATTGACGAACAAATTAATCGAACTGCTCACAACCCTATTGATTGAACTGTTTTTTCGGGTTAAAAAAAAACAAGTTCATGTTTGGTCACAAAATGAGCTTGAACAAATTAATTGAATTCGAGCCGAACTCGAACTCGACAATTATGTCTTAAGTGGAATTGAAATTGAATGCCAAAACTCAAATCGAACTCAAAATAGAGGATTGTTTGAGTATTTGTGTGTGAACATGATTTATGATAGTAGAGGATATATGTATTATGTGAAAAAATCGAACATCATCACCTCCAAATGTAATGCAAACTGCTCTTGCCCTAATAGAAAAGGTATTGATCAGAGAGGGACATCAAACGCTGTCGTATTGTCTACGTGGGATGACGGGTTCTTACACCCTTCCCTGCTTTCCTCACCTTATGTGGATATTGAGATGTTTTGATAATAATAAAAAAGTAATTTAATGTTAATGTAATCCAATTTAAAAAAAAAAAAAAAAGTAAGGAATTTAAAGTGATTATGTATTGGAATAAAAACATTAAAAGATTTAATTATTGAACCATAATTTAATTTATATACTCTCTCCGTTCCGCTAAAAATGATCACGTTTTCTTTTTGGATTGTCTCTTTAAAATACATCTTTCTTACTTTTTAACACACAAAACTTTACTTTCTTAATCTCACTTGTGGCCGCTTTTAGGGGACGGGGAGTATGTGATTACAAAATCTCACACACACAGTTTCTTTCCCTAGGTGGCGTAGGTGGGTGGGTGGGTGGGTTAGTTTGGATCTATAAATCAAAAGCTCTTCAACAATGGACTTTTTTTTCCTCTTCCTCCATTTTTCCCACCCTCTCTCTCTCTCTGCAATCTCGCCGGCCGCCTCTCACGCCTATATCTTCCTCTTCTTCCATTCCTCCAAATTCATATCTGTATACCCACATATATACCTCCAAGGTCTGCTCTTTCTCTCTCTTGATCTCTCTTATGAAAGAGATTTAGATCTGCTGCGCCCTTCACATATTGTTGACTTGTTTCAGACACACTTTGAGAAACTGATTCTCCCCTTTAAATTTTTCCGCGCCACCCTGTTTGAGTTTTTGTGGGTTCAGATTTTCCAACAATTTTCAGCTGTGTTTTCTGAGTGGATCTTGCTGTGTTCGTCTTGTCATTCAATTTCATAATGTGGGTTCCCCTCTTCCCTTTTTCCCACTTCAGTTTCTTCGCAAAGATTCAATCTTTACATAATTTCAGAAACATTTTATGATGCAACCTTTGCGTTGTTGAATATAACTTTCTTGCTTTTTTGTGTTATGTTATTTTAAATGTTGATGGTGGGTAGTGTTTCAGTTTCCCTAGTTGAGGTGGGGTATCCATCTATTTATTATCACCTTTTGAATAAGTGCATTGAGTTGGACTCGATAATAAAGAACTTGTTTTTGCACATTAATAAAGTTATTAGGAGATTCGATTTCTTGCCGTTTCAGAAAATTTCAGTTGTATACATGATTATGGAAGTTTGGGTAGCTCCATTTTCCTTTCTATGTTTACTTGGATAAGGATGTTGATCATATGGAAACCTTTGGTCTTTTATTCTGATTTATATTCTTGTTGGATAAGATCAGATCATTTTTGTTTTGGTAATTAGTTGTTTTCCTTTTTGTCTTTACTTCTTTCTTACTGGATCAATTCCTGTGGAGTGTTATATCTTTATTGTCCATTATCAATGATTTTTCATTATTGATGCACGTGCTTTTGTTTATCTGTTTCTGCATCATGTTCTAACAGTATGGTTAACTTAGAATGTAAGAAGTATTGTTTAAAAAATCCAGTTCTCGACACACACACACTGCTACACTTGCTTACTAGTTGTATTGTGTATTTATGTCTACGTCTCTTATTCTTTGTGATTCTTGATGATACAGAAGTACTTGTGTGGGAATTTGTGAAAGAGCATGGATGGTTTTAAGGTTGTTCTTGATGGTGCGAAAGAGTCAGGACTTAAGAATGTGAGTTCCCACTGCTCGATATCTGAAATGGATGACTATGATCTGTCGAAGCTTCTCGAGAAGCCCAGGCTGAACATCGAGAGGAAGAGATCATTTGATGAGAGATCACTGAGTGAGTTATCAGTTGGTTTGTCGAGGGCTTTTGATAATTACGAGAGTGCATATTCACCCGGGCGGTCAGCATTGGACACCCCTGCCTCGTCCGCTAGGAACTCGTTTGAGCCACATCCAATGGTTGCGGATGCTTGGGAAGCCCTCCGGCGCTCGATGGTGCACTTCCGTGGCCAACCAGTCGGCACCATTGCTGCTTACGATCATGCTTCGGAAGAGGTCTTGAATTACGATCAGGTATTGATGTCGGAAAGCAATTGACACGTGAAAATCTATGCTGCATAACTGATAGTATCTTTTCTTGAATGCGATTTGCACTTATTGCAGGTGTTTGTTCGAGATTTTGTGCCGAGTGCGTTGGCATTTTTGATGAATGGGGAGCCAGATATAGTCAAGAATTTCTTGCTGAAGACTCTTCAGCTTCAAGGTTGGGAAAAACAAATCGACAGATTCAAGCTCGGTGAGGGAGCCATGCCGGCTAGTTTCAAAGTACTTCACGACCCCGTTCGCAAGACGGACACAATAATAGCTGATTTCGGTGAAAGTGCTATCGGAAGAGTGGCGCCCGTCGATTCTGGTTTCTGGTGGATTATTCTCCTCCGAGCATACACAAAATCCACGGGAGACCTTTCTCTGGCCGAAACACCCGAGTGCCAAAAGGGGATGAGACTTATTCTGGCCTTGTGCCTGTCTGAAGGCTTCGACACGTTCCCAACGTTACTCTGTGCTGATGGCTGCTCAATGATCGATCGAAGAATGGTGAGATATCTTATAATTCTCTTGCTACTACTCTTAATGCTGAATTGATATGCAGATGAAATTAAAACACTTTAAGAGTTTGAACATTCTTGATTTTGGGAAACGTAAATGGATTACAAAATATCGACAGTGATAAGAATCGTGTTCGTATCGAACGTTTCTTTATTTCGTTAAATGAGCTAAGATTAGAAGTCCAAGTTTGCTTTTACTTAATATTTGCTTGCGTTCATATGCAGTTCTGTCGATTTCTGGTTGTTTTCGTTAGTTCTATATATATTTTTCGGGGATTGAGTTAAAAAATTTAGAAAACTTGGGATGAATGTGGTGAATGATGCTGTTTGAAGTCAATTGAATGAACATAATTGCATGTCGAACATCTGTCGAAGAAATGCATGTATTTATTTGAAATCCACAATTTGATAGGGAATCTATGGCTACCCGATCGAGATCCAAGCACTGTTCTTTATGGCTTTGCGGGCTGCTCTGTCCATGTTGAAGCATGATGCGGAAGGGAAGGAGTTCGTCGAGAGGATAGTGAAGCGTCTCCATGCCATGAGTTATCACATGAGAAGTTACTTTTGGCTCGACTTTCAACAGTTGAACGACATATATCGGTACAAAACCGAAGAGTACTCTCATACTGCTGTCAACAAATTCAACGTGATTCCCGATTCGATCCCCGACTGGGTGTTCGATTTCATGCCGACTCGTGGTGGTTATTTCATCGGAAATGTTAGTCCGGCGAGGATGGATTTCAGATGGTTTGCACTAGGTAATTGCGTCGCCATATTGTCATCTCTCGCCACTCCCGAGCAAGCTTCTGCCATTATGGATCTGTTCGAGGAAAGATGGGAGGAACTTGTCGGAGAAATGCCTTTGAAGATATGTTACCCTGCTATTGAAAGTCACGAGTGGCGAATCGTGACTGGATGCGATCCGAAGAACACGAGATGGAGTTATCACAACGGAGGTTCTTGGCCAGGTGTGTCGTCGTTCTCTTGTTTTTCACTACTCGTTCTTATATCTGTTGCGATCCATGCCTTACATAAGCTTAGATTGATAAAGGATACGTATATTATGTTAATCAGCCTCATATTTTCATCGATTGAACAATTATACATTTTCTCGAATTCTATGAACCGTATCATTCAAAGTAAACGTTAGTTTGAAAGTCGTATGCTTGGTGATACTTTATAACTAGTTCGAAACGAACTCCGGATTTCCAAGATTAGTCACTTAAAACGACATTCTGTCGCCATACTAGTATCCAAACTACGAACATATGGTTCGATATCCGATCAAACGGATTAGCCTATGCTGTTGCTGAACACTTTTGCATCTTTGAAACAGTGCTTCTATGGTTGCTAACGGCAGCCTGCATCAAAACGGGACGCCCACAAATAGCAAGACGAGCGATTGATCTTGCAGAGAGCCGTTTGCTCAAGGACAGCTGGCCTGAGTACTATGACGGGAAGCTAGGAAGATACATTGGGAAGCAAGCAAGAAAATACCAGACGTGGTCAATTGCAGGATACCTCGTGGCGAAGATGATGCTGGAGGACCCTTCGCACTTGGGCATGATCTCCCTCGAAGAGGACAAGCAAATGAAGCCCGTGCTGAAGAGATCCTCGTCGTGGACTTGCTGAAGGGAAACGAATCGATCCGATACCGAGAGAGGTGGAAAGCATAAGGTGAGACGGCCATTTTGTTTTGTAATAACTTATAATCAAGAAGAGAGTATGGATGCATGTAATTCTTTGGCGATTTCTCTCTTGTTTGTAGGCTGTTTGGTTCAAGATTTGCTTGTACATTACTGTCTAGCAAGACTTTCTTCTTCTTCTCCTTTACAAATAAAGAAAGACATTTTGATATATGTTATTTCTCAATTTGGAGATTTTGTTGTTTGTATTAATTAATTAATGTATTTTGCCCTTTTATTTTGATTTGTTATTCTTCTGTTTTCCATTTTTATTTTTTCATCTTTAAAAGGATTTTACATACATGTGATGAATGATACTCATTATTCTATCTCATTATATATATTTTATTTCAAATAAAATTGTGAGAATTTTTTAGTTAAAACATGACATAAATAGCGGAACAGAGACATAAATAGCAAAACAGATGGAGTAACTATATTTGTTGAAAATACATTTATCTTTTACTAAGAAATATTAGTAGTACCTTTTTATTTTTTGTTTAATTTTGCCTTTTATTTTGTTTTCCATTTCTATTTTAAAATGTAAGTAATAAATATTTACTATATTTGTTAAAAATTAAATTATCTTTTTTTCTAAAAAATTAGTAGAATTCATGATTCCCCTTATAACAAAAAATTGAAAATAGATGCTCATCACAAATAAATAAAAAATAAAATGTAAACCATATTTTATGTATATCACTCTTTTAATTTTAAGATTTCCTTTTTCTTCTCCTTTCCATTTTTATTTCTTATGCTAGGCTTTAAAACAAATATAATATATTTAGTATTATAATTCATGATTTTCTTACAACAAATAGTTAACAATACATGCTTATCACAAATTAAAAGAATACTAAATAAATTATATAATATTATTGATTTCTATTTTAAATTTTCAAGATCTTAATTTTCTTGGAAAACCCCTTAATTGCGCACATGGATTTGAAGTTTAACTACACGTGGAATATAAAATTGTGATATTATTCGGATTTATCAATGGAGTAAATTAGGGACCCAATTTTTTTTTTCATATTAATGAATAATAAAAAAAGAAAATGTGGAGTTAGGTAGGGTTAGTGTAGGGATGAGCTGTGTAGTTTTGTTGCAATGTGTTTGGCTGAGCTGTCTATCCTTTGCTTTTGCCTCAAAGAACTTAGACTCATTTATTCTAACTTCTGATTTGTCATCTTCATTGGTCCACCTATCTCTCTCTACTTTCCTTCATTCATGTAATGACAGCCTTGAATTTGGGGTGTAAACGAGTCGAGCCAGTCAAATTCTGATTTGTTCGGACTCGACTCGTTAAGATATTTATGTGCTCAAGTTCGATTCGATCTTGATTTGAGCTTTATTTGGTGGTTGAGCTCAGCTCATCACATGATCATATACTCGACTTGCCAAAAGCTTTTATATGCGTTCAAGCTAGAGTTCAGACTAATTCGCACATTTGTTAGCTATTAGCGGAAGTAACATATATATTATATCGACTTTTACATGATATTACATTCATAAATTGAATGTATAATAGGGATATATTAGGTAATGCATATTTTGTAAATAAGACACTTTTAGTATAATTAAGATTAAAATCATAAGTTGTTTTATATATTTATCAGGCTCGTATGCACATGCTCGTGAATATGCTTGATTGTACACGAACTCAAGCATGTTTGTTAGCCCACCAAGTGAGGCTCGAGTTCGGATGAAAAAATTATCTATCTCGTTTTGAAGCTCGAACTCAACTCATCTAATATCGAGTTAAGTTTTGAAAGAGTTTTTCTCGAGTCGAAGTATGAAGATCTAACGAATAGTTTTGTTCGATTATATACGATACATATAACGCTATACATCTTTATAGAAAAAGATGGTTATCTATCATGTAATAACTATTATGATTTTTTTTTATACTATCTAATATTTTTATTCAATTAAATAATCTTTCTACTTATTTGTCAATATTCCAATAATAGCTTTAAATATGGTATTATGATATAAGATTAATCTTAAATTTGAAAAGAAAACACAAAAGGATTGGTGCCATCACAATAGTCATTATCAACAGCTTATACTATACATTACTTAATGAATGAGAAATGCTAGAAAACTAGTCATCCTAATCTATAATACTAAAGAAAATATTTGTTGGATTAGAAAATTAGTAAGTGAAAGCAAAAAAAGGTAGACAAAGACTTTAGCCTAAAGTTTTGGTTGAGAATGTCTCCTAATTCTCATTTTTTTCACTCTCTTCTAAACTTTTAAATTTTAAATCTTCATGTATATATCTTTATAGCCGCCTTAATCATCATGCAATTCTATTGCAATTATTAATATGAAAATCATATCACTTTTATTTTAGGATCAAATTTAAAACTAACCACTATAATAAACATTAATTAATTAATAATAATAATAATAATAATTTAATTTTAAATTAACTACAAATATTATTGCAATTTTGTTTTTCGTATAAATAGAACGAATTAGTGTCACGAAGCCAGCTAGGGGGCAGAGGGGGGCAATGCCCCCTCTGAGATTTTGAAATTTTGCAGAACTGTTCTTGTAATTTTAATCTATATCATTCACAAAAAAATATATACATTAAAATAATTAATTAGCCCCCTTCTGTACTAAATTTCTGGCTTCGCCACTGCATATCGTTATTTTCATATTTAAAGAAAAATATATAGTTTAAGACGAACAGTACGAATGAGAGTCTCTCGGCCCCCTTTGTTCATTTAAAATATATAGAATGACTTTAAAAAACTACAAAGGTTATATTATATATATAGTATATGTATGTTTAAAGATACATTTATTTATTTAATAAAATGAAACATAAAATATACAATTCAAACTAAAATAATGATAATAATAATAATAATAATAATAATAATTTTGACTTGTAATCTGTTATTTATTCTTATTATTTAAAAGAAATGAGGACAAAGTGTCAATTTCCAATAATTTATTCATAATAAATAGAGTGTGAAAGTGGGAATTTTCCAAGAAACGAACACCGTCAAAAAAAGCACACAAAAGCAACATCAACTTTTTATTTATTCTTTACTATATTCTATTGTTTTTATTTTGTATACACGTTTGGGTGCAAATACAATTTTAATTTAATTAGGATATATAGATGTTTCCTATATATTAGTGACTATAGTAGTCATAGTTAAAATGGTAGTTGTTATTACACAAAAAATGTCCTATTTTGATCTTGTTAATGACCAGATAGTCTTTAATTATACTAAGGACGTTGGAATTTGACTTCGAGTTTTTGAGTTGTTAATCGAGATCAACATGTGCATCATTCGATAATATTGCTATTGAGATTGGACTCGAATTTGACTTCGAGTTTTTGAGTTGTTAATCGAGATCAGCATGTGCATCATTCGATAATATTGCTATTGAGATTGGATTCGAATTTGACTCTTGATACACATATTAATGATTTTCAAGCTTGACTTCTTAATGACTCGATTTATATTTTGCATCTAGATTCATGTTCTAGCTCGAACGAAACTTCATGAATAGACTTAGTAACATACTCATGAGCAGAGGAACCAAGCATCATCTGACTCGAATTCAGCTCGATGAAAATATTGAGCTCGGAATGCGCTTTTTTGTTAAAATAATTAAATATCGAATAATTTGTTAGGCGCTCAGTTAATTTATATTCATATTATTCATATCCCTTACATTGTAAATTCATGACAACATTTGCATAACCAAATTTTCATTGCCATATTTAAAAATTGGTAATGTGATCCTTAACATATTTGACACATAATGAATCAATGATTAGAAATAATGATAAAAATCACTTGTCCATCCACTATTTGAATTTATTTGAACATTCCTTTTGGGAACATAATGCATAATTGAAGTGGAATGGTAAGAAAAATAAATGGATTAAAAAGGATATTTTGGAGCCAGCTAAACTGCACTGTTGATAAAATAGTAAAGACCCCAGTTGGTGGGGCCCATCCCCCTCTCTTCTATATTTCCATTACATTACATTTATTCATCCTTTGGTAATTGGTATTGGTCCCCACTTGCCTCCACCACCTTTGTGGGCCCTCTCTCTGCCTCCCTTCCTTCTATCTTCTCTTCTTCTCTCCAAAGACAGCAGTCAACCACAAAGCAAGATAGAAAGAAAAGAAAAGAAGAGGAAAAAGAGATTGATTGCCCCCACCAATTCCTTCCACTTCTTGTCTTCAATTCAACTCCCTCTCTTGATCTTCAATTGCATGATTGCAGCTATTTGTGAATTTTCTTGAAAAAACATAGCACTCACCTTAGAAAAATACCTCAAAATAAAAACACAACCATCTCCTCTTCTCTCCTCTTCCAAGAAACAAAATGGAATTTATGGAGACACACACCAAAAATCAAGGAGGAAATCATTCCAACTCAGAGCCACCCTCCTCCCTCCAACTCCACCACCACCACCTCCACCACCACCAAAGTCAAACCGAACCCGGTTCTGGGTCCGGGTCCGGTCCAACCCCACCCCCTCTTGGAGGTCCATTCATGGGCTCCATCTCCCTCCAACAATCAAGAAACAACTTACCCCACTCCCCTCCTTCCTCCTCCTCCGCCCTCGTCCCCGTCGAAACCCCTACCAACAACAACAACGCGGCTAGTACTACCAAAGCACTGGCCGCGAAGAAGCCGTCCAAGGACCGCCACACGAAGGTGGATGGGCGCGGGCGGCGCATACGCATGCCTGCGCTCTGCGCCGCCCGCGTCTTCCAACTAACGCGCGAGTTAGGCCACAAGTCCGACGGCGAGACGATCGAGTGGCTCCTCCACCAGGCCGAGCCGGCCATCATCGCCGCCACCGGGACCGGCACGATCCCCGCGAACTTCTCCACGCTCAACGTCTCCCTCCGCAGCAGCGGCACCACCATCTCGGCCCCGCCCTCGAAGTCGACACCCCTCTTCCTCGGCGGCGCCGGCATGCTCGGCTTCCACCCCCACCAGAGCCCGCACTACGGCCAAGAACCGGACCACGACAACAACACCTACCACCTCAAGAAACGGTTTAGGGAAGATGCCTCCGGCGCCACCTCCCCTAAACCGGGGCGGTCTGATAGCGAACCGGGTTCTGAGCACAAACCCGGTTCGAGCTACATACCGGCACCAGCTATGTGGGCAGTGGCTCCCGCCACCGCCAATGTAGGCAATGCCTTCTGGATGCTCCCGGTGACAACAGGGAGCACGACTGCCACTGCTGCTGGACAGCAGGAGTGGCAGTACAAGACCACATCCACGCAGCGGCTCGGGGGATTCGAGTTCCCCGGAGCCGGGCGGTTCAGCCCGGTTCAACTCGGCTCAATGGTGCTGCAGCAACCGGTTCAGCAGCTAGGGTTGGAGACAAACATGGGGATGTTAGCCTCTATGAATGCTTATAACAATAACAACAACAGCCACAACAGCAGCAACAACAACAGCAGAATCGATTTAGGCATGAATTTAGAGCACCAGCGCCACCACCACCAGAATCAGCAGCAGGAAAGCGACAGCGGCGACGAAACGGCCAAAGATTCACAATAATACCCTTCAAGAGGTTCTTGCTCGTATTATTCTTACCCTCTTTTTATTCTAGCTAAGGTAAAAAAAAAATCAAGATTTGTGTGCATATCTTTTTTTTACTGTTGTTGGCTTTGTTAAGTATTTTACTTTTCACCACCTGTCTTCATATGATTTTCTTGAATTAGGAAAGGTAGCATTATTTGGAAGCAACAAATTGAGGATGTTGGGATCGAAGTAGAAAATTGCGGGATTTGTGAATTTTGTATTATTTATTAATTTGGCAGTAAATTATTCAGTGCATGCAGAGAATTCTTGAAATTTGTGATATTGTTTATGTAGTGGTCACTGTACTCATTCATTCTGTGCTGAAAAAATGGAAAGGGAGTGAGTAATCTGTGATTGGAGAAGAGGAGAAGTGCACTATAATTGCTTTGACTTTTATTTTATTTATTTTGCTTACGTGGAATTTTATTTATGAATAAAGAGAAAAAATGATTGTTTAGCTTATCTGGAACATTGTGGATACCATTCATGCCGACACTCTGTTTTCTCTCTCTACCTGCAAATATTTATTGTTACTGTCTAGTATTTTATTAATTTCCATTCATTTGGAATACTTGTCTAGTTTTTCAACAAAATTTTGCAAGTGGAGAAATTTAAAATTGTTTCGATGTTTATTGGGTATTTTAAAATATATCGAGCTCGAATTCGAATTTATTAATACGCGGTTCGATAGGTTCACGAATCTTATTGTTATTTTTTATTTATACTCTTTTATTATTAGACGAGTCTACACGAGCTTAATCAAGAATAAAATTTGAGTTACAACAATATTCAAGTCTAATTGAATCCAACTCGAGCTCAAAAAACTAAAGCTTGATCGAGTCGAGCTCGAGTTTGATACTTAATATATAGTGTGATACGTTATTTTGAAAATATTATAGTATAATATTTTCTCGTGTTCATGGAGCGTGTTCTACTATTACCTAATTAGTTACTTGAATCAGAATCAAACGTAAATGCAAATTTTCTTACCTGATAGATATTTTATAAATAAAAAATGAAAAAAATAGGGAAAAAAACCCAATAATGCAAAGCTCCAAAGAAGCAAGTAGATAGAAGTCTTTCTCAAGAGCCAAGATTTGGGGACACAAAGCATGAAAAAACAACAAAGAGCTCAATAATAGAGAGGGGATTGATACATGAAATAGTAGTAGCAACTGCACATGAAACACATTAGGCTGCAAGAAAGGCTAGAAATTAAAGAGGTCGCCTTATTTTGTCTGTCTTTCTCTTAGCCTAATTTCAGAAAAGCATGCTACTACTTTTTCTATTCCATTTGATTCTCTTTACTATAACCACCAATTTCATTGGATCCCTTCCACCTTTCCTTTCTTAGTGCCTATAGTTTCTAGAGTTTCACTTGATGTTAGCATCTGCCATTCAAGATGACAAAAGCTCAACCCTAATGTAAGGTGCAATTTGATTAGGTTAAATAGTTTAAGAATCTCCATTAGGGTTTTTGTAGGGCTGTAATCAAACCAAACTTAACCAAATAATGTCAGATGCAAGTTCGTCTCATTTGAAAATTTGAAGGCACGTTTGGCTTGAGTTCAATTCAAGTTCTGAAAATCACGCTTGAGTTCGGTTTGGTAAATAAAATTTGAGTTCGAGTTCAGTTCTTTTATTATTTGATTTAATAGTGAATTTGAACCTGAGCTCATTAAATATTCAAGTTCGTTCGAACTCGTTTATTAAATTATTGGAGCTCAGGTTCGGTTTGTTTAGTGAATAAACAAATTTTGAATGACCGAGCTCCGAATGGTTCACAAATGGTTTAATTCGCTTACACTCCTAGATTTACGATACCTTACGTGACGTTAATTGACCTGATAGGTCAGCCCGGTGCGGTCTGGACGCACGGACCAAATGAAAAATTGGGCCAGTCCTACATTCGGGCCTCTTCGAGCAAAGTGTAGTTAAAGTTCGAGCCAGGGCAGAGAATATTTACCATACAATCTTGGATTCTACCAAGAATACAGGTCGATGCCTTTTCCTAATCCATTCAAAGAAGCTATTAGGAGAATCTCAACCTATATTATACTCGATATAAGAAATCTTAACATGAAGAGCTGAGTAGAAACTGTATGTTTTGGAAGTGTCCAGGCAATATGTGGTTGGATTAGATATGTCACACCCAAACAATATCAAGATGGCTCCAAGAATAAGATGAGTACAGCTGGAGCATCTAAGTACTGTAAAGAGCATCAATATTCTGTGTACAGATTGTTTCCCAAAAAGTAATGTGCGTGCAGCTTATACAGCAAGATATCACTAGCATGAAATACCATTTTGGGAAGGATAAATTTCACACCTGTAATAACAAAAGTATACCAAGAATACTATAGAAATATTCAACAAGCCACATGATTCATGAATAGAAAGATTTTCAAAGCACAATATAAAATAACAGTATCTAGATGTTATGTTATCACTGCATAGATAGTCAAAGATGATGATGGAATGCATAGTCAGAAACAAAAATGCCATTACCATGCATTTTATATACCACAGTGCAACATGTATCATGCAGTTGTACAGGGTCCATCACTTCAATATAAAAGAGAAGAAGATCTAGGGATTCACCGGATCTCTTACAATCGTCAAGTTTCTTGCTGGCTTTGAAATATTTTCGAAGAAATGGTATCAAAATTCCAACGTGCACCATCGGTCTATCTGTAGTGCAAGAGTCATAACCTAAACTTATATTCATGTCAGTAAACTCAGCTACCTATCAAATGCGTTACCAGTTATCACAAAATGCTAGCTTGCAAATTTTCAAGCTCTCTTGATACAATGAAAAGATGTAAAGGCAAAAGCGCGAGACGAGATACAATAATAGGCAAAGGAAGGGAAAAAGATGATACATTCAGAATGCAATGGAAAAAGAGCGATATTTTGGAGCATATCCCAAACGTCTAATCTTTGAGAAAAGAGGAGAAAATACTTAATTAGAATTCAAGTGCAAGTAGAGAGTGAAATAAAGTAAACATTCAAATAACACTTTTTGGAATAACTGATTCATGGCTTGCCTCAAGGCAAAGTTTTCGAAATAGTTTACGTTATTACATCTGAACACAAATTAGCAGATAAATTATCCTGATTGGGTTTTCTTCTGCTGAAAGATGACAGCATAAACAGGGACAGCAACACCAATGCTGAATGCAGTAAGGACGCCGAGAGACATTTTCAATGTCTGATGTTTCATCCTATCCAAGTTGTACATGTGCTTTGCATGAAGGTAGTAAGGCTCGTCGTGCTCGTGGCCTCCACTCATTTTCTTTACACTAGTCGAGTGAATCCCCCTTTTAACTGAATGAGAAAAATTGTACCTTTCTGTAAGTGAAAATATAGAAAGACTGTTTACCAAATATCAAAGTATCAATTTATCATAATACTAACATTACTCAGTGGTGCATTTAGAAAATAAGCAACACTCCATATGATTTCAGACATTACAGAACTGTTGAGAGATCCTTTCACTTTTAGCTATGCAAGAAATTACGAGGAAGCGGACAAATAGTCTTTGAGTATTTTCTGTGCAACTTCCTACAACTTCCTACAGTTAAAAATCAGTTCCTTCAAACACATGAACTCCAGCAAATTTAGTTATTTCTCTAAACACAGCAACTTATCTATTTAGGAGGCAACCTAATAACAACCAATAATACAAGAATCAAGAATGCAGTGGTAACCTTTCTATAGACAATTGCATCGAGCATATTTAGTTATTTCCACATTAACAGAATTAACAGCAAAATGCAGAAAAGGGGGGCAAGCAGTAGACTAATAAATCGAGGTCAACTATTTAACCGAGCTAATCAAATTACAAAAATTGAGCTCAACAACAAATTTATATTTCCCTCATCGATCTGTAAACCGTTTCCAACAATTTCACCTGAAAGCATATAATTTATTGAGCAGAAATACATAAATAAACAGCAGAAACACGGAAAACGTTACAAAAACGATGCACAAATTGAAAGGATGCAGAAGAAACCAACCTGATTTAGGAAGAAGAGATGGAGAAGCAGCGAGAAGCTTTTGCACGCATGATTTAATCCCGTTGTTCATCGCCATTTCTGAGCTCCAAAACTGATTCAGGAGCTGAGAAATTGAGAAGAAAAGAAAAGAAAGGAATGGAAAATGTGTCACGTGCGAGCCACACGTGCAATACCTATTGGGCTATGAAGTTATGGGCTTTACTTTAAAACTCTTTATTGGACCGGAATTATTACAACAATATTATTTGTATGGCCCATTAATAAAGGAAGACATGAAATTTTTTGTAACATACGGATCACATTCTTTAAGACGAATAAACTATAATCTAACACGAATACACATGAAATTAATAAATCGAGAATAAGTATTATCATGGACATGTTGTTAGATGAGGACACAAGATTATCGTGCCGGTTCGTGTAACAACATAGCACGTACCATTATTTAATTTTTTCACTTTCATAGTCTACGATTTTATTATCTAAATAATCTTAGACAAAAAGTGCAAAAAAAAATTCATATAAAAGTAAAATATCGGTCATCAAGTGCCTTTCCTAAGATCAAGAGAGATATACAATTTGTCACTAAAAGTTATTAGGCATTTTCCGACAATTAAGAGTATATATCATTTCATTAATCTTTTCACACACGAAAATCAAAAAGACAAATTCTTACCCGCAGCTGGAACCCAACCGTTGCTGGGTTTCTTCACTAACATAAATAACGACACCTCATGAAAACGCGGGAGTAAAGCCATTTGTATGTTGGTTTTATTTGAATCAACCGTTAGCTCGAACTCAACTCGTTTGATGTACTTTCAAGCTCGAGCTCGTTTATATTTTCTAAATCTGCAAATGCAATCCATCATCGCTCGTACGTATTATATATATATATATATATGTTACATACTATGTTATACATATTATATATATATATATTTTAATGTAAATTTAAATTATTTTTATATGTGATATTATTTTTTTGATGCGAATTCTATGTATAATATTATTATGTGAAAATTTAATAAGTTATGTTATTAACTTGATGGTAGTGAATAAGTAATTTGATTTATTTTTATATAAAGGTCAAGGGTTCAAATTCCTACCTTTATTATATTTTTTTATGCATTAAGCTCGATTAAGTACTAGATTAAGTGCTTGCGAGCTAGCTCGATTAAGTACTCTATTGATGACTCGATTAAGTGCTTGCGAACTAATGATGTCTTTTCTAA